>OX422141.1:108045808-108414886 GCA_949129095.1 Volucella bombylans | reverse complement strand
CTAGTCTCGGGATCGGATTCAGCCTCGCAAATCATCTCTTTTGCGACGTCAACACGGTCTCGTTTTTGCATGAAATTGAGGTCTTTTGGCACCAACTTTGCTACTACACTACGGAAAATGTCGGACGGATCCATAGGCAATGTACAATTGTATAAGTCCTCCGCTATTTCTCCTCCGACATTTCGTCGGTTTTCGATGTCGATGGTCTGCCACTGCGTTCATCATCTTCGATTGACTCACGACCACTTTTGAACCGTTCGTGCCCCTGTTAAACGACCGTTTTCTTTAGAGAATCGTTGCCGAATAACCAACATTTCCAACATTCGCGCACCATTAAATCCGTTTTTTACGCACAATTCGATACAGGCTCGTTGTTGCAAATTTAAATCCATTTCTAAAATTGTAAAAAATCGCCAACTCACACATAGATGGGTGTACTCTTGGCTACGTAACTTTTGCAAATGTCAAGCTATGATGCTAAGATTTAGAGGGAATGTCAACAACAGATTTACCAACTTAACAAAAAAAAACAGAACTCAAATTGGAACAATGGGAGCTCCACACAGTGGTTATTCCGGGATCAAGGTGGTATAAAAAGTAAGAAACTATATTTTTTTTCTTGATAACCTGTTACAAGAGAAAGAGAGAAAGTCTTGAAAGACTTTAAAAAAATTGAGTTTTAATAAAGCAGGTAATCTTCATTTTTCCACTCATAACTGAATGATTGGAAGACCAAAAAAAGGCACAACCGCGATCACCTAATTATTCACATTGCGATCAACTCAAGGCACAGCTTCAATATTCAATAAACATATGTAAAATATTCAGAGACCCAGAACTGACCCAAACTTCTATCTTTTTATAGCCAAAAGGACTTCCAAAAATATTTCTTATATAGCTAAATTCATAACATATATATGTATATGTACATCAGCTTACTGCAAAATTCTCTCATCTCTAAATTGATATTCATCATTCCTTTATCGTTTTCAAGCCGCATTTATAAAGAGGGTGTGTATAGAGGTGCAACAAAATGGTATACAGAATGGCATTCTTTCATCGACTTTTCACACATTACACTGCGTGACAAGTTTACTTTTTTTTTGTGTAACATTAGTAAAATAAGGTATTCCTTTATCAAATGGGAATTCTATTTATAATAGGATATAAGTTAATTAAAATGCTCCACTTTTACTATAAAAAAAATACAAAGCAGAATGCCTTCACCTTTATTGTTTCTCGATACTTTAGAACTAACTTAACAATTTTTGAATTTCCTATATTTATAATCTAATTTCCCTGACTCAGCTTCTGCTGTTGTTTGCTATTTTGGAAATTGTTCGATGTGCATTGATTGAACCAGCTAATTGGCCAGCATTTCATGTTATTAGAGTTCGCGCGTGCAAGCATGGTCGCATTTCTTGTAATTGGGTTTCGCGCATGCTGGTTTTGTTTGCCTCGTCTGCTGGTGTTAGGTCTTCCCCTCAATCGCTAAAAATATGGGAGGTTATTGAAACTTTGCTGCGACGTCTCAAGATATTGTGGTGCGTTGGATGACTCCATTGTTCTTGCCTCGGGATGCTTTTCATAAATCTTGTAAATCTTTTCTTCTGCGATTTGGACGGTGACCTTGTTATTGTTTCGTTTAGGTAGAAGCCTATAGGCGGTGGCCATTGTGGCGAGTACCCCGAGACAGGAGATGAGCGAGTAGGTGGTTATTTGATGCGTGTTCTTCTCTGTTTGTAATAGTCGGATTTTGTTGGTGTTATTAATGTGAAGATCTTTCATCATCTCTAAGAATAATAATTCTCTGTATGTATTCTCCTTTGAACTGGGTTGAAGTATTGCCGGTAAATGGTAATGCTCTAGCCATTGATATTTCTCTCGAAATGAATGATCTTCCATTGATGGTTACATGGTTTTGGTTTTGTTCCATTGAGGTTGTGGGAAGTATTTTCGAATTGTAGGGTTCCATTAAACTGGTTTAACAATATGTTGCCTTTTGAAATCTCGTCCATGATTGGAATATGCTGACTGTTAACGGTGTTGCAGATACCTGATAGACTGTAAAGCAAGTTAGGAATGCATGTATCGTTTGTAATATAAACAATGTCTTTGGAATTACAAATAGATAAAGAGTTATAACTTTTACATTTTTTTATTGTTCCATAAATTTTTTCATTATTTCTAAGAATTAGGTTAAATAAAATTTCTGTTACAATGTTATTTCTTTTTATTGGCTTTATTACAAGACTTTCGTAAATTTCTTTTGTTGTTAAAGTAATGTTTACAATATAGAGCATAGTTGTACTATTGCTTATAGCTTTTATTTCTGAAAAATCTAAAGCTTCTTCTATTGCGTTGTAGGGCAACAGTTGTTTATTTAAAATATTTGTAGCAAGTTCTATTTCGTTTTTTGACAAAATAAATGAATTGATCGTGCCTAATTTAGCCCAGTGAATGGCATAGTTTCTAATTCTTCTTTTACAAGTTTAATTTTGTATTGCACATTTGTCATTACATCGAAATTTAATCTATTGTCTTCTTTTAATAATTTCTGTATTTCGTTTTATTCATCCTCTCATTATATAAATGGTTTATTACAACCTGCTTGTTATTATTTTTTAGAACATCTGTGATTTTTGCTTTAATGGTGACATAGTCGTCATAGTCTGGATTGCCAGCAATCCATTTCCATGTGCTGCCAATGAAATTTAAGGAACGTTTTGTTATTCGCGGTTTCAAGATATGTAAGACATTTATGATTTGTTGCAACTCATGTGGTAGTAAAGGGAATATGTTATGGTTTTGGATTGATTCAAGGTTAAGGACTGGAGTTATTTCCGATATGAATTGTTCGTATTGGTCTAAGTCAATGACGTGTATTAGTTTAAAGTTTCCGTCCTGTATCTTCGTCTGTCCAATGTGAGTTTATGAGTTTGAAAAATCCAATATTTGAACTGTTCGTTCGTGGCATAGTGTTCTTCTGTCTTGTTTAGCGTTCTCGAGTGGAATGTAATTGGTTTGCTGTTTTGAGAGAGGACTGCCCCGATAGTCTGAGGTATCCGTGGTTAGTTCAAATTAATTTTTGAAGTTTGGATATGACAGTACAACTTCTGCCGAAATAAGTGAATTTTTACTTTATTGAATGCTTCCAAGGCATCTTTGTCCAAGTCAATGGGTTTATTTTTTGAAATATTCTTGGACACACTAAGAGAAATGAACGGAGGTCTTTAAGCGTTTTAGGGGCTGGTCGATCAGCAATCGCCTGGCATTTTTTAAGGATTGGATTTAATGTCATCTCTACTAATGACAAAGCCCAGGAATTCTATTTCTTTCTGAAAGAACTGAGATTTGTCCAATTGTATTTTCATATTGGCACCTTCTAGGGTTTTAACTGTAGACCGTCATCCTTCGTCGAAACGACGATGCACAATTTTTTTTACAAATTTTTTCGGGTTTTCATTGTTTGTTTTGTTCTCCATTTTCGTACAACGCTAGTTGCTTGCAAGCTTTTGGTGGATGCAAACGAGTAGCGGACTGCGCAAGTTGTAAGTGCATTTTATTTGTAACGTATTTTTTTGCGTAGTCGGAATGACGAAGGATGACGTTTGTGTAACTTTTAGGTTTTTGGTTGTGTGCTTTTTTTGGGATCAGTTGTTCATTTTTTTATAACAAGAAATGTCTAAATGATGCTGAAATAGAGGACTTTCTCTCTTGGATCTACAATATAACAACGATCAATTGGAGAGCGATCTGAGTGACGTAGAGTCTGATATAGAACTCGATCAAGATGAGTTAATGATGAGAACGAGTTCTTCCGAGGGCGAGACAGATGCAGACGAAGATGACATTCCGCTAAATATTTTAAAGGCTAATCCAACATCATATCGTGCACTACAGCTATTCTTCGTGGGAAAAATGGTCACAAATGGTCTTCAGTCAAACGTAAGACTCATCGCTATGGATTGAATATCGTACATCAAAGCCGAGAACCAACACGTCAATGCAAAATTGTAACCGACCCACTTGAATGTTTGCAAATGTTCATAACAAAATATATCACCAGAGAAATTGTGCAATGGACAAATGTCGAGATAACACAACGTCAATCCGTCTTGATTTGGGACATGGATATAGCTCAGAGGCGGAGCACCACCGAAAATGAAATAGATGATCTAATAGGAATACTAGTGATGACAGTTGTCAGAAAAGATCAGCATCCATCTGTAGAGGAATTGTTTGACCGGTCATACAGTGGACCGTTGTACACAAGTATAACTACCTAGGCAAGATTCAAATGTCTTATGTCTGGTTTGCGGTTCGACGATAAATCTGTCAGTCTTCAATTAATTGGTGATAAGTTTGTTCCCATTAGGAAAGTATGGGAAATGTTCATCCAGCAATGCAGTGAAAATTACACCCCTGGTTCATACCTTACAATTGATGAGCAGCTACTGACTTTCAGAGGTAAGTGCAGTTTTCGAATGTCTTCGTATATACCAAATAAGCCAGAAAAATACGGACTTAAAATGGTAATACTGTGTGATAGTGGAACAAAGTATTTGGTAAATGCATTGCCTTATTTGGGAAAGGGTTCGAATACCACAAAAATGCCACTTGGAGAGTTTTATGTGAAAGAGCTGAGAAAAACTATTCGTGGTTCGAATAGGAATATCACAATGGACAACTGGTTCACCTCTATACCATTGGCACAGTCGTTAGGAAGGGTACCGTTAAACTTGACTATATATAGTAGGTACCCTTCGTTCAAACAAAACAGAAATCCCAGCTGAGCTGAAAAATAAAAAGGGTCGCAAGTGCGGTACATACATGTTTTGCTATGACAAGGACTTAACCCTTTTATCTTATAAACCAAAATCGTTTATGTTCTATCATCTTGCAATGAAGAGGGAACCATTAATCCTGGTTCAAAAAAGCCAAGCATGGTGGAATTTTACAATAGTACTAAAGGAGGAGTTGATACTCTCGATCAGATGTGCAGTATAATGAGCTCTTCAAGAAAGACTAACAGATGGCCGTTGTGTCAATTTTTTTAGAATTTTGAACATCGCATTCATAAACTCATATATAATTTACTCACACAATATGCTTCAAGATAAAAAACAGCCGCTAAAACGAGTAGAGTTCATGAAGAAACTTTTTTCAGATCTTATAAAAAACAGTTTAAATGACAGGCTAGCTATGCCAACAATTACCACAACTGTGAGATCAGAAGTTCAAAATCGACTCCTGATGGACACGAATGAGAAGCCGGAAAATGAAGTACCGACAACAGGTGATAAAATAGAAAGATTTGCGCAGTTTGCCCTTCGTCCAAACGAAGAATGACAAAGATGCCATGTGCAAAGTGCCATAAAACCCTATGCGAAAAGCATAAAATTGAAGTTTGTGCCTCTTGCTTTAATTAACATATATAATATTAAAAATTGTGTTCTTTTTATATTTTAAGACATTAATTTTAAGAAACAAAAAGACTTTCACGAAAATGCGTACCTTTTTTTACGATTTTCTATGTAATACAATATTGATCTTTAAAATCCAAGCCAATTGAATAAAGGCTGTGAAAAATAAATTTTTAAGTTTGACAACAAAAAATTTCTGAAATTTGAAAATTAAGTATATAATAAAAAAAATCATTTACAGGCATTTTTTGTACTCAGGAGCTTTAAGATAACGATATAAAATCGGTCGTCGTCAAAAAGACGAAGGATGACGTTAGTGTACAAAAAATAAGGATGACGGTCTAGGGTTAAATACTGTTTCCAGGTTCTTGCAATGTTCAATCTCATCTTTCCCGAAGATGATGATGTCGTCAATATAAACATAGCAACACTTTCCGATGCATTCCTTCAGAATATCATCTACAGCTCTTCGAAAAATAGAAGGGTCATTCTTTAGCCCGAAGGGGAGACGAGTGAATTCGAATTTTCCGTTATTCAAGGAAAATGCAGTTTTTTCAATATCAGATTCTTTGAGCGGGATCTGATGAAAGCCACTTTTGAGATCAATTATAGTAAACCATTTATTTTTTTCAAGGTTGGCAATAACCTCATTAATCTCGGGAATCGGATATCCGTCTGCTACGGATTAGCTTTCGGTAGTCGATGACCATGCGATATTTTCTTTCTCCGGATGCGTCCAGTTTTTTTGGGAACGACCCAAACTGGAGAATTATAATGTGATTTAGATGGTCTAACGATTCCATCTTTTAGTAGGAAATTTATTTGTTTTTCGACTTCTTGTTTCAGTGCCATCGGGTATGGGTACGATCTTGAATAAATAGGTTCGTTGGTTGTCGTTCGAATTTCCCCTTTTATGGTGGTAATGTAAGTCAGTTTCTTGTCAGGATCAGAAAAGAGGTTAGGACAGCCGTTAACTATGCTAGTAAGTTTGTCAGACTGTTCCTTACTCATGTGAGAGGTTCTTAGCGTAATGTTATTAATTGATTGGGAGATATGCTGTTTGAGTGGTATTGATATGTTTGGGTAAATAGTCATATGACTTTCCCTAGTATGAATGACCGCGTTTAATTTTCTTAACGTGACATTGCCTATTATTCCGTCAAATGAGATAAGGCTGGGGAGAATGAAAAATTATATTTTATCTATAAATAATTGTACAAAGGAATGGTGTGTAATTTTAACGCTCCCTCTGACTGACTTAACGTAAAAATGTCTTTCGTTCGGCGGAGGGTTCCTGACGGGGTTCAATATAATCTTTATTGGATCCTGTGTCTATTAAAAATCTTAATGTCTCTCCGCTTCTTGCGATATGTTCAAAGTAAGTGAAGGAAGTGAAGGAAGTGAAGAGGGCCTTAGTCTAAAAAATAGATATTGTCGACTTGTTCTTGTTCTTGTTCGTTAAGATCAGGATCATCTCTTGAGTCCATGTAGTCTGCTAATGTCTGGTCATGGTCTTCTTGATTTATTTCGTTTTCATATTCCTCCGATGTCTTCTCACCTCGATCGGACCCTTCAGTGTGGTAAACTCTCTGCAGTTTGTGTGGCTGGCGGATCTGTTGTGAATGTTGGCGTTTCTGTGGAACAAACTGTTGGTTGCGAGATCGGTTCTGGTAGTTGACCCTTTGATCAACGTCCATGGGCTTCCGAGGAGGTGGGCGCTGATTAGGCGGGCGCTGATTAGGCGGTGGTTGCTACTGTGGATAATGGTATTTCGGCTGGTATCCTGGTTCCCTATAAAATTGCGGCGGTTGAGTACTCCGAGGGTTATGGAGTAATTCAGGATGAAATTCACGTCTGGGTGCGGGAATTGCTGTTGGTGCTGGATGTGAAAAGTTGTTTCTTCCGGGGGGAACTGGAGGCGATGTTTATTGGAATGTTTTTCAGGAACTAGATTGTGAGTATTTTGCATGTTGTGCTCGAAAATCGACATTTTGCAATTTTAAACATAAGTGCAAAATTTGTGGTATATCGGCAGGCTCACGGATACTGAGTAACCTAGGCAAGTCGCCTTTTAACCCTCTGATGAAGGTGTCATGTGCCTTGTCCCGGTAACATTGAGTCATGTTATTCATGGACTCTTGACTCATATTCATTGATCCTAACTTGTTTAAGATAAGCGACAAATTGTGGTAGACTGCCTGATAAAATTCAGGGATCGTAGTACTGCCCTGTACCAAAGTCGTCATTTGATACTCGAGGGTTCCTCTTATATGCATAGTGCAAAGTAAGACATTTTGAAATTTTTTCCCAGTTTAGCAGGGTATTATAAGATTCTAGGGCGACGTCTGCGTAGCCCCTTATCTTATTTCTGATAACCGATAAGATTCCATAATATTTGGGGCTACCTTTTAAGTGTTCATAGATTTTAAGTACACTTTTTTTCTATGAGTTAAATTCGTGTGGTTGCCCAGAAAATTCTCCAAGGCTTTTCACAACATCGGTTATTTTGTCCATATCGGACAAATTCCTATCATTAGTCAGGTTTATTGGTTGGTCTATGTCTTTGTTGATGTCGCACGCGGGATTCATAATGGAATTAATTTGGCGTCCCTGTAGTTGAAGGGTTTCAGTCACTAGCTGAGTGATTATTCGAACCATATCGCCACTAATAGTATTAGGAGCGGGAGGAAGACCGGCAATTCCAGACGAGGTGGTCGTATTAGGTTATTTGGATTTGCAATATATTTTTTGTTTCTTTGTTTTTAAAAAGATATTTGTTTTATTCAGTGAGAGAATCAATAATATTACCCGTTCAAGTAATTATAGGTAAAACAGATTTATTTAAATTTATAACTTAGAACATAAATTTAAATTCATAGAGAGGTTTAATTTATTCCTTATTATTATTGACTTACAATAATATACTGGTTACTTCTTGTAGCATTTCTTCTTAACACTTTTATATTTGTTGTTGGGGTGGTTTCGGGCTGCTTTCTACTGGTTAGGGCGGCTGTTAGAATTTCCTGATTCCTTTTTGTTCATTTGGTTAGAGAACTACTCGGGGGCCTTTGTTTTTCCCTATCACTACTCTGTTTGATTGGTGGCTTGGTTGTCCACTTTTTTTATTCACTTTTCTGTCTGGTTGGTGGCTTGATTATCCCCTTTTTCATTCACTTTACTATTTGCTGGCTTGGTGTTCCAATCTTCACTTCAATGTTTGGTGGCTTGGTTGTCCACTCAAACTTTGTCTTAACAGTGCACAGAATGCTGTCCCCACAATGGGCGCCAGTTAATTAAAATGCTCCACTTTTATTATAAAAAAAAATTACAAGGCAGAATGCCTTCACCTTTATTGTTTCTCAATACTTTAGAACTAACTTAACAATTATTGCATTTCCTATATTTATAATCTAATTTCCCTAACTCAGCTTCTGCTGTTGTTTGCTACTTAGGAAATTGTTCGATGTGCATTGATTGCACCAGCTAATTGGTTAGAATTTCATGTTATTGGAGTTCGCGCGTGCAAGCGTGGTCAGCATTTCTTGTAATTGGGTTACGCGCATGCTGATTTTGTTTGCCTCGTCTTCTGGTGTTAAGTTATAGCAATGACCATCTTGTAACACTTACCGTTTCCGTGCTATGGATACGAGAATTAAAATCAGAATACATACGAAATTAGAAGTGACAAAAGGTTTATTAGCATTGAAACTTAAAAATTCAAAAAGGTAAACTCATTTAATTCATTCTTAAACATAAATATTTGTAACTCTTATTTATTATAAAACATGTGTTCTATTTAGCTTTTACGTTTGTGACTTGTTGAATCTTCTCGCATTAAAGACCAACAGTAACCCCCTCACATGGCTGCATCTCACCTACCTCGATAACGTTCTTCGATTTCCTTTATGTCGTGGTGAAAGCGTTCTCCTTGTCCGTCAGTCACCGCTCCAAGGTTTTTTGAAAAAAAATCAAAATACAAATGCAAGAAATATATTTTCAATGACATTCTGCAACGTAAATCCTGCAAGTTTTTAACAACTTTAGGACCAACATTTAAGAATTGCCGACTCGATGATTTCCTAAAAAACCCGTTTATTACAGCTTTCAGCGTTATCTAAGCTGGTAGTTCAGCTTAAGGCCAAATTGATATCGTTCATAAGTCATCGTATTTGCGGTCCAACAAGTTTAGGGAATACAGATTTTAAATGTAAAAAGCCTTCACCAGTTTGTCCGTAGCTTTTACGGAATTCTTCATTAAACCCAGCTTTATGTGAAAAAGTGAAAGAAGAACATATTGTGACTCAATCAGAGGTGAATATTTGACATTTTATTGTCCAGCAACCTATTCTGATCTGATCGGCAAACTCTGATCTATCTCTGTAGCTCGACTGTCACAAAGCAGCAATACTATTTAAAGCCACCCTGTAATCTTAGTAACAAGGCTATCACTTTTAAGTCAGCACAAACTTTCCAACTTGAGTTGTTATACTTTATTTAATTTAATATAAACTGCACAGTATCGTATGTTTCTTTCAAAGTGTCACTTGAATATGCTACAGGAATATTCGCTACCATTATTTAGAAAAACTGCTTTTAAACTCGTTTTAGATCTATCAATAAAGAGACGCCATCAATTCGTTAATGTTTGTCCGTTTTCCTTGGCAAAGATATCTTAGTTTCTGGTAATAACAGATTCTATTCTTGTAGACTAGAACCGAGAATTTTGGACTGTCTGATGGATAAATTGAAGTCGCGGAACAAATGATTCAACTCTTGCTGCTGAATCATGTGTGCTTCTTTCAATGAACTTCTAGGAGGCACATATTCGGATGTTTCTTTCTCTAGCGCATAATTTTCTTCACGGTCATCCTCAACACTTGACATGGTTCCTGTGTTCTTGGTGTGGGTACAGGAAATTCTTCACTATGAGGTATTGGCATGGGCACAGAAGCTACTTTATGGTATTCTATTTTGTGTTTAATGTTTTTTGAAAACTCTTTGACTTTAGTTAAACAAAAATAACAGTCATCACAATGATTCACTTCTTTACGACAAATATTAGAATAGTAAACGGCATTGACTTCTTTTTCATATTTAACCATTCGATTAGTAGAACATAATACGAGATTCAAAACAATTTTGTAATCCATTCTTTGCCTTGTTTCATAGAACGATTGAAATAAAGTTGTTACGTCTGCTTTACCTTTTCAGTTCTTCAGGCCTTCCTTGGGCCTTTGCAATATATTATAAAGTGCGACGACCGATTTGTTCCATATTTATTACTTTATAGATTGTATTGTACTTTCACTTAAAACTATCTCAACACAACTTAAGTCGCTTTTTTTAAATTACTCCGATAGACAACTAAATTGAATTATTGGTACACTTAACACATGAATATAACTTTTATAAGTCCGTGAATAACACGAGAAGTTGACGTGATGGGACAGTTTTACTTTCCATTATTATTTTAAGTAACTGTAAAGAAACAGTTATACATATGATCACCCATGTTACCAAAGCCTTGTCACGCTGTGTTATACTCGAAAGGATTATGCTTAAGATTTAATCTAAAACTAGAGACACAATAGAAATTGCTTATTAATGTTGATGAAATTCGATTTTGTGGTAAATATACATATTGTAAATACAATATATTGGTTATGTTATATGCATATATGTTACTTTATTTTTCGAATTTTAATTTCGAACATATTTGCACAATATTATCTTAACATACGAGTACGTTCTTAATCAGAATCTCCCCTAGATACACATATTGATAGTACTGAAAGCAAAACGTGAACTCCAACTAGATCGAATTGCGTAGAATTTTATCGCATCATATTCGTGATATTGTATCCGGTGGCAAAAGCATCCAAATCACGTGCAGCGCCCATGTAATTAACTTCAAACTTTGAAATGAATTTCAAAACCCTGTGCAGGTTGGCACCTGCTTGTACGCGTGTATGTGTATGGAGGATTGGACGAGTGCATTGCACACATATGAATGTATTTCTAATTAAACTATTCAGGTGTATCAAATAGGATATCCTGACAACTCCTGCAACAACGTTCTCACTACTCATTTCATCCGAATTACGAAGAACTGAGAGTCTGTGTCAGTTGTGATGGTTTGGTGAGTCATGACTCCCAGATTAGAATGAGACTTTCTCCCTTGAGATGGAAACATAAATATTTATGTACTTGTATTTGTGTTTGAAGTAATAAATTCGTGAAATGAGTTGGGACGGAATTGTATCTTCGAGAATGTGAGTTGTAAACTGAATACTAAAGCAGATGCTTAAGATACGACTTTGTTTTCATTCCATTTCAATTGAGTGGATGTGTAGGATATGATGATAATGGTATTGTAGGAAGTTAAGTACCACCTACAATAAGTATCAAATATATGGTTCAGATAGTTGTTTAACTACATATGAAGTTTTGATGAGTTTGAAACCATTTTGACAACATCAAAATGAAGGCGAGAATGATATAAGTAAATTGTAAGTGTATCTATAGAAGCTCAAGTATGATTTGTATATATGTAATAACAAGAAATAAAAAGGTAATCTAGTAGTATGGGTTATTGCAATTTTATTACCAGCTATCAGATGGCCGAATTAATAGTGTGTATTACACATCTTTGCTTACTTGTTTCGCGGTCAGGTATAGGTGGTCGCAACAGAAGAATTAGTTCAAGAGCCAGTGAATTTTTTATTTTCGTCATTTCGATTTTTCGAGATTATTTCGTCAACAAAATTTTACTTTTTATTTAGTTGTCGGGGACGCATAGGTCATAAAAGTGGAACTCTGTCAAAACTGTTCAGAGCGGTTTGGAGGGTGGGGGGTTCCAAAGTTGTAAAAAATCATAAAAAAAATATTATAGTGCCACATCTGAATTTTTACATGATGAATCTCTGCACCGAAATATGCAATGTGGTATAATTGACTGAGCGATACGGCGAGCGGAAGTGCATGGCAGAGCCTCCCAAACTTGCAAATAAATTTAAATTTTAAACTTATTTTGTCAAGCTTGAAATTTGGGTATACTCGTATCATGGACAAACTCCCAGTAAATCTATATATGCAAGGGCATAGCGAAATTCCGGGCATAACATCTCGGCAGGGTCTGTCGAACTGTTGGTTTTCAGGCGTAAGTGCTGAGAAATGATTCATATCTCCAAAAGTATTTCAACGAAGTATTTCAAAAGCCCCTATACCTAGGGCATTCTAAACAGTGCGCAAAGTGGGATGTCTTCAGCTTTGCGAATATCGGATTAAAAATCTTCTATTTGTCAAGTTAATCACATGCACGAATTGCTAGCAGCAGTCTATTGACTTGCTTATCTCTTGCGGTTGAATTCATGCGTCTTTCTTCAATGAATGATGCAGTGCAATGACGCTTTTAACGCTTGTAGCAGTTCTGCCAACTTGCAGCTGTGCAAAATATGAACATCTGTTAGCTGGTTCGATTTACACATTGAGTTGAAGTCACTAACGTACACTGCCAACCATAAGCTAGTTCAATAATGGCCCCGTTAAAGTTAACGTACGTTTTTTGTAGCGATAATGTGGAAAAAATTATTTTGTTCATTGAAGAAAGTTTGAAAAAATGTTCTGACTGTTGAAAAGTTTTCTTGCCACCTGCTCTATGTAGCACTAACGGTTATCATGGTAAGTGCTGTATGTGCTTTACAGCATTAACAAACAAATATTTTTACGAGAAGCAATCCCTCTACCTTCGAATCTGCCACTAGTAGAGTCATATTGTGCTATTTTGAAAGTGAAAATATTGGATCCGCTGCAAGACTTATTACTGACCCACATACCATTGATAGTGGTAAAGGTCGCATTTAACCCATACGAACCTTTGATTCAAGTACGATAACATCAACTATTGCCCAGTATGCATTGAATGATGAAGAAATGTTGCAGAAGATTGCTGAATAAAATATGTCCCAGGTTGAGATTAAATATCATCATTCCTGCAGGCTCCATTACCAGCATAAATCCGAAGTAGTTCACAACCCAAAAACAACTCACTGGCATGTAATCAGACGTTGCAATCAGAAGGCATTCAAAGAATTGTGCTCTTTTATTTGAGAAACAATTGTTCAGAAGAAACATTGTGTTTTTTCCTATATTTTTGCACAATCTTTACAACAACACAAGTGCACAAAAAATGGGTGTTGAAAGTGAAATATCTTTATCGACCAGTGTTTCTTATATCCTTTTAGAAAACAAAATTCTTAGCACATTTGGCAAAAAGATTCAAATAATTGCAATGCACAAGAAAAAAAATTGTTCTTCCAATTCGTAGTGTAGTTTTAGATGACTCAACCTTTTCCATGTTAGAAGAAGCAGATATTTTACAATCTAATTCTGAGACAGAAAACTCAGCAAATAGAACTACAAAAGTTACCTGTTCCCTTGACAGCTGAGAACTTGATAGGTAGAGATGGTTCTATTCCTCAAGACTTTCAAAACTTTGTTGTGACACTAGTAGGCGGCACTATTCTTCGACGCCGAGAGAGTTCGGATTGTATCAGGAAAGTCAGATCGATATACGATATCATTAATGCAATAATGAATAAGTAATGGAAACATTAAAACATTTGACTCTGGGAATGCCCTTAAGAAGCTTAACCAGTAGCAGAATAATCGTTGTATCGTTAATAGATATGGCAACTGTCTAAGTTATAACGTGATCGAAGACATGGAAACAGAAGAAACTTTTTCAGCAACTCACCAATTCAAGAAATCAAAGTAGATACAAAAAGAAGAAGAGCTTTCGATGCCATTATGCCAGAATTACAATCCTATTCCATTGAAGATCTGGATGGAGGTTGGAGTTGGGAATTCTCAACGACATATTGATGTATCACAATTATACCAATTATTAAAAGAACCGCTATCAAATGCCTTACCAAGTTTTCACGCAAAAACTTGCTGTGATTACAACCCAGCATTTTTCAGAAAAGGAAAATTGAAGCCGTGGAAATTATTAGAAAATTCGTTGGAATATCAGACAGCATTCGCCAAACTAGTAGAAACTAATTTGAACTCAAGAGATACGGCTTTTAAAAGTATTGAAAACTTTGTGTGTCGCATATACAATATCCGAAATATCGACAAGGTTGCCGCCTTGTCAAGCTGAACTACGACAACAGCTTTTACGCTCCCATTACATTACTAGTATCTGGATAGATGCTTTTTCAAAAATCCTACTACTTTGGCACCAAAGCAGAGCGGATGGTTGGAAAAAATGGGCGATATGATATCGATTGGTTCGAAGGCTATCAACCGCCAACATTTGTAAACGATATCATTATTCAATCATCAAATAAGCGACAATGCGAATTAGGTATGCTTCAATTGCACTTTTACTAATATGAATATTATTAATCATACTCGTAGCTTAAAACTTTACAGGCCATGACCTAAACTATTCTAGCGACGAAGAGTCTAATTATAAAGAAGAGCTTTGTATCGAAGAACTTGAAGAAACAGTGTATAATAATGAAAAAATTTAAAACAGTGCAGAAGAATTATTTTAATTTGCAATTATAATAAATCGGTCTTGTGTTACTTTACATGTTAAATATTGTCAGGTCGGTTAAAAATGTTCGTATTGAAAGTTAAATATTTTCAAAAGTGTAGCCACTAGGATAAAACTTTGTACATGTACATTTATTAGAATCGTGGGAATACTTTTTGAGATATGAATCATTTCTCTGCACTTGCGCCTGAAAACGAACTCTACGCAAAATACAGTTCGACAGGCCCTGCCGAGATGTTATGCCCAGAATTTCGCTCTGCCCTTGCATATATAGATTTACTGGGAGTTTCTCAAATTTCAAGCTTGACAAAATAAGTTTAAAATTTAAATTTGTTTGCATGTTTTGGAAGGCTCTGCCACGCCCTTCCGCTCGCCGTATCGCTCTGCCAATTATACCACATTGCATATTTCGGTCTAGAGATTTATCATGCAAAAATTTAGATGTGACTCTACAAACCGCTCTCGACAGTTTCGGCAAAGTTCCACTTTTATGACCTATGCATCCACAACAACCAAAAAAAAGTAAAATTTTGTTGACGAAATAATCTCGAAAAAAATCACCAGCTCTCCGACTAAATGTGTTTCCTTCACATTTTTTTTATGGTGAGCAAATAGGGATAAGAGATGGTCATTTGCTAATGTACTCCTAATTTTACCGGTGTGTAAAATGGGGTTTGAAGAAAGATTTATTTTCGAAGCAATGCATGAAGTTCATGCTCACACGGTAATATGCTGTCATGCTGATGTTCTCCATATTTATCTGAGGTATACTACCCAGTAGGGGATCTGGGCGGCGATTGACCGGGAAGCTGCTGACTGTTCTATAACTTGTATTGGGCCAGCAACGCAACAATCAAGTTCGTAGCCTAGTGTTTGCCCTACCTTCCATTGGTGGTCCCCTCTAACCGCATGAGTACAAAATGCTCGACCAGCATAATACTGGTCTGTGCCGTCATAAGGCTCACAAACTCACATGGAAGAGATTAGGAAACTTGACGAAAATAACGAATTCACTTGTTAATGACCTCGACAAACGATTAAAGAACAACGATCTTCGGATATGCACAATGAATTTTCGAACCCTTAACAGACCACGTGCAGAAGAACAATTAGCAGAGGTCCTTGATTGCTATCATGTTGATATCACCACCATCCAGGAAGTGCAATGGGGTGAGCTGAACAAAGGAGTATGAATGACTGTAACATCTAATGTGCTGATAAGTAAAGGATGCGGATTTGTCATATGCGGCAGACTATTGCAAGAAGTCTCTAGCTTCCGACATTTGAGCGAGAGTCTTATGATAATCTGTATCAAAGCTAAATTCGCTAACATAGGCCTAATATGATCAAATGCTCCTACGAAACACAAGGACGACGTTATCGAAGAATGTATCTACAAGATACACGAGTCATGTAAGGTGGCGCAAAATTAATCATCCAATGAAAAGTAATTTTGTTCTTGAATTACTTTTTTATTAAATTAGCAATTTAAGATTATTTTTGTTAGTTTGTATACTAATAATAATTTTAAATTAAAAAAAAAGATTTTGACTGATGGAAATCTTTATATGGGCCTTTACAATTGCCGCCAGTGTTGATACACATTTGTGCCTGTTTTATCGCATTTCCCATGACTTTCCGCAAGATTTCCGGTGGTACCTGTTCATATTCCTGTCAAATATTGTCCTTAAGAGCTGCGATTAAGCTTCTTGGCAGAAATCCGCGACTTCAAGTAGCCCCCAAAGGAAGAAGCTTAGGATGGTTAATTCGGGCGATCTTGCTGACCATGCAAAATCGCCAAAACGGGAGATTACGCGACCAGCAAACGATTCCTTCACAATATCCCTTGTTGCTCGTGCTGTGTGTGCGGTTGCACCGTCTTGTTGAAACCACATGTTATGGCCCTGTAACGTTCATCAGTAACAGCGACCGTATTGTCGATGGCGTCCTCAAAAAAATACGGCCCAATCACTTCTCCCGCGTGATCGCCGCACCACACAGTGGCTTTGGGTGGATGTAATGGCTCTTCGTGCATCACACGCAGATTTTCAGTGAAACGAAGATTTTGCATCGCTTAAGTGGAAATGCGCCTCATCGCTCATGATGATTTTCGACACAAAATTGTCCTATTCGGTGCTGATATTGAGGATGGCTTTACAGTAATTCACACGCGACTGTCGCTCAGGAGGCAATTTTGGACTTTGTACAGGAACATGTGTAAATCTTTCACTAAAATTCGCTGTTGGGTCCGTCTGATGATGCCCAATTGCGTGGCCCATCTTCTGGTTGATGTTTCTACATTCACAGCTACATCGGCAGCCATAGCCGCGATATTCTCGGCCGAACGACCAGTCCGTGGTTCCACTCTGTTCGAGTCCAGTAGCTAAGCGCCGGAATATTTGCCAGTTGGTGCGACACGATTAGGAAATCGACGTCGAAATTCACGCTGCGCTAACACCACCGACCGATCTTTGATCAAAAATATCGACACAATTATTCCACGCTTTTAGGGAGTATAGCACTCCATTGCCTGTTTGTATACTGCAGCTGTCTAGTTCACAAATATCAAATATGATTGACTCGTGCGTCAACCATTTGCAAAAATTATACAATCTTACGATAGGGTGATTAATTTTGTGCCACCTTGTAGATCTCCCAAATGCTACAATAAAGAAGAACTACTGTGAGATTATATAACTCTGAAATCGCAAGAGGCAATCAGTACCTTAGTCGAGCACATCCTTGAGTGTTAAGTTCTTTAAAAAAAAACATCAAGAACCGGCAGGGTACCGAATCGACTTGGTTTCCCCCGAACACTGAAGAAATTCCTGGTTGGATGAAGACCGCCCGCAAGCTAATACAGCTAAATAAGAAGCGTATGAAACAGCGCTGCAACGAAGGACAAGAGGCGCTCGTCAGCTTTACGGTCAGAAGAGAGAGGAAGGATATCAGCTTCTCCAGAAGAAGAAAAAAGAACACGTGAAGCGCGCGATCGAAGATATTGAGGGTTTGTACTACAGAAACAACGTACAGAAATTTTACCAACAGATAAAAAGAACGTATGAAGACATCAAGACCCGTACAGAAACAATCGCTGGCTGAGAATATGGAAAAACTTCTTCTGCAGACTGTATAACGGCGATAGCCCAACATTTCGCCGTCAGGTAGAACGTTCAGAACATTTAACTTAGGCGCTGATAGCCAACACTTCTGTCCATTCAAAGCGAATCTCAGCTGTCAATCAATCAAGCCTCTACTATATTGGCCCTTTAATTTAGCATTCAAGACAGTCTGAACAGAAAAGTTAATGCCGGTCGGCTTTTCATATCTTATTTGTTTTTGTCATCTGTTGCACAAGCCGATATCACTGGACTGGATAGTTATTATTGTTTCCCACTTTATGTCTTCTCTCAGAATCTGACTTTTCAGTTGCATTCATTTTAAACGTAATCCGTTTAAATGCCAGTAAGTAACGTAGATTCTTCTCTACTGAAGCACATACTCGTACAAGGTTTATACCCTGAGAAGTGCTCCCCTGGTCCTTGTCTAGAAAGTTCACTTGCGATCTCATTTCGCGCATTGTCATTGTGGTCCAGGCAAGCGGAAAATTTGATTTTGATTTTTGATTCGGGGCAAAGCCATTTAAAGCCGACTTTGTATTTTTACAACAACAAAGAGTCGGGATATCAGCTGATGTATCAGACCACAGTCGAAAGACAGTTAACGTGCATTTAACTAAAATAGAATGAGATGTGTTGGGAAAAAGAGCTGAGGCAAAGCTTTCTTTGAAATCTGGCAAATATGGTGTTAATATTTGTGTGACAGCTTATTTTACCACCCATTCTTATTTTTCGTAAAAAAAAAATAGCTGCAGGAGTGACTTCTACTTCACTAAAACAACGTGTTTGTAGGGATGATCCCGCCAACATACAGTCTTATACAGCTTGAGCATTTGCGTATGCTTTAAGCAGAGAATCAACCAGCATTATTATTATTGTAGTTAGGACAGGCATCTGCCTTGCGGGTATCCATATTCATTACCGTCATCACATCTTAATCGCAGTCAACATCCACTGGCATAGTTTTAATCCGCGAAACTAGTGGTTCATCACTTTCACGCTGTATGGGCGAGTTACACTTGCCATCAAAAAAACACATGCCAATAAAAGGGCCGATAAAGTGCCCTTATAAGTTAATACTTACTATTCCTGTTGCAGATTTCCAAGTGCAGCCTTAGAAGATCTTCTGCGCTGATACAGATATGGCATGTTACCAATAAATATCGTCAGATACTTGGTGTGCAAGTTAATATCAAGCAAGATATAAGTCGGTAGTAGCAGATCTATACCCCATTTCAGTTCAGTCTAAGTGGATATTCATTTGAAATCAGTACTAGACAACTTGAAGTCATTAAAGCCAAATCCTTCAACATAATCCATGAGGGACACAATTGCCGGCGGATTATATTGATTCTAGTGATATTTCGAATTAAGAAGTTGTTGGTTGTGGCCGATCTCCGAAAAGAAGTTCTAGTAAAACACGAAAAATTAAAACGTTTGGCAAGGCAATTGAGTTTTTAACAGATTTTGGTATTTATTGCTCCGTATTTCGTCGTACATAGTCGCGGATTTACTTCCGATTTAGAATTCAATGTACTTAGGATCTTACATATACACTTGAGGTGAGTTTTTCAAGCTATATTTATGATATTAACATCACAACACCAAGCTTTTGATAGTTGCACTGATTCCTGTTCATTGGGGAAATAAGCTAAAGTAACGATGGACTAGTAGCTTTCTCCGCACCTTCATAGCCCGAAGATCTTAGTTTTTATTTTTTTTATTTCATATCAAGAAACTTAAATATAAAGTATAATGTAATTCATGTTAATATTGAGCTTTAAAGTTTTTGAATGAAATAGCTTTGTACACTTTGTTGTCTAATAAAAGACAAGAGGCGAATGTACCTATTAGTTAAAATAAAATATATAAAATGAAATTTGTAAATCTATTGATGGGGAAAACAAAAAGTGGAAATGAACGATTCAATTACATTCATTTTTAAAAAAAGAAAAATTACATACAATTTAAAAAAAAACAGAAAAGAAACATAAAATAAAATTACATCATTGGTGTTAAAAAAGCATCTATTTCAGAATGGTTAAACGAGAAAAGCCATTTTTTTATACTATTTAAGAATACTGTTTTCACTCTCTCACACCTAAGTTTTTCTGGTAAATTATTAAACAAACGAGGAGCAGTAACATAATAAAAGCGTGAAAAATGTGTTTTGTGGATTGTTGGAACATTTGCGAAGTTTCTGGTATTGACTCGCAAGTTATGGTTATCATGAACTCTAACATCATAGTACCCGGAATTTTCAAAAAATATCTTTAAAACTTTGTAGCAGTACAGGTGCCTTAAAGGAAGAAGTTCGAGACATTTGAATAACTCAAAAGTGGGATTTCTGCGATTAACTCTACACAAAAGTCTTATGGCATGCTTCTGTTTAATCAGCAGTGGCTCTATTGTATTAAAATAAGTGCCTCCCCAGCAAGAAATTCCATTTGATTTTAAAATACCATTATAAACCAATTATAAAATGGGTAGTTTACAGTACATGCTAAGGTGGTATAATTGCCTTACAACTGCATTTAAATACCGCTTCAAATATGACGTATGATCCTTCCAACTAAACTTATGGTCTAATATAATACCTTGGTATTTAAAGCTGTCAACATGCTCAATTAAAAAGCAACCATCACTACAGCTTACCTGACTATCAAATGATATATTATGTCCATGTGCATCTTCTAAACAAAATCGAGAACAGCTTGGTGAGTGATAATATAAAGGCAACTCTCTGCATACAACACCCTTGATATTAAATACCATAAACTTCGTTTTGTTGCTGATGATCAGTTTATGAGACTTAAACCATCGTCGTAGTATATCTAGGTCATAACTAACATCGGCAAACATATCAAGAAAGCTCTTATTGGAATAGGAAAGTGCAGCATCATCAGCAAATGCCGTGATTCTGCCCTTAAAAGGTTGAATAAATAGCGAGTTAACATATATTAAAAACAGTATCGGGCCCAGGACTGATCCCTGAGGAACACCTATATTTAAATAATTATGTGAGCTAAAAACATTTTTTACCTTTACCACTTGTTTACGATTTGTTAAATAAGAGGCAAACCAGTAATGAATGAAGACCCTGAAACCTGCATTAAATAATTTATTTAGTAACAGAGTATGGTTCACCATATCGAAAGCCTTGGTTATGTCAATAAATAAAGTCGAAGGAATTTGAGAACCATTCAAACTGTTATAGATTTCCCCACATAGTTTTAATAAAGCACTTTCAGTTGATCTACCGCTTCTAAAACCAAACTGAGAATCGTTAAAGAAATCAGTTTTATCTAAGAATGATAACATTCTAGATTTAATTCCGTTTTCAATAATCTTAGAAAAAACGGATAAAATGGAAATTAGACGATAATTATTTAATGACATTGTGTCACCTTTTTTATGCAATGGTAATACTACAGCTGTTTTCAGAGACTCAGGAAAAACCCCTTCTTGGACACAAAAATTAAAAATAAAACATAAAACATCAGAAATATGAAACGCAATATTTTTTAATACAAAACTTGAAATATTATCAAAAGACGACGAATTGGATGTTTTAAGTGACATTATAATTTTATAAATTTCAAGCGGTGTAAACTTATCAAAGAAAAAGCTCTCTGGTTGAATACTGCTTTGTATTAGACTGTTGTCAGGTTGACTGACATTTGAAACACTGTTACAAGAATCTACACCAGCAAAAAATTTATTAAATAAATTAGCAACTTCTATAGGATCAGACACAGTTAAATTATTATTTGAAATACTTATATCTGTGTAAGATCTATTTTTGTTAAGTATTTCATTAACAACTCGCCATTGCTCTTTCGAGTTACCCATGTTTCTTGCCAATCTATTGCTAAAGTATGTATTTCTACATAGCGGTATTTCAATTTTGACCTCTCTACATAACTTTTCGTAATAATTCTTAAGTCCGTGATTATTCGGATGTTTATTGATAACTAAGCAAAGTCGTCTTTTCTTTTTTATTTTATTTAATAATGAGGGTGTCAACCATTGCTTAAAACACTTTAATTTGTTACTTCGTTTACATTTGTTCACACTACAATTCAATATATGAAATTGCAGCTTATTAAGGAACAAATTAAATGCAACAGACGGGTCGACGGCAGAGTAAACATCATCCCAAAATTCAAAATGTAACCTTGATCTTAAAGTGGCAAAATCAATTTTTTTTATTTCAATTGCATCCAGTTTTTTTGTTCGAGAAACCCTGCAATTGAGTTGAATACCAGTTAGGCTGTGGTCGGTTATTTTTAAGTCAAATGCAATTGTTTTATAATCAACACCAATTTTTCTGTGAAGCCTCACAAAAATGTGATCTAAACAAGGGCTAAATCGAGTAGCCTGATTCAAAACAGACTCAAAGCCAAACGACGAAAGCGTTATTAAAAAATTATCGACATCAGGTGTATCACACAGGATATTAATATTAAAATCACCTAACAAAATTAAATTTCTACATTTCTGATTATCCAAAAATCTCGAAAACTCATCCAAAAAAGTTCCCACTGTACACTTATGCAATCTGTAAATACAGATAAAACAGTAGTGAACACCAGAGACTTCGCAACTAACACTGGCTATATCAGCACTATCCAGTTTATACTTATTAATTTTACATCCCATTATGTTACTTCTATAATATACCGCGACACCACCAGCAGCATACGTTTCATTACAAGCCGCGTCGAAAGAAAAATTTGGAATTATACTCGTATTATATTCAGGCTTCTCTTCTTCAAAGATCCATATTTCAGAGAGGAAAATAAGATCTGGTAAATGATCCAAAGGTGCGAGGTGAGTGAGAAAAGTATTGAAATTTGTACGCATACTGCGAATATTTTGATGAATAACAGAAAATCCGGAAATTTGCTCATTGTTATGATGGTCTATACAAAAACATTCAAAATTATCAGTAGTTGAAGAGAAAAAACTGTTGTTATTACTTGAATCATTATGAGGATCTACAATATAGTTGAATTCATATTATTCATTATACAAACAAAAAGTTATAGTTATTTAGTTTAAGTTGAAGTTATAAATATCCTCAAATGAATTAATTCTTATAACTCTATCACCTTCTCTTTTTCTAACAAGAACAGAAGAGTCTCTAACCCAAACAAACTTACATATGTTTTTGTGTTTAAGATCATTTGCCTTTTTTAATAAAGACCTTGTGTAGCCAGTGAGGCAATCGTTGATGTAGATGTTGCTGCTTCTATTGTTGCTGCTGTTGTTGTTGCTGCTGTTGTTGTTGCTGCTGTTGTTGTTGCTGCTGCCATTGTTGTTGGTATGAAAAACACCAAAAATATTGGAAGAAATTTTGTTTTTGTTCTCCCGCATTTTCTTCATTACAGCTTTCTTCCGTGAAACAGTTGAGAACTTCACACACACGATGTTAGAAGCAAATTTTGTGTTCTTTCCTTTTACACTCTTAATGTCGTTAGAGTTCACCTCTCCACCAAGGACAGTACCCGGCAATTTGTTGACTCTTTCTTTTACGTTAGAGTTGCTAACGTCGGGAATGCCAATAATGTCAACTGCACAATGTTTCTCCCTCTGCTCCAGTAGATTAAGCTTCGACTCCAAATAATCAACTCTCTTATTAAGAGAAGCATTGCTGTCTTCAAGAGCTTTGATTTTAGTAAGCGCCTCGGTGTAAACTTGCTTAAGCTGAATAATTTCGCTGTACAGCATTTGCAATGTTATAATTTGTTGACTCGTATTGTTGTCATCATGGGAAGCAATATTTGGGATTACGGCTGATGGACTTTTAATTCCTGTAGATGGACTCTCAGTTTTTTTGTTTTTAGAGATACTACAACTAGTAGAGGTAAAGGAAGTAGTATTCAAAGAAGAGATGATGTTCGCAGATGAGTTAATGGGAGCATCTCCCAATATAGACTTTTTCCGCTGAGTGACACAACTATCACACTTGTATCCTTGACTACTTTTGTCATAAAACTCTATTTCTCTTTTCTCAATTTTGGCGCACTTTCCATGATAGTATTCATGACAAATAATACACTGAATCTTAAGTTCATGTCTGTCGATTTTTAAATAGCACAAACCGCACTTCATTTTGTTGTTACAGCAGGCCAATTGAATTACAGATTTAAATGAAAAGATAAAAACTTCTTTTTACTTAGATTTTAAGTTATAAAAAATGCTTTTAAGTGGAGTAATTCCCAATGCGTGTATCCCCATCAACACTTGTGAGAAAGTTAAAAAACTGCCAAATATAAATCTGAATCCGAAATGTTATATCTCATTAGAATTGTAAATACATCTCTAAAACTCCTAAGAACTTGTTTAAAACATAACTAACTACCTTCTCCCCATCCTTCGCTCCAACGAATACATATTTACGCTGGCGATTGTTAGAGTAGAATTATTACTCTGAATTCATCTGTGTAATATTCGTAACTCTTGGTAACCACTCTTGGAAAAAAAAAATAAATCCATTATTACCCGTAAAATTCCCTTGTATCCCATTTTCACTGAGGAGTGCTCGAAAACTAAAGTGTTTTCTTATTGAACACAATCGAAACGTACGGCCAAGGACTACGACACAACTTGCATAAGCCTATTTTTCTTGGTTGGATTTATGCAAATTAAATTGAAGTTGAGTAGGCTATCTTTCAGTAAAATTGAAAATAAATCGAGTTCCACCCGCCATAGGATGGATAGACTGAAATACAATGCAACAGCTGGAGAATATTTTTTCGCAGAGAATTTGGATTACCTGAGTGCTTTGAAAGATTCTGCTGTCGACGTAAATCCTTAAATATTTCAATCTGTGCAAATTGTCTCGCATCGTCTTGATTTCAGTTAGTTAGTTATTCGAGTGGATTTCTATTTAGTATATTTGTAATTTAATAAAATAAATTGCTTAAATTTAAGCATCAGAGGATTCTGCTATGCCACTAAAAACTTCATTCTTTACGCGCTTTTAAAGTTGTTTGCTTGTTTGCCTATTGTGCTAGATACTAGCGACAAGTTCCAACATTAATGGAAACTAATATTACTGGGCTCTTAGAATAGATTTTCAACATATAGAAATTCGAATTAAACTACTAACTTTGAAGGGTCTGACAATTTCTAAATTTGCATGTACGTAGGAGCTATTCTTAAAGTCGGCAAAACGTACTTTCATAAAATTCTAACTAAATCTGTGTGAAATCTTTTCTTGAGAAAGCAATGGCTGATCTTAATCTCCGTTAACTAATCGTTGAAATACGTACCACTAACAATTTCTCCCACATATCTGCATTGCTGCTGCATTTTTTGCAGGCCGCTTCATTTTGGATCACCTCGTAAAGAGACCAAGATTTTACTAATGATTTGCATTTGACTGATCCTAAGTCTACACTGGTTATGAGATCGAATTTTTCGACGCTCTTCGGTGAGTTAACCGATTTTCTCAGCCTGAAATCTGGCCAGTTTTCCTTTATACTACTCGTACATCGTCCAAGAATACGATGCGAATGCTAACGCTGGGTGAATGACCTTTAAGCTTAAGTAGTACTTTTCAGTACTTCGAAATTCTTGCGCCATTTAATCCTACCTACACTAATTCTATGTGCGATCTCGTCATCATTATATATTCTCTTGGTGGCTTACAATGGCGCCTAAATATTCGAGATTTCTTGATGTGCTGGCAACATCAAATAAACGAGTGACAACGCTAGCCAGCCATATGAGCAGATAGTAGATAGGATGAAAGCCGACTTCTCAGAAGAAAAAATAATCAGTATAAGAGGAGGTTTCAAAATGTTGTCAAAATGTAAAAATAGCATGATTTATGAGCTGTGCCCTGGCTAGGACATTAAAATTGTCCTCGGCAACTTCAATGCAAAGCTAGAACGAGAGGGCATCTTTGGTGGTACTGTCAGAAAGCATAGCCTGCACGACAACACATCCAATAACGGATTCAGATTAATCGACTGAGCAGCGAGGCGAAATATTATCGTAGCTATCGCGGGGTTCCCGCATCTCGGACTTGAAGAACTCCTGATCAATCAACCGTCAACCAGATTGACCACATTGCGATCGACGCAAGGCACTCCTCCAGTATTATGGACGTCCGAACGTTCCGAGGGCCAACCTCGACTCAGGCCGTTATGTTGTTGTAGCCAAGGTTCGGTTTAAATACTGTGAGGAAGTTTGACGACGGACGGCTACAATCGCAAGAGATCACGAAATCCTCTTCTGATCGAGTCTCCCTCTTGAGAGGTCCTCTGTCGCTAGAATTAAATATCGGAGACCAGTGGCAACATTGCCAAAAAATCAATCAAAGATGCGCTGTGTT
Source organism: Volucella bombylans (assembly GCA_949129095.1). Taxonomy (NCBI): domain Eukaryota; kingdom Metazoa; phylum Arthropoda; class Insecta; order Diptera; family Syrphidae; genus Volucella; species Volucella bombylans. The sequence goes on along the minus strand of OX422141.1, from coordinate 108,388,429 downwards.
TCGTTCGACCACCACAACGAAACCCATGGGACGAGCGCCGGCAAGCTAAGCAAGATGCATACAAAGCGGCATTGCATAGAAAAACAAGAAGAAGAGGACAGACGAATACCGGCTTCTCAGGAGGAAAAGAAGGATCATGAGAAGCGCTCGGTTGAGGAAATTGAGAGATGCTACTTCAGGAATGAGATTCGGAAGTTTTACCGTGTAGTTTGTAGAGACGAAGAGGCGAAGAGACGAATAAGGGAACACCGTGGTAGAGTCGTAGTAAATCCTGAGGATTTTGAAAGATCATTTCTGTAGACTATATCACAGAAATGACGAACCAAATAGCACTGTCAGGCAGAATGAACCTTTCAACCTAGATGACATAGATCAACAATTTCTTCCACCCGACCTAGGTGAACTGAATATAGCCATATCTAGTAGTAAGACCAACAATGCTGCTGGAGTGGACGGCCTGACTACCGAGGCGATGACTTGGTAAGGAGCGGATACCAACTCTGAACGGCGCCAACTACAGAGGCATCAGTCTTCTTAATATCGCCTACAAGAGCCCATCTGATGGGTTGGGTGGGTGGCCAGCTATACAGAGTAAAATCTAGTTTTGGCATCCCTGCCAAACTCGTCTGTTTGTGCAGAATGGCGATGGAAAATAAACGCTGCACCATCAAGGTCGGTAAAGAAATCGCCGACACCTTTTATGTGAAAAAAGGATTTAGACATGGTGATTTCTCTAACATAGTTCTTGAAATAATAGTGCAAATCTAACGCACCAGCACAAAGGCACAATCTTTCAAAAGTCAGTCTAATTATGCCTATACGCCGATGACATTGTCACCAATATCTCAGACAGAACGTCACCCTCTACACATATAGCTTTGAGGTAGTTAAGGACATTACCTACCTAGACTATGCTATCAATTCAGACCAGTGCACCAGGGCATAGATCAAACGAAAACTAGCTCTTGTAAATTGCTGCTTCTTTGGGCTAAAAAGGCAATTACTAGCAAAGCCTACACTCGAACAACAAAAGTGATTCTATTGTATATAAGACCTTAATAATCCCAGTCCTGTTCTATGGCACAGAGGCATGGATTCTATCAGAAATATTGTAGATGAGGGTGCTCTTGACTGCTTTGAGAGGAAAATTCTTCAGGTGACCGGGACCGATCCCGTCTACATAGACGATACAACGATGAACTACCATATATAGCTGTACAGCGACTTCAATATAGCCAGAAGAGTGAAGGTCCAACGACTGAGATGGCTGGGTCATGTGGAACGGATGGACACCAATGCTCCAGTTCGAAAAATCTTCGAATTCGCCTGCGAGGGACAGCGCAGTAGAGAAAGACCGCGTGAAAGAGGAGGCAAATATCTAAAAAGCGGTGCAGCCCGGACTGTAACGCCCCCTTAAGTAACTAATAGAAGGGCTAAAAAGTCCTTACCTTCAAAGATGTATAATCCCTAAGATAGCTTGTTGATGTAGAGTGAATGAACAATACCTCGTCTCAGAAAATCCACTCCAGAAGAATATTGTAGTAAACAAGGACCGCGAACCAGTTGACGTGCAAAAGTGAATGGGAACTTCAATTACCTCGGCGTGTGTAATTGGAGCTTGCTTGTCGAGGTTTCACAGGTTAACCCTTTCTGTATCGCCGGAAGGAAAGTAAAGTAGAGCTAGGTGAGGTAATGTATTTCTTTAGCTGAAAATACACTTTTGGGAAGCTAGTTACGAAACGTAGGAAAATATCGCAATTCGTTTGGTATTCTTTCTATCTTAAGAGTCATTCTCGTTCAAGAGACTCACAAGAGACTCAATGTCAATAGAAGACGTAGAAAAAGGAACAGGTAGTTCCGATATAGTTTGGAAATGTCTCCTCTGAGCTTTGCCCCGAAAATTCTTCGGCGTTCTCATTTCTTGTTATTCCAACGTGACTTGGGTATAAGCATGACACGGTGCATTTGAATTCTGCTGGCTGTCGCTGTCGCTATAGACACAGATACTTTGTCCCCTCCATTTCTTCCTTATATTATTGTTCCTTGCCATTAGGACGGCGTTTAAAAATTAAATTACGACTAGTGCAGTCGTTTACAAGGATGTATTCCTTTCGACTCTAGAGCCGATTTAGATTCGGTGGGAATCCAGATACATTCTTTTCCTTGCTCAATTTCTGGTCGAAGGCATTCCTAAATACAGTAAAAATTAACAGGAGTTTCGGTGTCATTTTATCAAGGGGCATTTCCATAAGTTGGTGGTCAGATGACAGTTGGATCTGGTGCCTATTTTTATCAAGACCACTTCTCTTTAATCAGGGTAGGTTGATTCTTCGTTAAAAGCAGAACAATGTGTATATCTAGCTGAGTAGCTTTTCGGCATTTCCTAACATACATAGATTTGCTCATATTTGGATGAAATATATTCCTTGTCCGACCCCTTTGATTCATCCACGTGTTTAGCAGGTAGGCTGATGCCGATGCGAAAAAAACACGTCTATACGTTTAGCCCAAATCAAAACTGCTTCTGATTTCTTTAACAGATGTGCAATTTTTTTTCAGTAGGGCCTACATACGTGATCCCTTTTGATGACTTAAATGGCCGATGCATAGTCTAGTGAGGGCAATTCAGGTAGCAGGCACAATCGGTGACAACTTTTGCAGTAGATTTATAATTTTGGGCTTGATTGTATGCTTCCGCATAAGCTTTCTTTTTATTAAAGAACATGCTCTCAAGTGGGTATGAGTACATTTTTGATGCCGAATCAAGTTTTACGAAAATGAGATAGCAAGGAAGACAGCTCATTTTAGCCAATCGCTCTTCAATCATATCTTACCCCTTTCTTTCTATGGAGTTAGCATATTTGGTTTGTAACCCTGCTTATGCCTTTTAAATTTTTAAAGTCTCTCGAGTAAGTGCTGGTGACAGTACTCTACATCAAAGGTGCAATTGCGTTTGTCAATAAAGAAATCATTTGCAATTATCTTCACATCAAAGTCCTGGCATAGGGTGAAATACGTCCTGAGCATATTGAGGCATCTCAGCAAATTATCCTGAAAAATCTCATCCAGAAATGAAAAAAAGGAAATTTAAAGAATTTTGTTAACTTAGATAGGGCGGTAGGAGATATTAATAAGTCGCTAACAATGACGTTCGAGAAAACTTGTCCGGCTAACAGAACACCTAAAAGGGCTCAACCAAAATGGTGGAATAGGGAGATAGGTTTACAAAGGAAAGATGTTAGGAAACTCTATAATAGGGCGAAGCTTTTCAGTACATGGAATGTGTACTACGAATGTAAGAAACAATTCAAGTTAGAAAGTCAAAAAGAGCTTCATGGCAGAAATACTGCGAATCTGTAGCGGTAACAGACGAGGTTTCGAAATTACGCAAAATGCTTTCAAAGGAAGCGAGCGTTCCTAGCTATCTTCCTAGTGACGGAACTTGGGTTGAAAGTAGCCAAGAGGTTCTGGCAACGCAGGTGGAAACCCACTTTCCGGGATCCATAGTAACAGACGACCCTGGCATGTACAGCACACTGAGAACATTGATATCTCTCTCTCTGAACAGGATATAGGTGTCCTTATTAGCAGGAAAAAATGACGGTGGGAAATACGGTTCTTTAGGCCGTACAAATGCCCCAGTTCGTACCGGAAGTACCGGAGGTAGCAATCCAGAAATTTATGAAAATTCTCAGATGCAGACTAAAAATACGGTACATATCAATAGCTTGGAGGGTAGTTAAGATGAATACCTAAAGCTGGAACACAAGAGCATATAATAGCAAAACACTTCAGACCAATAAGTCTGTCATCACTTGTGCTTAAAACCGTATAGCGATTATTGGAGATTCACATTAGGAATAGATGCAGTACTGGCTTTTTAACTGAGTCGCAGCATGCATATATGAAATGAAAATCTGTAGAAGCTGCCCTGCATATGGTGGTGGGGAAAATGGAATCTACACTTCGAAGAGTTTGCGATGGCGACCTTCCTCGATATTAAAGGAGCCTTCAATAACGTGGAGTGCACCGCCATTAAAAATGCACATGGCATTACAAACTGGGTTTGCAACATGCTTGCAAGCAGGAAAATAGACTGTTCCATTGGGAAAAGATCGGTCAGAAGTCCGTAACCAGTAGAACCCTCAGGGGGAGTCATATCTCAAATCCTGTGGGTGTTGGATATCAATGAAATTCCCAGAAAGCTTAGTACAATGGGTATAAGTGCCATAGCATACGCAGATGGCATGGTCATAATAGTGCAGGGAAAATACTTAAAATATTTTAAGAGAAGACGATCAGCACTTGTTCAAAAAGCTGTGGTCTCCATTCCAAAACGGAACTGTTTGTTTCTTTTTACCAGAAAGTACAAGACACCGCAATTCAAACTCCCAAAACTCAACGGAATGATACTCCCGAAGTATCGGGGAGTGATTCTGGACAAATATATCTTAATGTAGCGGAATAGCGGCATAAAATCCTTTTTTATCTGCAAACGAACCGTAGGAAAAATTTGGGGCTTAAAACTTGCTATGGTGTACTTACATACGGCGCACTAGTATCGTGGGAAGCAACACACAGGAAAGGAAAATTAGAAGCGTTTCAAAGAACGGCTTCCATAGCTATTACACACACATGTGCTCCGTACCACACCTACCGCAGCATTGGACACCTTTTTGCATCTAAAACCTCTTGATTTACAAATCAAAAACTTGCTGGAAACAGTGCGATACGACTCACTAATCTAGTTTCGGACATGGCACGGTCCTAACAGAGATACTGCCTATTCTAACGGATGAAATTCTTTCCTTGGTCGACTTCGACATACCGCACGATATAATTTATCTGGAGATGGAAGATTGGCACAAAAATGCAATAATCAGGTCAAATGAAAATGCAATTTTCACAGATGGCTCAAAAACAGAGGAAGGAACAGGTTCTGATATCTTCTCAGAAGATCAAGAACTATGAGTGTCTATAAGACTACCGGACGTAAGCAGTGATACTGCGGTATTGAGGGAAATGAACAAGCGGACGAGCTTGCAAGAAAAAGGGGGCTACTCGGCAATAGTGAGGTTACCAACATCAATCCACCCCTTTGCATAGTGAGGGCCAATATCGACGAAAATATCACAAGAAAAAATCGTTGGCCACTTTTAGACGGCAAAAGATCTAGGAAGTTAATAAAACTAAACAGAGATAAACTTAGGACAATAATAGGAATCCTGACAGGACACTGTCTCCGGCGGCAGCACGCAATGAGACTCAAATTGTCAGATACAGATATCTGCAGATCCTGCGGTGATCTGCAAGCTGTTGAGAACATAATAGACATACTGTGTGAATGCGAGGCAATATCGCGTAGTCGAGGAAAATTTTTAGGAAAATATTTTTTCGAAAACCCAGAAGAGATAGACGGCACGAACTTCAAAGGCTTTCCTGGCTTTTCCAAGAAAATTGGATGTTTCACCAGGGCGATCGCGCTCGGCCCGTTTTGGTTCCTGGTGTCTGTGTGATGGCATAGCTATCATACCCCTGTTTAACCTAACCTATACTCTTATTATAACTTTTAAGAAAAATCGAAATTGATTGCTTGATCTGGCCAAGTTTTTACTTCAACTTCCTTTCCAATTTTTCAATGGTAAATATGTACTTTTTGTAGGAATACCGTTTGTAATGACTTTTAATTGAATGAAAACCAAACATTTGAAATTTGGTTTATGCTGGAACCTCAATTTCTATTTACTTTTGAACAACTTCAATTCAAATAAGTAATCTTCCCAGAAATCCTATTTCATTAGATACAACTCAACTTGTACAGATTGAGCTGTATCCGTAGTATATTTGCTCTCCCACACCATTTATCATTTTGGCTCCAGTGTCTATAGCAAAAAGCGAGAGATATATTAGAACTTCCTTAATATTTTGACTTGTTTTTGGAAGGTATATCCTGCTTTTGATAATATTATTCCTGTGATGTGTGACATGGGTTGCCACAAGATGAGCACAATCGTAGGTACTCGTATTCGTGCATGCGTATTCTTGCCGACACTCAATGAAATTATTTCTCAGAAGCCCAGATCCTTTCAAAACCAATATGTGGTCACATGAAATTCGTGGGGCACTCCCACTAACACATCATACCCGAACGATACTAAATCCTGATTTATGGTTTCTGCTTGTAAGAGCATTCATGTATATGGTTTTGCTCATACACTGGAATCAATTGTCCCAAAGTTTGTTGTTTACGTTTACAGTTACGGTATGTAGATATTGTAGGTAACTGAAATCATTGAGTTGAAAACCATTCTAGAGATGGCACACCACTTTTTACTGAACGACTCCATGAGTTGCAATGCAATCCGTTTGATGTTGAAATTATGTATTTATTAATGCAATGTTTGGTTTGGTTTTGAAATCATCTTGGCGTATAGTTGAAGGGAACTAGGAATAACGTCAGTGGTACTACTTACAATGGTGGGACTAGTGGTAGTGGTTATGCCACTGGAAGTTTTCCTAGAATTTGCGATCTGACATAGAGATATTCTTCTTCCACTCAGTGGTTAGGAGTTGCAGTTCTTGCAGTGTGTGAGAGTTGGTTTTATTGGACGGATGCCTTAGAATTTATTCATATTGTTCACTATGATGTGCCAATGTTTGCATAAAACCATATAAAGGGTGAATTGTACATTTAGTACGAGTAGGAATCTCAACTTAGAAATGAGGTGAGGACAAAATCAGGACCTGGTACATGTGATTGAGTAAATTTGTTGGAAATACATTAATATAAAAATTTCCATGTGCAATATGATCTGCTACATACTATAATCGAGTGGATTATTGGTGATGCTAAATCTAATTTCTGTTTGATTGGCTTCGGAATATCCGAATGGTGAAAAGTGGAAATATCTAACAATTTCATCACCGATACAAATGGGTTATCCAAGAAAATGGATTGAAAATATGCAAATTTACAAAAGTCAAGTGCAAGTGCAAGCCAGCAATAAAGCATTTGTGAGGTCAGTGAACAGGAAGTGTACTGTCAAAGGAATAGCATTACTCTATCCACTGCCATGGAAACTCCCTACATTCAATGAAAGGACATGAAGATGTTATAAGGAATTCTCGCATGTAAAAGAGTAGCTGAAAACAGAATATGTATTTGTCTTTGTTCTCAAGGAAAAGGCTTTTTTGCGTTACAATAAGAAACTTTTAGGGAACTTTTAGGTGTATTCAATATACAGGGAATTTTGTAAAAACAAATAAAATTCTTCAACGTTATGATCTTTTTATCAATGACAAAAGAAATGTTGACCTTAAGACCAAACATCTTTTATCTCCTCCTATGTAGGCTAACATACTTCTCAAGAGATAAAAATGGATCCAATCAAAGGAGTTCCTACTTCTCTGTACGACTGCTGAGAATGATGATAAGCTTAAAGACCCAACGTGGCCCTCAAGTTATTCTATCTATAATATCGATCATATACAATGTACAATGGGACTTGTTTTGGGCTTAGTATTAGAAGACCGTTAGCCGACCAAAGTTTTCCCCATCAGATTGAGTTAAAATCCATAAATTAGATAGCAATGATATGGGTATTGTTTAGGGCTGCCTTTGATTTCCGGTAAAACTTCTTCAAAGTTATTGTATTTGCCAGCAGTTGCACTGACCTGTGCCACATACATTTGCGACTTCTGAGTTTTCTACAATTTTCCTTAAGATGAAGTGGAAAAAAAACGAACTATTGTGTTTGTGTTAACTTGTCTGAAACATTTTTTTTTAAATTTAAAATTTCAGTGAGGGTATTTTTCCATCATCATCGATTTGAAGCGAAAGAAGTTAGCGAAAGTTTTTGGGTCTTCATATACAATTTTTGTTGTCGTTGTTGTTATGAAGGGAAAAATTATCTTGCAAGGCCTCTGGGTAAGCAAAGTTACGTGGGATGAGTCTGTACATTCCAGGGCATACAGTGAATGGGAAGTTTACCGTCACCGATTAAAGTAGCTTGAATCGATAAAAGTTCCCAGATTTGTCTTAGTGTTGAGACCAAAGAGCTTACAGCTTCATGGGTTCTCGGATGCGTGCGTACGGATGTTGCGTTTATATTCGAGTAGTGGATGAAAACGATTGCGTGTACTGCAATTTAGTCACTGCAAAATCGAAGGTAGCTTCAATTAAAACACAAAGCTTACCACGATTGGAACTTTGTGCAGCCCAGATGTTGTCGTCACTGCTTGTTAGGATTCTTCCAAATTTTATGCATGTGGCTGATGAAATCTTTTTTTGGACAGATTCTGAGATTGTGCTTTGTTGGTTATCTTCTCATCCATCGACGTGGGAAGTATTTATAGCAAATAGAGTCTCTAAAATTCAAAACAATATCCCTCAAGCCCATTGGAGTCATGTGGCCACAAGACATAACCCAGCGGATATTATACCTCGTGGAGCATTTGCTGAAGAACTAGTTTATAGCAGGAGGTTCGTAGGTCCATCTTTCATTTATTCGTCGGAAGAGTGTTGGCCCAAGAAAAAAATATTTTTCGTTGATTAACAAGGAGGTACCTGGAAAGCGTAAAGGTTGAGTAGTACTTGTTTTTGGAGTGTGTCCCCAAATTTGGAGGATAACTATACACGGTTTGGCAGCTTGCAGAAAACATGTAGCATTTTTGCTATAGTTTTGCGATTGATAAAAAATTTGAGAAAATCCAAATGGAATGGAAAGATCCTTTTGGAAGAAAATCGAGAATTTGATTTACGTGGTAGAACAATTATCAAATTAAACCGGACTTGTACTGCAAAAGAATTGGACGAAGCCCAAATAAGGATTATTTGGCACATCCAGCAGGGGAGATTCGTCAGTTGGAGAAGGGAAACATGATCAGCCCTTCGAGCTATGTCAAAAACTTAAATCTCTTCCTTGACAAAGGCTCTTTAAAACTCTTCCGAGTTGTTGGGCGTCTGCAGAATGCAGACATTCCCCACATTGCAAAATGTCCCATCCTTTTGTAAAAATTCTTTTTTTTTATTTACATAGGAAAAACTACCATGCCGGTCCACAAGCACTAGTGGGCATCGTGAGACAACCCCTTTATTTTATGTATGCGCGTAGGCTTGCAAAGAAGACTGTAGATAGCTGCTTGCATTGCTTCAAATACAAGCCGAAATTGATGAGCCAAATCATGGGTGAACTACATGCAGGCAGAGTACAACCAGCGAGGCCGTTTCAAAAAACTGGTGTTGACTTGGTGGCCCATTTAAAACCGCGTTGAACCGTCGAGGCCAAAGGAACTACAAGTCATATGTAGCAGTCTTCGTGTGTTTTGTCCATCTGCTGTCCATCTTGAAGTTGTATTGGACTTATCGAGTGAAGGGTTTCTTGCTGTGCTCAAGAGGTTTATTACACGGCGAGGTGTGTGCCAGGATCTCTATTGTGATAATGGGACGAACTTTGTTGGAGCGCGAAATGAGCTGAAGGTTCTTAAGAACCAGTTTCTTGTGCATCAAACCCAAAAGAAAATTGCTGAGTGCTGTGCAGCGGAAAGTATTGAGTTTCATCACATCCCACCAAGAGCGCCTCATTTTGGTGGCCTATGGGAGGCTGCAATCAAGAGTGCCAAAAATCATCTTTTTCGTACTGTGAACGATGTGTGCTTGACATTCGAAGAACTGTCCACTGTTGTTGCAGAGTTTGAAGCCATGCTAAACTCCAGGCCGATATGTGCCATGTCCAGTGATCCAAGTGATGAGTCTGTTCTCACGCCAGGACATTTTGTAATAGGGAGCCCCCTCAATGCGATAGCAGAGCCTCTCATCACGGATTATAAGTCCTCGTTGAGCAGATGGCGGAGGTTGACACTACTCAAGCAGCATTTTTGGAACCGATGGTCGAAGGAGTATCTCCCGGGGCTGCAGTAGCGACATGAATGACAAACGGCGTCAGCAGATACTTCGGTCGGTATGGGATGACAAGACTCCACCTCAACAGTGGTTTTTGGGTCGAATATGCAACCTTATTCGATCATCTGATGGCAAGGTTCGAGTTGTTGATGTGCGTAAAAAAATGGAATCCAACGCAGAGCAATTCATCGATTAGCACCCTTACCCATGGACAGTTGAAGATACCGCTGATACTTCAAGGCGGGCAGAATGTTAATACATATGTCGCTATTCTTTTAATTACAAATTCGAATAATGTAGCTTTCCTCATTGTTTCCTTTTCGAAGATATGGCAGCGAATTCATGATGGTACGAAAGGAAAACATTTTTTGTAATAGAGATATTATCGTTGTAACATTCAAGAAAAGCGGACGAGGTTTTATTTAGTTTTTTTTTGAAAAGGTCAAATAAAAGTTGTGATAAAAAGTTGAATCGTTGTTCTAAATCGTTTTTTATTTAGTAAATATTTTGATTTTTTCCTCTTGTGAAAACGCTCACAAGCCTAACACTTATTTTGCTGTGAATTTATTGCGCCCACTGAAGAGTCCCAATCCCAATCGTTCGATTTTTCGATTTTAGAGTAAATGAAACTCAGGGTGAACTGGTTAACTCGCTCCACGTGTCCATTTGCCCATGGTGTTTGAACAGCTACTTTGACATGTGCAAACATGTCCCTCGATCGCTGATAACTCGATTAATTCTCCAAGTTAGGGGTGGCCGTGGTGTCGTGGTACTAGCAATCGCTTCTCACTCGGAGGGTCCAGGTTTGAATCCTGCCCATGACAAGTCAGTTTTTCATTTGTGTAATTGGAACTCAGACAGAAAAATTCTGCGTGTGAAGGCATAACCCTGACACGTAGATTTGGCTGTTATAGAGTTTCAACCACAAAAAACTAGTGCGAATTATAACTTCGAATCACTCTCAGTGAAGAAAAAAAATTCTCCGTCCTATTCGGACTCCCACCCCTGAGTTTCAAACCACTACAAAAACAACTTTTCCTTTCTCCTCCTTCTACCTTTCCGTTCGCGCCGGGCAACAATAAAAGGGTATCTATCCCCTTAGGCGCGCGTAAATTATATATATATAAAAAAAATAAAAAAAGTGCGGTTAGTATTGGCTGCGTTTAGGTATTACTGACGGATGGTAAGAATGAACGCGTCCGCGATTGCTAGTCCATATAGTTTTCTCCATCGCCTTTGATTGAATGGACCCAGATGATCCAAGTGCAATGTTCGGAAAGGGATTTACGTGATGTCATCTAGATGTAGTTGCCTCTCTTTTCTTCTTGATTCAGTTTTGTTGTAGCAGTACTCTAAACATGACATAACGGCAAATATGTTTTAGCATAACGACGTAAACGACAAAATCAAAAATTCTGCTTCACACGCTGAATAGTTTTTTCGTGACATGTTTTAAGAATTCGCCAGCGGACAACCTTAAGGATTACGAATAGATGTGCGTCGTCTTCCTTCTTAAGGAATCAATTATGTTTTAGAACGCACTCCTTCCTCCACTAGCTGTCTTTTTCATGTTTGATCTCACCTTTTAAGGTCAGGAACACGTATTTCAGCTCGGGGTGCTGGTGTTCCATGCTCAATCTCGAATTTCAAAATGCGTTCGGCTACGCTCGATGGTTCATGTGGTCTACCACTTATGTCATCTATAATATGAACATATGGGATTCTCAGTGGCAGTAGGGGTAGAACAATATTCACTGTAATCATTTTTCACTTACCAAGCTCAGAGAGAGAAACTACGAAACAATCGAAATGATCGACAAAAATGTTTAAAAGTGGCGGCATATCTTTACCTGTCTTAACTTGGCATTTACGCAGTAACGCGAAAAGCACACCCGCGGAGTACATCCTGGCCTATGAAATGAGACCGTCTTCTTGTACACAAAAGCTTATTCGTCGACAGAATATTCAGTCCCGATATCTCACATTGTAGCTCTGGATGTTTTAATCCCAGTAAAACGTACCGAATTATTGCATCCTCACTCAGCGAATCTTGTTTTTCCTTTCGCGAGTAATTTGTAGACAAAATCCTCTACGCTTTCGTTTCCATCATTTGCGTATCAATATCGACTTCATTAGTCATCTTTTCTAACTGTTTTGCAAACTCCGCCCATGAAACAAAAACGGCTGGCATGGCCTCGGTCCATTCGCGTATACAGCAAAATGAATTTGCTATTCGGACCAGCCATACACCGAAATTAACTAATTTATCAAAAGCTCAAATTGTGCACATTAAATACTGTTTAATGACAAACCCTCTGTTAGCAGTAATTTTTTAAACTTTTCATCAGTTCTTTTTCCATAGCACGTACATACATACGCAAGTACATAAAGAAAACAAACGGGACGTATTACCGACAGACGAGACAACAGACGAAGGAATTTTCTATGCACGTTTGCAATTGCGTATTCCTGTCGTATCCCTGGTCCCCCGCCCTCGTATTCTTTTCGGGCCATAACAGCAGTGACAGTGCCAAGTTGACCCTTGAATAGTAACGACGTCGGTAAGTGAAAACTATTGGGGTTCTTTTTTAAAACCTTTTCTTTGGTGTAAAATATATGCTATCATAGCAAAGGTTTTTGTCGGTTTTTTGCATTTTGGCTATTTATTTGCTGCAGGTATGGGTGGTAGAAATATGCTTACGGATTAAAAGATTGAGAATGCTTTGCTTGATGATGATAATTTTGATGAGGAGGATATTGGCACAACACCAGGTTCTTCTACTCCTGCTTTTTCTTCTTTACCTTTTATTTCTGATAACAGAGAAAACGCTTTTTTACGTATCCTAAATGATGCTGACTGCAGTGATAACAATTCAAGCGATGAAGAAAAATTTAGTGATCACAACAGTTCAACTGATATTGAAGAGGAGAGAGACGGAAGGATTTCCACGATTTCCAGATCCACTTGAGTCTTCTACAGCGCAGCGGTCTAACTCTCTCTGAATTGTCATCGGGTGCGCATCTGAAAGAAACTAATCAAAAAAATATTAATAATTTTGTAAACATGAATTGCTTCGTATGTTGCCAAAAAATTTACCGAAATTGTTCCGCGAAAATAACTTGCAATGATTGCAACCTTTTATTTCATTATCAATGTGTTAATATCAAGGAGCAAAATGGTGAATAATATAAAATCTAGCGGGATGCCATTTCGGTGCGATAAATGCGGTATATTAAGACGTCGTTCTCTCCATCTGTCTGATCATGATCATGAACAACACTGTTCATGCTAAACCTACAACAACGACAGGGTCGTCGTCTACTCACACCGAAGTCAAAGATAGTGAATGTACACTTCAAATGATTTATACTAAGCTCTCGAATTTGGAAGAAACAAACCAACGCTTTTTACAGCAAATAAATGAGTTGCGTAGAGAAAACGATGATCTTAAATCGAAAGTAAATTTGTTGAAAAGCAAATTTAACTGACAACAGCAGAAACTTCTTGGTAGGTTAAGTTAGGTTAGGTAAGAGTGGCTGTTGGAAATACCAACCCACTTAGGCCTATTGGCCCATTGTGATGCCACGTGGATCTATGATCTTCTTACTACTGGAACCAGTTTAAGCTTATAATAAAGCGTAGGACACAGTTAACGTCTATTTTTTCTAGATCGTTTAGGTCGTTGTAGAAGAAAGCTCCTAGATGAAGCTTCCTTCTCTGAGAGAGAGCTGGGCATGTGCAGAGTAGGTGGGGGATTGTCTCCTCCTCTTCCTCGTCCATGCAGCTTCTACAGAAATCGTTAGTAAAAGCGCCAAGCCTTCTTGCGTGCTTGCCTATGAGGCAGTGTCCAGTACTGACACCTATTATGGCGCTGAGATGTTTCCTATCTAAAAGGATCAGACACTTAGATCGACTCAGATCCAGCCTTGGCCAGATCTGTTTGGTCGCTAGACATGTTTGTCCAGCAGTCCACCTAAGGTCTATTCTTTTATTGGCATCTAGCTTTAGTGTTAGTTTGCACGTAGCGATTGGTATACCTATACTACCTTTGTCCGGTAGGATAGGTAGAGTGGTTCCAATTTTGGCGAATTCATCGGCTCTGCAGTTCCCTGGAATGTATCTGTGGCCCGGCACCCAACAGGGGTGAATGTTGAACTGATCTGCCATCTCCATGAGAGATGATCGGCATTCAAAGGCAGTTTTAGAACACAATAAGACCCAGTCCAGGGACTAGATGGCGGCCTGACTATCCGAAAATATGCGGATATCCTTTGCAGATATCACGTTTTTCTTCAGCCAGGACAGAGCTTCTTTAATCGCTAAAATTTCCGCCTGGAACACGCTACAGTGATTTGGAAGGCGGAAAGAGAGGCTTAGATTTAGCTTATCTGCGAAAACACCGCCACCAACTCCGTTGTCGGTTTTAGATCCATCTGTGTAGAGATGGATTGACTTGTCCTCCATGAAAGCATCCTCCTCCCAGAATGATCTAGAGGGGAAGCTTACGAGTACATGGAAGTTTTTGTCAAACCAAAGTTCAGGTATGGTGTAATCGGTGTTCTCTGTGAGGATTCCTAATGTATTAAGAATGTTGGCGTGGCCAAATGAATTATTTGTCTACTGTTTAGTCGCTTTGAGGCGAATAGCTGCAGTCGCAGCTACTTGCTTGCTAAAAATGTCGAGGGGTGTCAAGTGAAGCAGAATATCTAATGCCGCAGAGGGGGTAGACCGCAAAGCTCCGCTTGTGCATAGACATGCTGTTCTTTGGACTCTGCTTACTTTAATGCGGTTGACTGCATTATCCAAGGCCGTCCACCAGACAACCACCCCGTAAGTAAGTATCGGTCTTATGACCGAGATATATAGCCAGTGGGTTATGCGAGGTTGAAGGCCCCATTTGTTCCCAATGGCTTTCTTGCAAGAGAATAAAGCTATTGTAGCTTTATTGACTCTTTCTTGAATGTTAGGTTTCCAGTTTAGTTTCCTGTCAAAAATGAGACCCAGATATTTTGCTGTATCGGAGAAAGCTAAACTGGTACCGTTTATTGAAGGAGGGTCTATGATTGGAATTTTATATTTCCTAGAAAAGAGGACAAGATCAGTTTTATGGGGGTTTATTCCCAATCCACAGCGATCTGCCCAGCAGGTTAATCTGTTAAGATTTACTTGGAGGAGTTCTTTAATGGTATTTAAATGTTTTCCTGAGACGGCTATGGCAACGTCATCCGCATAGGCAATCACTCTGCTACCACCCGCTTCCAGGTATATCAGTAGTTCGTTAACCACTAAGTTCCAGAGAAGGGGGGAGAGGACACCGCCTTGCGGCGTACCCCTACTGACATATCTTTTAGCAGAAGTCTCACCCAGTTTGGAGTTGATTATCCTGCTTGTTAGCATTAGATTAATCAGCTCCCCAAGTGAGCCGTCTACCTGCAGAGTTGACAGCGCAGTCGTGATTGCGGATGTGTTGACGTTGTTAAAGGCGCCCTCTATGTCTAGGAAAGCAACCATTGTGTACTCCTTATATTGTAGGGATCGTTCGATGTGGCTAGTCAGAGAGTGCAAAGCCGTTTCCACCGACTTCCCTTTACAGTAGGCATGTTGAGCCGCAGACAGAAGTCTTGGATCAACTTTAGCTCGAATATGGATATCAATCAGTCGTTCTAAAGTTTTCAGAAGGAATGATGATAGACTTATAGGTCTGAGGTCCTTTGGGACCACATGAGAACATTTTCCAGCTTTGGGAATGAATACTACATTGACTTCTCTCCATAACAGTGGAATGTGGATAAGTTCTACACAGCTCCTCATAATATTTTCCAACACTGGTAGAATAATATCTGAGGATCTCTGTAGCTCGGCAGGTATAATACCGTCCGGACCAGCAGACTTGTATGGTTTGAAGCTATGCAGCGCCCAGAGCAGTTTGTCTCTCGTAATCAGACTATGAATTTTGGTCACGGTTGCAGTAGGCTTGTTTGGGCTGCTACTGGCCGCGAGATGGGAGCTACCTGGAAAGTGGGTGTCCAGAAGCAGGTTGAGTGATTCATCACTTGAGGTTGTCCAAGAGCCATCGGTTTTTTTCTTGGTAACTCCATCGAAATTCTCGGAGCGAAAGATGTAAACGACACTAATGCTATTTCAATAGCTAAACAAATCTTTGTTAATTGACATCCCGGACAACAAAATCGAAAATTGCTACGTAAAGAATGTGCAAACCAAAGGAGATAACTCGAAATCGAAGCCAATCATTTACTTAAAATTCTCTGATTCTTTTACTAAACAATGAATCATGAGCGCGAAGAAGACTAACAAAAACAACCTCAACACCCATGTGGCTTACATCGTCAGTGGCAGCAGCCACAATAATGGCAATTGCCACAACAAAAGAAGCAGTATTTTTATAAATGATTCATTTACAAAATACACACAGGCGCTCTTCATGAAGGCAAAACAATCTAAATTAAAAGGTTTGGTATAAGTCGATTCGAGTTTGTTGAAGTATATGCATTGATTCGTTGTGTTCATTCATTAAGTTCAGACGTGTTTGAATTTCGCCCTGCTAATTTATTTCCATTTAATTTTTTTTCCTGTCTAATTGCAATAATTCGCACAACCTATTTCACGGTCATCACCTTTTGTTGTGTTTTGCTGACTCGATTTGTTTATTAATGTGAAATTAACAACTAACCCAATTCTCATTCACCGCCTTTTGTGTTTTAAAATTTCTCAACTAACCTACCTTAACTCAATCATCGTCATCATGTCTGAATTATGTGGAAGTGTGAATTGCTCCCTAACAAGTGACCTAAATGCTGTTATGGTGATCTGCAGTGGTCTTTGTAGCAAGTCATTCCATCCCCTTTGCATTGGCTTGAGTAAAAGATCCATCGCGTACCTAAAAGATTTTAAAAACAACTTTTTGTTTTATTGTGATGAGTGCAAGGACATCACTCTGTCCCACATATTACTTGCTATTAAGTGTCTCAGTGATTCGGCCTTGAAATCAATGCAAAACCAATTTACAAATTATGATGACCTTCTCAAATCAGTTGAAGATTTGTCAATTTCACTCGAGCAATCTGCAATCTATAACAAGACCCAATTTAGAAACTTATCCATGCAGTTGGCTCAAAACAGTGACTTAATAAAACGAAATGACAAACATGACTTTAGTGAAGATTCCAAAAATTTTCTATCCCATAGTGTTAAATAATAATAAAATCTTACATCCCCACAATAACAGACTCTTTAAGTTCTCTACGGTCTTCCCTCGATTTTCATCTTCAAAGCACATCCAGAAGCAGCGTTCCGTCTCCGCCTAATAATGATCAGTTGCTCATAAACATCATGTGCCAAATAAGCGATTTAAGCAAGGAGATAACCGAATCACGCGCGCTGTGAATCGAAATTGCTGATCACATCCGGATAACTTCCAGTAAAATCGAAGATATACCGGTGCAATCCCAGCCCCCACCGACTCCATCATACAACACCTCGCTTCTCACTGAGATGCTTGAATCTGCAATTATGGAACCACCAGTAACTCCTGGATCATCTTCTCCTCCACCACAACCATCGTCGGTAAACGATGCTACTACACCAACTCCTGAACCCACAATCTCAAGATTCGGAATCTTATGGACACTTTCGGAGTGGAACACGAGAATAAAAAAGTTGAACAATTTCAACAAAGCTGAGTCAGTTGCCTTTTTAATAAGAGGTACTCTCCTCGATCGAAACAGGCTAACTAGTCTCTTCAAATCTAAATTTAAAATAGATGTCAGCAACTGCCGTAAGATCTCCACCAACACCTTCAAGGTAAGCACCCCGTCAAAATATGAATGGATGTTTATCAACCCTGCTTCCGACGTCATCAATCTGGGTGGATTAACTATGGAGCGAATTAAACCGAATAGAGGAAACAACAAACATCGCAAGGATACTACCTTTACCTCAAAATCCACTAAATCTAAAAAAAACAGAATAATGTTAATTTTAAGTCTAACCCTATACCGAAGCCTAACTCTTCCAAAAAAAAACCCAACTCCTAACAAACAAACTCCTGATGCAAATTGGAGTTTTAAAGTTGGGACATTTCCTGTCTTCACTCCTCCTTCAATTCATAATGCCAATCGCGTATATACTAAACGTTCTTCCACCGCGTCCAACTCAATTCCTAAGCGCGTATCTTTCAATCTAGATCCTCCTCCCAGTCATTTACAAAACTTAACATCTCCTCATTCCACTCATACAAAAACGGCATATCCCAACTTTATTCGCTCCCATATTTTAAATCCCTCCCCATGTTCTAAGCTAGACTCCCACCCTAATACCACACCACCTTCTTTTTTAGACCCCATTCTTCCTCCAAAGGCAAAGTTAACCAAGCACCTTATCGATTCTGGGGAAGATGGCCGATATGTTCTCTCTTGTTTAAGGACCGCAGATTATATGAGACCGCAGATTATATGATAATCTGATTCGCTTATATTTCGCCTACCTACATGACAAGCCTGACTCTGTCTGTATCGATGGTATAACGAAAACCAATGCAATGGTTTCCATTCTGCAAGAAGGCCTCCCCACTAATCATAATGATCTGCGGCAACTTTTTATACGTTTTCATGAACAATTAGATATGACTCCTGATGACGTGGCTAATGATCTCTCTTCTTTTGCGTCTCATGTTAGCTCCAAGCGCATACTACACCTCCAGAGAACACGGTCTAGTTTCAAAAACTACCATCGATCCTAACTCACCACTCAATTCTTTGCCGAAGCCTCCCAAATATCTGTCCCTGTATTATCAAAACGTAAGAGGATTACGAACTAAGATTTCTATTATATTTCTTAATTCGCAGATTCTGCCATACGACATCTTTGCCCTCACAGAAACCAATCTCACCCCTGATATTAAGAATAATGAATTATTTTCCCAAGACTTCGATTTACACCGTGACGATGGTCTAGATAAAGAGGAGAATTTATATGGCCGTGGTGTACTTCTAGCTATACACTCTCGTCTCGAGTCTAGACCCTTTAAAAATTCGTCCACTGCATTCTTCGAATTCGTTTGCGCTAGAATTCCTATTTGCAAACCCAACCTATATATTTGTTGCTGCTATATTTGCCCCTCTCAACCAATTCAAGGTTACCAGCTAGCTGTTCATGCAATCGACTGCATTTTTAATGCTGCTGATCCCAATGACGTTGTTATTTTTTTAGGTGATTTTAATCTACCTAAGCTTCTATGGATTCAGACTGATCAGTGCTACTATACTGCAACAAATCCTACCTCTGATAAAGAGAATCTTTTCATCGACTACCTAACTGACTCTGGTCTATATCAATTAAGTGGTGTCACCAATAACATCGGCAGACAACTCGACCTAGTCTTCGCCACTGATATAGATAACAGCGTCGTTTTAGAAAGTAAACATCTGCTTTCTAAGTTGGATAGTTACCACCCTCTCCTTTCTCTTACGCTGACATATGACAATGGTCTTAATCCCGTTTCCTACGAATATTCTTACAGTTTTAATTTTCATAGGGCTAACTACGCCAAACTGAACAACCTCCTCAGTATGGTCAATTTTAACTTTCTCTACAATAACCATAACCTTACGGTTAACGATGCTCTTGCATCCTTTTATACCGAAATTTTAAAATGTCTCTCCCAATCTGTGCCGTTTTTACCCAAAGGAAATCCCTCATCGTCACCACCGTGGTATAATAAAGAGCTGCGATCTCTTCGTAACAAGAGAAATAAGCTCTGGTATTCTTACTTAAAATCGCGTTCCGACACCGATTTCTTCTACT
The DNA here is from genome assembly GCA_949129095.1 of Volucella bombylans. Lineage (NCBI taxonomy): Eukaryota > Metazoa > Arthropoda > Insecta > Diptera > Syrphidae > Volucella > Volucella bombylans. The sequence continues at coordinate 108,368,705 of OX422141.1, read as the reverse complement.
ACCAGTCTGCCCAAATTATTTTCTCTTACTTTGCCAAACTCTCTATAACAACTATTTAAACCGAATGGACCACACACTCATTTCCGACCCCAAAAGATTCTTTCAGTTCATCAAAACTAAAAGCAAATCGGATAACTATCCATTACACCTAAATTTTCTTGATAGGTCCTCGGGCGATTCCCAAATTATTGCAAATCTCTTCGCAATCTTTTTTGGCCAAGCGTTCGCCATCCATTCCCAAGAGCCAGACCATTCTTACTTTTCCTACTTAAACAGCTGCCCACATACAACTTTGGAATCGGTGTCTATAACTTTAGAGCAAGTTAGAGATAAAATAATAAAACTCAAAGATGATTATTCTGCTGGCCCTGATGATCTTCCCCCTATATTTTTAAAGAAATGTCAAATGCATCTAGCCCAACCTCTTACAGCTCTCTTTCAGCTTTCTATCACCCAGAGATTATTTCCATCAACCTGGAAAAGGTCGTTTATTATTCCCCTACATAAAAAAGGTAGAAAAGACGATATTTCCAACTATCGACCAATTGCTAAGTTGTCCTGCATACCTAAGCTTTTTGAGAGCATTATCTATGACATAATACTTTTCCATTGTAAATCTATTGTTTCCCCAAACCAGCACGGATTTTTCAAAGGCAGATCTACGACCACCAACTTAACGGAATTCGTATCAAGCACTTTATGTGCACTGGAATCTGGAAATGAAGTTGATGTGATTGCCACCGATTTCAGCAAAGCCTTTGATAGAATTTCTCATGATACGAGTATAATCCTTCTAAAATTAAAGGCTCTCGGTTTCCAGATAAACTTTATAACTTGGGTTCAATCCTATTTAAATGAACGACTTTACTATGTTCTATTTAGGTCCATGGTTTCTGACCCAATTAAAGCCTCCTCTGGTGTCCCCCAGGGCAGCCACCTGGGTCCCTTATTATTTATTCTGACCATTAATGATGTTCCTTGTATCATTAAAAATTCATACATATCTGTTTACGCAGATGATATGAAAATATTTAGATATATATCTTCTTCCTCAGACAGCCTACTTCTGCAGCAAGATCTAGACAGGTTTTGTACTTGGTGTCAGAAGAATTTTCTTGAGCTTAACGTCAATAAGTGTCAGGCTATAACATATACTCGTAAACGTCTTCCTACTTCACCTCGTTGCTATCTAATCCTTAATCTGCCTGTTCCCTTAGTGAATGAGTTGCGTGATTTAGGTGTTATCTGCAACAAGGAACTCAATTTCCGTTCTCACATTGATAGTATAATAAAAAAAGCCAACTCTGCCCTTGGTTTTATCAAGCGCTGGTCTAAGGAGTTTTCCAATCCTTATGTTACCAAATCTCTTTACATAACCTTTGTTAGGCCTCTTCTGGAATATGCCAACCAAGTTTGGTCACCCTACTACAGAACTCACATCCTCCGGATAGAAGCTGTTCAACGCAGGTTTTTACGCTTTGCTTTACGTGGTCTTCCCTGGGATGATAGCCAAAACTTACCACCTTACACTGACCGGCTGAAACTTATAAATTTACAACCTCTTTCTATACGCCGGAAAGTTGCCGACATTCTCTTTATTCATCAAATTTTAGTAGGTAATATCGATTGTCCTTCCTTACTTCAAATTATTTCTTTTAACACCAATCCCCGCAATCTTAGGTCTGTGCCACTTTTCCGGCTCAATCTTCACAGAACGAATTACGGACACCTGGAGCCAATGTCTAGGATGCTTCTCGACGTTAACGATATTCTGCCTCTCTTCGACTACCATCTCAGCAAACTCTCCCTAAAGAACATACTTATTTCCACCTATGCCTCACGTCCTAACTTTCTTTAACCGCTGCCACCCTTTAGTTTTTAAGTAAAAATGTTAGTTTTAAGTAACATATGTATTTGCTTGCAATAAGCTTAATAAATAAATATAACCAAATCCTTGTAAGAAAGGTTGAGGGTGGAAAAATTATTTCAATAAGATCTTTCAATGATCTTACACTTATTTAGTGCTTAATCCATCACTTATACTCGCATCTAATATGAATGATATTAATTACACTGGTCAACAAAAAAAAAAATTTATTTTTTACTCGGAGATAAAATTATGTGATTCGTAATCGTTGGAGTGTATAGAATCAGGAAAACTACATAAAATAGCCAGGTCACATCGGGATTTTGTGAGAAAACGCTTTTTTGAATTTAAGAATTTAACCAAAAATATTACCGAAAAATATTATTTCTTGTAAAATGTTGTTGTTTTTTTTGGAAGCATCTGCATTCCGTTTATAAGAACACCTCGGAGTCTCTCTTATAAGCGACCAGCAGTAATCTGCCAACATTAATGGCTCCCGTGCTCATCGCTTACATCACCCATATTTTCAGGAAAGGAATTGAGATGAGAATGCAAAAAATTAAGCTTTAGCGACATGTTGCATCCCATTTTGTGATAAGCATCCAGCATTTTCTTTACATCATCTGCATAACCTGGGGTCTTATTGCTACCTAGGAAGTTTTCTGCTACTTTCACAAATGAGCACCATGTCTGTTTTTCTAATGAATCCAGAGTAGGAATGAAAGCTGGATCTTTTATAAGCTTTCTAATATCTGGACCCACAAAAATACCTTCTTTAATTTTTGCTTCGCTTAGTGATGGGAACTTTTGTTTCAAAAAATTGACACCAGATTGGTCTTTCTTCATCGCCTTTACAAAGTTACAAGACTCAATTTGATATGTAATGGTGGTAGAATAACACGCTGTGCTTCGATCAATGAAGGATTCCTTATATTTGAAATAATTATCTAAGCCAAAACTTTTCCACTTTCAACTCGAGTAGCTCCATTTGTAATAATATTTTTAATAATAGTTCGTATTGCAATGACGAACTTTTTATTATACACCAGAATGTAAGAAGTTTGAGAGAAAATTTTGCGGCACTTGTTACGCACATTGATTCGTTTGCCTGTATTTCAGATATTGGTTTTGTTTCGGAAATTTGGATATATTCTTTTGAAAAAAACTATTACTTTATTTTTTGGTTCGATTTCTTTGCAAATCCTAACGATAAGCGGGAGGTGTTGGCTGTTTTGTAAAACAAGATCATACGGTTATAAACTTCTTGTGTTTAGATTTTGGTAGTGCGGATGTTTTAAAAGTTTGCATCGAAGTGTCTTTATATGTGTTTATTATATGTGCAATGTCTCGATATTTATTAAGGAATTTTCTGTTCTATTGGAAAAGGAAAAGGCTAATAACTTAGTTGTCGTAGGTGATTTTAATTTAAATAATTTAGAGTGTTGCAATATAGCTTCGTTTTACTTGGCTATTCTCTCATCTTACGGCTTAGATAGTTTCATAAACGAGCCCACTAGGATTAGTTGAGGAAGATGTTTGGATCACATTTATGGTCGGTTCAGCAACACTTCATCGAAATATTGTGAGAAATGTGTTCTTAATCTTATGCTTATGGACCACTGTATGATGGGCCGCCTTATAAGTATTCCAAAATGCAAATACGACAAAAGCATTAGATCCCCAAAACAGGTAACCAAAATCGATTTCAGGAGACTGAAGAACAATCTGTTTTGATGTTTCGAATTTTTACTCTCTCTTCATTGACCGTCTACCGAGTCATATAATTAGTTGTTCTTATTCCGTGCCCGTTAAGAAGACCGAAAGTAGACTTAAGCCATGGATCTCTAGAGCTCTGTTGAAAAAAATCAAAAATTCAAAAAATCGGAAATTAAAAAGTAAATACTTGTGCAAAAAATTGTGTGCTGAAAAACGAGGTTCCACTTTGTTGGAATAATTATTACTGCTGCCATTTTAATTCTGCTAAGCGGAATCTCAAATATGAATTGCATTTAGTGAACAACCCTCAATAAATCAATTTTTTCAAAATGACCTACCGCAATTTTTGTAGGAGATAGTAAGGTTTCGGACAATTTACTTATTGCGAATGCATTTCATGAATATTTCAGTCTAAAACAGACTGTAGTATACAACCAGATGAAGTCAACCCAGGCATTACTCTCTGCACTGCCATTACTAGCTGTGCTGAATTGTCGCAAAAAAATAGCTTTCTTTTTACACCAACTCGTATTACTCCAAACGAAGTGTTAAAGACCATCCTTAAAAAAATCTAATTCTTGTGGCTATGCTGGTATACCTAGTCTACTTTTAAAGAACATCTCCTTCTTCGTCTTGGAAGTATTGGCAAATCTTTTTAATCGTTGTATATTGGAAGGCGTCTTTCCAGTCAGGTTCAGTTTTTATGCATTTTTATTTTTCAACTTAAGTTACTCTTATGTACTAAACAAAAAACGCTTAAAAATTAGCTTAAATTACTTAAAAATAATCTTATTCTAACTTAATGGCCCCATGCGGGCACTCTAAGATAAATCTAACACTTAAACTATGTCTTTCGACGAATCTTACAGTCTACTTTTATTTCTATTTTAACATTAATTAATACTAAAACTAAGAAAATAAATTTTAATCAAAAACTTAGTATATGGACATTTTTTTAATTTTTTATAAAACTTAAAACTAAAAGCCTACAAACTACCTAAAAATAAATCTTAATCTACTTAACCTACTTACATATAACACAAACATAGGCATACATAAATATATATATACATAATATGTATATACATAATATATAAATACATGCATATATATATTTTTGTTTTTAATTTTTTTTTTTGGTTTTTATATATTTTTTTTCTTAAAACTAACTTAATCCTACCTAAAACTATGTAAGCCGGCCATGGCTAACAAAAAAATTAGGCTGGCCCACTTTGATTCACATGAAGCTACACATCACTGAAGGAGTTTGACGACGAAGCATCCTCCCCTTCAACAAGCCGCCAAAAGTTTTGGTGCTGCTGAGCAACATCCCTCATGTCGCGACTCCCTACCGCCCTACTGAACCGGAGACGCTCCGCACTGCCATGTGCGACGTCTCTGTCGTAGTTGAGTCGCCTGTCCGCAGCTGTTCGAGCAACGTGGAAGATTAGCGGCACCGCCAATCTGTCCTGGATCAGACCCTTACTATCTAGATAGAGAAACGCTTCTGGAGGAATAATTGGGGTAGAAAGCCCCGGAGATCAGATTGTTCGATGAGGTCATTGCTCTTGCAATGTGCCTTCGAGTCAACTTAATGACGAAATTGTCCACTCTTATTAGGTTCGCCCTATTGTATAAGACCTCATTAGGATAGAATTTTATGTACTCAGACTCTGGTGTTCTGTATAAGCGAAGACAAGTCCTAAGACAAGCCCTCTCAAACACACGAATCTTTTCCAATAAACTTGCTCTCATGTTGAACCACACGGGACATCCAAATACAAGCATGGGCCTGATAAGGGCCATGTAGCAGATTACCTTCACCCTCGCATCGAGTTGACTGTTATAAAACAGTCTCTTTGTAAGGGCAAAAGCACCTCTGGCTCTGGCCAGAGCAACATCTATATGTTTGTTGAAATACAGATATTGATCTAGCCAGATCCCAAGGTATCTCACTACATTTCGACAAGCGAGTGGCTGTCCGTGTTGTCCGAGGATAGAAAACGTTCGCCAATTCTTTCTGGTATCCCTAGAGGCCCCAGACAAAGGCGTCCTAAACAGAATGGTTTCCGACTTCTGAAAGTTGATTTTCAACTTCCAGTCATCGCAATATCGATTAATTTTGTCGAAGTCACGCTGCAAAAGTGTATTAATGACCTCAATCTTTGGACCCGATCTGTACGCGATTATGTCGTCTGCGTACGCTATGGCATGGTGAAGTGAACCTATGAGATCACTCGTGTAAATGTTGAATAGGATCGGCGAATTTACCGCACCTTGTTGCAGACCGTTTTTAATGTTAAAAGTTCCAGCAGAAGTCACATCGCCATTCTTCACGATGAACTGTCTAGTGGAGAGCATATCAAAAAGAATATACAGCAGTGGTTTACTAATTCCCAACCTGTCCAGCTTGAAAAAGAGTCCCTCTAACCATACGGTATCGAAGGCCTTCTCCAAGTCAATAAGGCAGGCACCAGTGCACTGGTTCTTGCCTTTGTTCCATTGGATATCAGAAACCAGTTTAGACGCAGCATGAATGATATCATGCCCACCCTTGAAACCGAATTGATTATCCGGAACTATATTTTTGTCCGCAACCCACTTAGTCAGGACTCTATTGATCACCTTCTCGAAAACCTTACTGATGTTTGGAAGAAGACTGATCGAGCGGAGATTCGCCGGATTGGAAGTGTCTTTATCCCTTTTGGGGATGGGATGTACCACCGCAGTTTTCCAATGCGCTGGATAATGTGCATTATTCATTGCATTATTAAACAGGGTGGTATAAATGTTCACCGCTTCTAGTGGGAGATGTCGAAGCACAATGCTCGGTATTTCATCGGTTCCTACTGATTTCTTACTTCTAAGTGATTCGAAGATCGTTTGGAGCTCTTCCTTTGAAACGAACGGGGGTAGTACCCTATCGTTGGTGATGACATTATTTGCCATATTCTCGTCATTGAACTGGGTGAAACCCGAGCTCTCGAATCGCCAATTCACAATTTCATTTCGAAGGCAGAAATTGTGCACAAGGACTCGACCCTCCAGGTCGTGGTTCGGGCCAATGATAACATTCGCCTTATATACTTCCTGGAAAGTCGCTCCTATAGCCTCTACCTGCTCCTGCGGATCCTCGATCACATAGAAGTTATCATCATCAACAGCCTCATTTGGATCTATGCCTGCTGCTATAAGTATTTGTTCGTTGTTCGTCGTTCGGGCAATTTTAAGACACGAAAGGTCGTTTTGATCTTTTCTCCGAAATATTTTATTTATTTGCGGGAACATATTCGGGTTGCTGGTATTTACAGCTCGAATTTTGTTGTTCCAATACAAACTTACAGATGCTCTGTAATTTTCTTTTATTAATACTTGGCGGTTTTTGATCGACGACCTTAGCGTCACAATCTCCTGGTTATGTCTGTCAGTAAACTGTCTGTACAAGGTTTTTAGTCTTGACATCAGTCTACTTTTATGTCGGTGCAGTGCGTCAATAGTTGCGTTGCGGAATAAGTCTTCGTCGTCAGTGTGTTGGTACCAAGGTATCGTTCTGTCCATTGTTCGTTTGATTGTCTCGTCCATTAGTTTTAGATACCTGTCAATCTCCTCGTTTGACAGATTTCTGTTGGACGGTGGGTAGAGCGAAATCGAGGAGAGTGCTCTAGTCAGTGTTCTGGTGAAGTTTTTCCAACGTACCCTACTATAATTGTAGGAATGCCTTTGGACAAACTCATCCAATTCCGCAATTTCGTTGGGAACAGTTATTTCGGTGCTGAGACCGCAATGGTCACTGTCATACACGAAAGTGCGTAGACAGTTTGTAGTTTGTTGGTTAGTGCATGTCAGTTGTATTCGTGAGTCGAACAGCAGAAGATCCAAATAGGACCCGTGTCTGGGAAACGACGGACTATCCGTCGCCTTAAGGCCGAGTCGATACATTATACTGTGTTGACCCCACCAATTGAATAGTAGGTTCCCTCTAGTATTTGGAGTATTATTTCCCCAATCACTATGTTTGGCGTTGAAATCCCCGCCGATAATAAAATAGTTGTCTTCCAACTCCAGCCTCAGAAATCGAAAAAGCGTCTCGAGCTCTGTGATAAATAAGGTGGATTGAGTAGCCTTAGGTGCATAGACAGACACCACGTACAACCGCTTTCCACTACTGAGAGGGATATACACGATGCATGCTTCCAGCACCTGGAACCTACGTACTACACGACTGTATACTCTTTTAAAACGTATACCTTTTCGTACGAAAATCGCAACGCTACCTCCCTGAATGGAGTTGGGTCGGTTTCTCCGTACTATTTTGTATCTTCTATGCCTCATTTTGTGTCTCTTGGTAAGCTTAGTTTCGCTAACCAAAAGCACATCAGGGGCTTGGTCGTTAAGCAACTTAAATAGTGCGGCTCGTCGTTCGAGCCTAATCAGTGAATTCACATTCACAGCAAGGACCTTCAGGGTTTGCTCCGCCACGTACGTACCCATTACGGCAAAAGGTGCGTTAGGCCAGGCAGCAGCGCGTATACTTGATCCACCCGCGCGGTCTGTTCAGTCAAATGACGTTGTAGCTGAGCCATCTGCCCCTGGATAGAGAACAAGATAGCTAGCATGTCAGGTACTGGTTCCGGTGCTCTGGGCGCTGGGGCCTGAGAAGCAACCTTCGCTTGCTGTACCGTATTTCCCCTACCTGCCGCCATTTGGGCGTAGGTAATATGGGGGTAACGGCTGGAGTTTGCAAATGCACGGGTGGACGTTTCACTTCCACTTTCTGCTGCCGGTCCAGATTTATTCTTTTGATGTACTGGAATTTGGGATAACCCCGATAATTTGCGGTGTGTCCCGTGTTCCTACATAACGCGCAAGAGAGTTGGCTTTTTTCGGACGCTCCGTCCTTACCAAGAGCGCATTCCTCGGACTTGTGGTTCTTTCCGCACTTCACGCATCGAGGCTGCATTTCGCAGTTCGACGCGGCGTGCCCGAACCTTTGGCAGCGAACACATTGTAAAATGTTTTCGCTCCTCTTTAATTTTTCCCAATGTACAACCTGGTAGTCTAGGACTTTAATACTCCTTAGACCATCCAGATTGCTGGTGGGACTAAGCTGGACCAGGAAAATCGGCAGTTGCCGCTTCTCCCTTTTGGCTCTAGCCGTAACAAACGGCTTGACCCCCACGAATTTGAGCCCTTCGCACTCTTTCTCTTTCAACAGTGCAAGGAGCTCCTCCGGATCAGACGACGGTTCTAACCCCCTCAGCAGCATTGTTTGCAGCTTCTCCCCCTTCGGGGTGTAGGAGAAGAACTCCGTCGTCGAATCCTTCAGTAAATTTTTTATTTTATGATAGCGCTCCACTGTGTTACAGTGGATCGCATGCTTGTCTAATGATAATCTTTTTATAAAAAAGTTGTTGCCTATGGCCGACTTTCACAGTTCTGTCGTATCTTTGAGTTCCATTTTGTACGTGTTTATAGGTGGAACCCTTGGTTTAACTGTCTTTTGTTGTTGTGGTTGCTTTTGTTGCTGTTGTTTCCGCTGTTGTTCTTGCTGGCTCTTCTGCTGCTGCTGTTGCTGTTCTTGTTGTTGGTGTAGTGTCCGCTGATTTGTTCTTTGAGCCTGTGTATGTTTAGGCTGCTGTTTTGGTTTTTGTTGTTTCTGTTGTGTCTTTATGTGTTCAGTTTCTTTTTCCGCTAGTTGTTGCTGTTGTTGTGGCTGTTGAGAATCGAGAAGTTCTCTCAGCTGTTCCTTCTCTCTCCTTGCTAATTGTTTAGCTTTAATAGCTAGCACTCTCTGCTGGAGAAGCTCTATGCTATTTATAATTTCCTCTACCTCCTCCTCTTCGTCATCTGACTCAGAGGCCGCCAGAGATGCAAACATATTGCCATCTTCCATACATTGGCCTTTTCTACCATCGGACCCATCTGGGAAATGACCTTTGTGCGCCTGTCTCGTTTTCTGCTGTGCTGCTGCCCTTGTTAACTTACTTGGCGCTCCTTCCCTCGCTCCGCCAGGCAGCTCTTCTGTTGATGCTGACAGGGAAGGGCGCTTCATTACGTCAGGAGTTGGCTTCAGCGTCCTCCTTCTCTTCATCTTTGGCTCTGGTTGACTTGAAGAGCTTGAAGTATCGCCTGACTTTTCCGCTGATCCCGCTATTGGCTTAGCGGACCGCTCACCGGAATTCATCGTGCGATATTTTCTCACTTTTTATTTATTTTTATTATTATAATTTTTTTTTTTTTTTTTTATTATAAAAAAAAAACTTTTCGCTCCACGTGTAGTGGACTCGAACCCACGACCTGTGTTTTGTTAACCAATCACACTGCCACTGCGAAAATTGGAACCTAATAAAACTTCGCAAATGTCTTACTTGTTCGTTTTATCGCTTTTATCACTTTTTATCACTTTGTTTTTCACTCACAAGAGGAGACACGTTTACACTCTACTGAGGTCTATGAACGACTGGGGCGTCTTCCCAGAGAGGCTTAAATGTGCTGATGTTGTACCAATATTTAAAAAAGGGTCTGTTGTGTTGAGCAAAGTTTACGAAAATCTAATAAAAACAAGAATATTAATTTTCTTAAACAAGCAAAATTTTTTCAGTCTCAACCAATTTGGCTTTCAAAAGGGAAAATCTACAGAAAATGCTTTACTGTAATTTTGTTCCAAAATAATGTCTAACCTTGATGGTAAGGAAAGTTCGGCTGATTTATTTATTGATAGCACCAAAGCCTTTGACTTGGTAAACCATTGCAGTCTTCTGGAGAAACTCAAAAAAGTAGGTTTTCGTGGATTTATGTTTGATTTGTTTAAGTCTTACCTTGAAAACAGGTAACAGAGAGTGAAGATAGACGATGTAAGGAGTACTGTCAAAACTTTTAATTTAGGTGTGCCCCAAGGCTCTGTTTTGGGACCAATTTTATTTCTTGTTTACATGAACTCACTTTTTTCCCTACCTTGAAAAGTTCACCTACTGGAATGCAAATGACATAGGTTTTTCATATGGTCTGAATAGTCCTTTGGAACTTGTCGCTGATATAAATTGGGATTTAAATTTGTCGAGAAATTGGTTTTCTGCTCATAGATTGGCTATAAGCTCCAAAACTAAAATAATGTTCTTTACCATATCCTCAGTGGATAATTTAGATGCGGAATTACTATCATGCACCTGACTGTCTCAGATACAGATTGACTAATTGCTTCTGTAATTTCTGTCCTTTTCACCCTAGTTTAAATCGTAATTTCAGTTGTAGTGAAAGGTGTTTCTTAATTGAGCAAGTACATGAATTTAAATATCTTGGAATAATTATTGACTCAAGGATGAGGTTTTGAAATCATATTCAATCTCTGAGAAATTATTTCCAATCCACTCTTAGACATTTCTTTTATTTACGAAACATTTGCTCGATATCTCTTTTAAAAACAATTTACTATGGAATTTTCCATTCAAGACTTCAATATGGTATATGTTGTTGGGGAGGGGTGTATTTTAGTAATATCAAACCCCTTTTAATTTCGCAAAAACACATATTACGTAAATTATCCCGAAAATCATTTAGATGCCTGTTCGTCACCTTTATTGTTTTGAAGTATTAAAGACGTTCTTTATGAAGTCAGGCAACCGTAATTTTCGGTTAATACTAAATTATAATTTGAGAAGAAACTTATTAAATATGGTGGCTATACCTTCTTTCGCACTACTGTTTTCCGTAATTTCTAATCTGTCTCCTCATCTCGATTATTTAATAAGCTTCCAGTGGCAATCAGATCATCAACAATATCTGGAATATTTCTTAAACTTACAAAACATTGGCTTTTCAATTTCAACTACATTGATACAGAGCCGTTTACTTCTGACATTCTTTTAACTTATTCTTTCCACAGTAAACAATTACAATTTTGGAATACATTTATAAATATTTTGCATTTTTACAACTCATAAATAAATATTTTTATGTTACTTTATTTGAATTATTTAAAATTTGTATATAGTTTATTTTAAGTAGGTCCAACCACCTAAGTAAGCTTTTGAATTTCCTACAATTGAACAACACTATTTTTTTATTTTTGTAAAAAATATAGAATGCTACTAATTTTTCATATACCAGCTTGATCAAAGCGTTTCCGGAATTTATTCAGAAAATTAAAAATACAAGTTTATTCATCTAAATCTATTCATATATTGTCCCCTCCAAAGTAATCCACAACGACTGCAACACACTTATGCCGCTTGATCAAATCCTCGAAACCTTTTTTATATTCGGTTTTCGGTGGACATCAGTGCTTCCTTCGATTTTTCCATTACTTCCTCTCGGCTGGTGAAACGCGTTCCCCGTACTGGTTTTTTAACGCGATTGAACAGAAAGAAGTCACAGGGAGCCAAATCAGGTGAATTCGGTGGCTGTTGGATGGTATTTGTTGCATTTTCGGTCAATTTACGAATAATGATGTGCGACCACGACGGTGCGTTATCATGGTGCAAAATCCACGAGTTTTCTGCCCACAATTCTGGTCTTTTCGGCGAATTTCTTCACGCAAACGTCTCATAACGCCCAAATAATACTCTCTGTTTACTGTCTGGCCTCTGGCAAAAATTCATGATGCACTACACTGTTGTAATCCGTGAAAACCGTGAGCATTGCCTTTATTTTTTGACTGAAAGCGACGTGGTTTTTTTGTGCTCGACTCATTTGGTGAACACCATACACTTGCTTGATGTCTGGATTGTTTGTCGTACTCACAAACCCACGTCTCCAGTAATAATCCTTTTGATGAATGTGGGATTGGATTCAGTTTCGCAAATCATCTCTTTTGCGATGTCAACACGGTCTCCTTTTTGCATGAAATTGAGGTCTTTTGGCACCAACTTAGCTGCTACACGACGGAACCCAAATCATTAACCACACAGGCGCTCTAAGCTACTCTAAATTCTTATAACTATGTCCTTCGACTTCATTTACATTTTATTTAGGAATACTTATTTTCTATACTTAAGGCTAAGAAAAAAAAATTATTTACAAAAACTTAGCATATGGAATTTTTTTTATTTTTTATAAAAATTTAGTATCTAACTTAAAATAAACCTTAGCCTACCTAACCTAAATGCACAATACACACATAAACATACACAGACATTATACACAATCATATACATATATCAGTACATACTTTTGTATACACTGATATATGTATATGTTTCTTAAATGCTAACCTAAACCTATGTAAGCTGGCCATCGCTATTTACTGAGCAAATAAATTGGTCAGCTCTGCCTCATTAGTGAGGCTGGTCCGTAATTGACGGAAACGACGATGAAACATCTTCTCCATCATTCAACCACCAGAAATGCTGGTGCTGCCGAACGACATCCCTCTTATCGCGATTCCCCACCGCCCTACTGAACCTGAGACGATCCACACTGCCGCGTGCGACGTCTCTGTTGTAGTTGAGTCGCCTGTCCCCAGCTGTCCGAGCGACATGGAAGATTAACGGGACCGCTGATCTATCCAAGATCAACCCTATCTGATCAAGGTAGAGGAATGATTCCGGTGGAACGAAGCCGTCAGAGCGCACATTCTCGTGGTAAAGGTAATTGGGGTAGTAAGCCCCAGATATCAGGTTATTCGTCGAGGTCATTGCTCTTGCAATGTGCCTTCGAGTCAGCTTAATTACGAAGTTGTCCACTCGTATTAGGTTCGCTCTATTGTAAAGGACCTCATTAGGATAAAATTTTTTGTACTCCGACTCTGGTGTCCTGTACAAGCGAAGGCAAGCCCTCTCAAACACCCGAATCTGTTCCATTAAGCTTGCCACACGGGACAACCAAATACCAGCATGGGCCTGATAAGGGCCGAGTAGCAGATTACCTTTACCCTCGCATCGAGTTGGCTGCTATAAAACAGTCTCTTTGTAAGGGCAAAAGCACCTCTGGCTCTGGCCAGAGCAGCATCCACATTTTTGCCAAAATACAGAAACTGATCTAACCACATTTCGACAGGCAAGAGGCTGTCCGCGTTGTCCAATGATCGAGAACTTACTCCAATTTTTTCTGGTATCTCTAGAGGCTCCAGACAACGGCGTCCTAAAGAGAATGGTTTCCGACTTCTTCGCAAAATCGTCTTACCTTATCGAAGTCACGATGCAAGAGAGTATTAATGACCTCGATTTTTGGACCTGTTCTGTACGCTATCAAATCGTCTGCGTACGCAATAGTATAGGGAAGTGAACCTATCAAGTCGCTTATATAAATGTTGAACAGGATCGGCGAATTGACCGCGCCTTGCTGAAGACCATTTTAAATTTGAAATATTCCAACAGAAGTCACATCACCATTTTTCACCATGAACTGTCTGTTGGTTAACATATTATAAAGAATGTACAAGAGAGGTTTACTGATACCCAGCCTAGTCAGCTTATAGAAATGACCTTCTAACTATACGGCGTCGGAAGCCTTCTCCAAATTAACAAGGCAGGCACCAGTACATTGTTTTTTGCCTTCATTCCATTGGATATCGGACACCAGTTTAGACCCGGCATGTGAGATATCATGTTCCGCCTTAAAGCCGAATTGATTATCCGGAACTATATGTTTGTCCTCAACCCATGTAGACAGAGCTCTATTGATTACCCTTTCAAACACCTTACTGATATTCGGAAGGAGACTTATCGACCGGAGATTCGCCGGATTGGATATATCCTTTCCCTTTTTGGGGATAGGTTGAACCACCGCCGTTTTCCAATGCGCTGGATAATGTGCATTATTCATTGCATTATTAAACAGGGTGGTGTAAATGTCCACCGCTTCTAGAGGAAGATGTCGAAGCACGATATTCTGAATACCATCGGTCCCCACTGATTTCTTAACTCTGATTGTGTCGAAGATCTCATAAAGTCCTTCCTTCGAAATAAACGGGGGTAGGCCACCCTCTCTGGCACTGACGTTATTTGCCATATTTTCGTCGCTGAACCGGGTGATACCAGAGCCCTCGGATCGCCAGTTCCCTATTTCATTTCGAATGCAGAAGTCGTGCCCCAAGACGCGACTGTCCAGGTCGTAATTAGGGCCAATGTTATCAGTGGCCTTGTATACTTCCTGGAAAGTCGCCCCTATGGCCTCAACCCTCTCCTGTGGATCCTCGATCACAAAAAAGTCGTCATCATCAGCGGCCTCATTTGGATCAATACCTGCTATTGTCAGTAACCGTTCGTTGAACAAATTGCAAAAGTCTATAAAATGTTTATTTGAGTTGATAAACCAATGCTTGGCATTTACTTTTTAAAGATTATTTCATGTACATGTTGACCACAACTACGTTTTAAGTGGACAATAGGGAGAGTCCAATTTTTAATCACTTTATCGAGCATATTGATTGGTATCTCGCTAATAATACTCGTACGTGCAATGTTGTCTTCCAAGGCTACAGTTGACTCCGGTTTGTCGGCATAGACGGGTTATTTGACGTATCCCCATAAAAAATAACCTAAATGCGTGAAATCGCACGATATAGCCGGCCAATTCACCGAGAGTTAAATTGCTCGCCGAACTGAATTTCTTATTCGGTCCAGCCATTCGTGTGCTATGTGGCAGGTAGCACCGTCTTGTTGGAACCTCAAGTCGACCAGATTTAGCGCGTGTATTTTGGGCAAACAAAAAAGTTGGAAAAAATGGAGCCATTGAAGATAACATTGTTCACACGGTCATCTTTGAAAAAATTCTGGCCAATTATTCCGTCGGACCATAAACCGCACCAAATAGTGCATTTTTTCGCATGCGTTAGCAGCTCTTGTATTACCTGAGGACAATTTAAGTTGCAATGAACACATATTCAATGTCGCCAAAAATGCTGCGAAATTTCTAGGTTTATTCAAGCGATGTAAGAAAAAACTGACAGGTGATGCCAATTTTACACAGTCATTCGACAACTTCGAACACCGGCGTAACCTCTCCTGTCTCACCTTGTTCTATCGCTATTTTCAACACCAGTGCTCCATCGAAATTGCCAGTAGCATTCAACCCCTTCAAACTTTTAACCGTAGCACCCGTCTCGCTATGACTGCCCATCAGTATATCCTCAAGACGTACTCTGAAATGTCGTGATTCATTATAACTTGCAAACATATAAAACCAAACACACATCGGTATCTCACTACCTAACTTCCCTTCACCCACGCTATGTGCAAACATCTTAATGGTACGCAAAATCCCTTGAGTGCGCGCCAATTATAAGAATTAAAAAATAATCCCGATACTTAAAATGCGATAAACCTTTAAAATTACTCTCGTCT
This sequence comes from Volucella bombylans, assembly GCA_949129095.1. Lineage (NCBI taxonomy): Eukaryota > Metazoa > Arthropoda > Insecta > Diptera > Syrphidae > Volucella > Volucella bombylans. Next base: position 108,352,841 of record OX422141.1, on the reverse strand, counting down.
ATTAAATTCTTGGGGTTTCATTTCCCTACCGGAGTGGTTTTCTTAGAATCAATCGAATACTTCCTCAAGAAATATCTGAGCTTATGATTTCTTAGAAAATTTCCTTTGAATGTAGTAGTGCTAACAAGTCTAGTGTAAGAGCAAAGGGTACAAAAGATTTGTTTTCCCAATTATCCTACAATATTATATAGAAGGTAACATGAATACGAAAGCAGAATCTTTAAACTTTGCTGCACCTCAAAGTAAGTGCTCTCGTAGAAAACACAATATATCAATCGATTTCGTAAGATACATGAATTGATTTTGCAACATATTACCTATGGTGTATTTTATTGTCAATAAAAATAAGACAGAAATCGATTTCAATGTTGTAATTTAAATAAGGTCAACGCCGTTGTGGATCTTGTAAATTTTTTTATGAATAAAAGTTATAACGTATGGTTCCTTGTTCATTGGTTGTTTTTCGCAATCCCTTGTGCAGCCTACACTCAGATTTATTGCTTACTAAAGAAACTTTGAGTTAATTCACTTAAGTGGAAGTTGTAAGAGTCTTGTTAAAACTGACTGACAACAAAATATGACGATAAACTTTTATTCTTGCCGCGTAAACCTTGGTCGTGAAACACTTTTTGATGTATAGCACATGTTAGGTGCACTATTATAAGTATTTATCATTCTACCTTGCTTGTCTTACTATGACGGATTCCGACAGTAACTACTTTTCAGCGATATATATGTATATTCGTCTATGGGGGTTGCAATTTATATATCCATGTATCTACACTTGTCATACGAGTATGTATGCATCCCATATCTTATATTGTACCCTCTGCAATTGTTAAGTTTCAAAGAAAAACGTTTCCGTAGAGAACAATTTACAAGCGATCTGTAAAAAATACGGAATCCTTTCTATGGATAATGTTCTCGTTATAAAAACTAGTTTCAAATTCTATAGTTGCGTGCATCTTATTGTTCTGTAATAACTGAATGAATTTAATATCCGAACAGGAAACCACACAAATATTTTACCTTTAGGACTTTCCAAAGGTACAGTGATGAATATTTTGTTTAACATTGTAAAATGGTAAGGAAAATGTAAATATATTACTTGTTGTTATTCGGGCGAACTTCGTTTAAAGCTCTCTTTACTTCAACGTATTACCTGAGGGTGATTAAATCATTTTGTTTTCAGAAAACTAAGGATTCTAGAAACTATGCTGATGCATCGAAAAGGAATAAAATGCATTGCAATACTAGGCCTTATGCATAAAAACTAGTAAATGCTTTTACTAGACGATTTAACAACGTCAACATATCCGCAATCACGACTGCGCTGTCAACTCTGCAGGTAGACGGCTCACTTGGGGAGCTGATTAATCTAATGCTAACAAGCAGGATAATCAACTCCAAACTGGGTGAGACTTCTGCTAAAAGATATGTCAGTAGGGGTACGCCGCAAGGCAGTGTCCTCTCTCCCCTTCTCTGGAACTTAGTAGTTAACGAACTACTGATATACCTGGAAGCGGGTGGTAGCAGAGTGATTGCCTATGCAGATGACGTTGCCATAGCCGTCTCAGGAAAACATCTAAATACCATTAAAGAACTCCTCCAAGTAAATCTTAACAGATTAACCTGCTGGGCAGATCGCTGTGGATTGGGAATAAACCCCCATAAAACTGATCTTGTCCTCTTTTCTAGGAAATATAAAATTCCAATCATAGACCCTCCCTCAATAAACGGTACCAGTTTAGCTTTCTCCGATATAGCAAAATATCTGGGTCTCATTTTTGACAGGAAACTAAACTGCAAACCTAACATTCAAGAAAGAGTCAATAAAGCTACAATAGCTTTATTCTCTTGCAAGAAAGCCATTGGGAACAAATGGAGCCTTCAACCTCGCATAACCCACTGGCTATACATCTCGGTCATAAGACCGATACTTACTTACGGGGTGGTTGTCTGGTGGACGGCCTTGGAAAATGCAGTCAGCCGTATTAAACTAAGCAGAGTTCAGAGAACAGCATGTCTATGCACAAGCGGAGCCTTGCGGTCTACCCCCTCTGCGGCATTAGATATTCTGCTTCACCCCTCGACATTTTTAGCAAGCAAGTAGCTGAGACTGCAGCTATTCGCCTTAAAGCGATTGAACAGTGGACAAATAATTCATTTGGGCACGCCAACATTCTTAATACATTAGGAATCCTCACAGAGAACACCGATTACACCATACCTGAACTTTGGTTTGACAAAAACTTCCATGTAAGCTTCCCCTCTAGATCATTCTGGGAGGAGGATGCTTTCATGGAGGACAAGTTAATCCATCTCTACACAGATGGATCTAAAACCGACAGCTGAGTTGGTGGCGGTGTTTTCTCATATAAGCTAAATCTAAGCCTCTCTTTCCGCCTTCCAAATCACTGTAGCGTGTTCCAGGCGGAAATTTTGGCGATTAAAGAAGCTCTGTCCTGGCTGAAGAAAAACGTGATATCTGCAAAGGATATCCGCATATTTTCGGATAGTCAGGCCGCCATCAAGTCCCTGGACTCGGTCTCATTGCGTTCTAAAACTGCCCTTGAATGCCGATCATCTCTCATGGAGATGGCAGAGCAGTTCAACATTCACCTCTGTTGGGTGCCGGGCCACAGAGACATTCCAGGGAACTGCAGAGCCGATGAACTCGCCAAAATTGGAACCACTCTACCTATCCTACCGGACAAAGGTAGTATAGGTATACCAATCGCTACGTGCAAACTAACACTAAAGCTAGATGCCAATAAAAGAACGGACCTTAGGTGGACTGCTGGACAAACATGTCTAGCGACCAAACAGATCTGGCCAAGGCTGTATCTGAGTCGATCTAAGTGTCTGATCCTTTTAGATAGGAAACTTCTCAGCGCCATAATAGGTGTCATTACCGGACACTGCCTCATGGGCAAGCACACAAGAAGGCTTGGCGCTTTTACTAACGATTTCTGTAGAAGCTGCATGGACGAGGAAGAGGAGGAGACAATCCCCCACTTACTCTGCACATGCCAGTAGTAAGAAGATCATAGATCCACGTGGCATCACAATGGGCCAATAGGCCTAAGTGGGTTGGTATTTCCAACAGCCACTCTTACCTAACCTAACCTACTAGACGATTTTTAAGTAAATACTTGATTTTCATATGCATAAAACTTAAGCCAGTGCTGAAGAACAAGCATTTACTATTGGACAAAGTTCTTACTAGTTTCGGATGAATTTCACTAACGGTATGCATAAAAACTAGTAAGTTCTTACACTTCTGTAGTATTTACTTGACTTTTTTCAAGTTGGTGAATAGCAACTTGAAAATTTGCTCGTATATACTTGTCTGCTTCTGCAGCTATAATAATTAGGATTATAGTCCTGAGTCTCACTTTGAAGCAATAAAGTGAAATGGCTGAATTTTTACGAATTAATTCCGAAAAAGTTTACAAGAAGCGAGGGATTAAGGAGTATAATTTTAAAATGCTTTACCGTTTTGAGAAGGAAAACCTAGAATGGTTAAGTGAATACTTTATTGGTAAGTAATTACTGTATGACTTTACTCGAATGTTTCGTAAGTTCATATATTTAAACTGAAACAAGAGGAGGGGCAGTATTACCTTAAGGTAAGATGAGGATCTTTTTAAGATACGTTGGGGATCCTGGGTTTCAAGTTGGCGTTGGTAAATATATTGGCGTACGTCAGAGTACTGTTTCTAGAACAGTAAATTAACAGTAACTTATAACAGATAAAGCCTCTCATTTGATAAAGTTTCCTTCCAATTCTGAGGAACAGTTGAAAGCAAAACATGATTGGCTTAGCAAATACAGATTCCCATCATGCATAGGAGCCTTGGATTTCACTCATGTAGAAATAATGAAGCCTTCCATTCACAAGAATATATTAATCCAAAAGGATATGCCTCCATCAATATTCAAGCAACACGTGATGCAATGGAATGCTTTACAAATGTGGATTACCAATGGCCAGGCTCAGTTTACGACTCTAGATTCTACGATTGGAGGAACAGTTTTCTTGAAACTACAATGCGAAATTCCACTAACAGCGTTTTGTTCGGAGATGATGGGTATGGAATTGCACCTTGGTTAATGACGCCTTTTAAGAATCCAACAAGTAATCAAGTAAAGGCAATCAATAAATTGCATTCAAAAGAGAGGTTAATAATTGAAAGATGTTTTGGCCAAGTGAAGAGGAGATTTGCAATTCTACAAAACTGCATACGTCTTAATTTAGAAAATATTGCAAATGTAATTGCGGCATGTTTCGTTTTGCACAATGTTGCAAAGCATTTAAATGATAACAACGATTTCCAGGTGATGAAGAACTAATGGCCAGTGTACTTCAAATTCGACGCATGGGGCAGATAAAGATAACGGAATTAACAGAAATAATATGTAACGTAAATTCATAGAACTTTATTGAACATATGTATCTTCTTAATACTGTTACGGAATTCAGACTACGCATTGCTCTATGTAGATGTAATAGGTGTATTAGTGTCGGTAAAGAAGTCTTTTATATGCCACTATTTTGTTAAACCATTTTTTTTTTTTTGGATTTTCACACGTGTCGAGAAGAAGTGACTTTTTCCTTCTGTCTTCCTTCTTCTTCTTCCAACAAGTGCACATTGGAGATGCGATCATTAAAATAAAGATAAAATAATCCAAATATTTTGCAGAAATCTTTTTATTTTATAATTAAAAAGTTTTGTTATCGTCGCGAACACGCAACAATTGGTGTCAGATGTGGGGTCTCGATCAACTCAACAACCGATTTTAATTTATTTCCACGCAATCACGTGGACGCAGAGCAATTAAAGTTAGTGTTGGAGAAGTTGGAAGTTCAGTCAAAACTTCTGACTGCCCAAGCATCACGAATAGAAGTACTACACCAGTCTATAGCCGATGTAACATCTCGATTGGGAAAACTGGAAACCACTCAACAGGATTTTTTTATTACACGCGTAGAAGAACTTGCTCAGCTTCCTTCTCCCGTTTTAGGTCCCGACATAGAGGTTTCTCCACCAGCAACCGATGATTAATTAGAAGTTGACCCATCAGCGGCACCTGTGATGCATTCTACGCATGTCCCAATAAATCCCAATACTTCTACTAATGCTAAAACAGCGGGAAAAGAGCTTCACCAACCAACTGTAGACGGTACAGCTCCGTTGTCCAATGTAACAGTTAAACCACGGGAATTCGTTGGGAAGACACCTTGACGAACTTATTATCTACATTTTGAAGCGGTAGCAAGAGTTAATGGATGGACGGAAAATTTAAAAGCGCTGTACTTAGCACCTTACCTTCGTGGAACTGCGTTAGTTTACTTTGAAACATTACCCACCGACATCCAAGATGACTTCGCCAAATTGGAAACTTCGCTTATGCGGCGATTTGGTGATGAATTCGAATAGGCAACTGCGCATTCGCAACTTCCAGGACGAGTTCAAAAACCAAGAGAAACCTTTGGCGAATTAGCAACGGATCTTCAAGGTTTGGTTGATTTGGCGTTCCCAGATTGCCCGGAATTTCCTAAAAATCGAATTGCATTGGGCCCGTTCATCGACGGTATTTTCGATGTCGACATTCAACAACGTGTGTGCGATTCTGCACCCAAATCATTAGAATTGGCGTTGTCCTTGGCCGTGCGAGCAGAAGCGAACTTAATAGCAACCCGGCAGAGCCGTCGTCCAATACGTGTTGCAGAGGTAGATTTCTACCAAACCAATGATAATGCGGCATCGGGAAACGGGGCTCATGTAGTTTAGAGGAGCATAAACTGCCAATAAAAAGTCCACAAAATGCTCCCAGCAAAATACATCGCGGGAAAGAGAAAAACGTCTTGGGAACCATCAAATTTATTCACCGGACTGGATATGGTTTTGTGAAACGTGATGATAATGGCTAAGTTGTATATATACCACGCAGTGAATTCAGACGGGCCCCCAGTCTACGACAGGAAAGTTTGGCCGTTAACTTTGATGTCGAAACAGCACAATTGGGTCCACGTACTGTTAATTTAAAATCTTCCCCTACGAAGGAAAACCAGCAAGCCCTAACTCACGAGAGGCGGAGTTAGGGACGACATTGACAGCCTCTCCATCAGAAATGTTATATATCCGCTCGACCAACAACCCAACTAATTTGTTTTTAACAGTCAACATCAACAATGTTTCCTGTCGAGGCATCTTCGATACAGGCGTTACCCGTACTATCATCCATCCTCGTCTTGTCCGGCAGATGGTCACCAGCCCGGCGATATCTTCTTCGCAAGCAATTATTCAGACGACCACCGGCGAGATGAAACCAGTAATAGGTGTTTTGCAAGCTTTGCTTCAAATTGGACAACACCAATTTCATCTACCAGTATACATAGCCGAAACAATCGTAGGCCTAGACGTGCTATAAAAATGCCCAACCAAAATTGATCTTCAAAACCAGACCTTGCAATTGGACGTGAAAATTATTTCGTTGAAGGGATTCGCTAGAAAAGCGAACACCAATATTGATGAATTTTCTGAGTGTTGGCTGCGTCTAGCAACATCTGTACCCGAAGAGAAAATTCTCTACGTTAAGGTGTTCTTTCCTAACCAGCAATTTTCGATGGCTGATTCCATTTGTCAGGTATCTGGGGGCGAAATTTCATTGCGAATCACAAACACGTCAGATCGGGCAGTCGTGTTGAAGGACGATGACCTAATTATTCAGACGGAAACTCAGCCAAAACTATTCTGTTGGCGAGCCGTCGAAAACGGAGAAACAGAAATTGAAACAGAATTGCCCCTCAGCCTGAAAGAGATGATCGAGAAAACTACTTCCCACTTGACAACGGAGGAAAAGATAAGTTTAACCTCTTTAATTTCTCGAAACATTAAACTTTTTTCAGGATTACTTGGCCGGACTTCGCTCACTCGACACCGTATTGATACTTAAAACGCAACACCGATTAAACAGCCTCCTAGAAAGTTACCCATCAGTCGAAGGAACGAAGCCTATCGCATACTGGAGAACATGCAACAACAAAACATTGTTCAGTGCTCCAGAAGTCCTTGGAGTTCACCAGTGGTTCTCGTACAAAAGAAGGACGAATCGCTTCGCTTTTGTGTCGACTACCGAAGACTCAATGAGGTAACAAAGAAAGATTCATACCCGTTACCTAGAATCGACTTGACTCTAGAAGCACTCGGAGGGTCGTCCTGATTTTCCACTCTAGATCTACGCTCAGGCTACTGGCAACTGGAACTAGACCCACAGGATAAGGAAAAGACGGCGTTTTCCATCGGAACTAGTTTGTACGAGTTTAATGTTATGCCTTTTGGGCTGACCAACGCTCCTGCCACTTTCCAAAGCTGATGGATGCTGTTCTGGAGGGACTTCCGCATACGGTATGCCTAGTATATTTGGATGATTCGAACATTCGCCGATTTATTAAGACACTTGGAAACGATTTTTGAACGTTTAAAAAGCGCTGGTCTGTGTCTAAATCCTGAAAAATGCTGCTTAGCGAAACAAGAGGTCCGATTTTTGTGACATATCTTGTCGAAAGAAGGCATTGCTGTTGATCCTGAAAAGGTTTCCGCAGTGCAGAAGTGGCCAAAACCACATAATAAAACTGAAATTCAGTCCTTTTAGGACTTTGTGCATATTATCGCCGCTTTATTAAGAATTTTTCTGACATAGCGAGACCTTTAACAAAATTAACTGAGAAAATAAGTTCTTTCGAGTGGACTGAATACTGTGAACAATCATTCGCCCAATTAAAGCTGAAATTAGTCAACACACCGATTTTGTCACAACCGACTGAAAATGACGAATTTATCTTGGATACGGAAGCCAGTCATTTTGCCTGTGGAGCTATTTTGTCACAGCTTCAAAAGGGACAAGAAAAGGTCATCGAATACAACAGCAAAACTTTTACAAAGCCCGAAAGAAATTATTGTGTCACCAGGAAGGAACTGTTAGCCGTGGTCAAAGCCACCAATCATTTTCAACCATATTTACTAGGGAGACTTTTTTTACTCAGGACGGACCACAGTTCTTTGCGTTGGCTCATAAACTTTCGGGAACCAGAAGGTCAGATCCCTCGCTGGTTAGAGCGATTGCAACCGTTCGATTTTCCTGTGGAACACTGACCGGGATGCAAACACAAAAATTTCTTTCTTTCTTTCTCGCCGTCGTTGCGAAGAGTACAACTGTTACCACTGTATCAGGTTAGAGAAGAAAGATGAACTATTGATTCGAACTACAGTCGCTTTGGAAGATATGGCAGCGGAGCAGTCAGCAGATCTCGAAATTTCCATCGTCAAAGGGTGGGTACAACAAAATCAACGACCAAAATTTGAGGAAGTCCGCGCACTTAGCCCCAATCTCAAAGCATACTGGGGTATGTTTGAAATTCTGGAGTATGGAGATGGCATATTACACCGCCGCATCAGCACCACATCTGGTAAGGCTTGTCAAATAATCATTCCCGTGTCTTTCCAGCTGAAAATTATGAAAGCAATGCATGACAGTCCGACCGGCGGACACTTTGGTGTGCACAAAACCCTGGCTAAGATCAAGCAACGTTATTACTGGGTCGGATGTTCAAGGGATGTTGAAAGGTTTTGCAATGGGTGCGCTATTTGCCAGAAGCAAAACAAAATAAAATCCCAGGCACCATTACAGCCGGTTTATGTTGGAGCACCGTTTGAACGAGTGGCAGTGGACATTCTTGGACCATTACCAGTTACGGAGCAACGCAACCGATACATTATGGTGTTTTGTGACTATTTTACCAAATGGCCAAAAGCTATTCATCTGCCTGACCAGACAGCAGAAACAGTGGCTGAATCACTCATAGTTTATATTTTCTCTCGATTTGGAGTTCCCCAACAATTGCATTCAGACCAGGGGAGGAATTTTGAATCAGCAGTGTTCAAAAATGTGATGAAGAAATTCGGGGTCGATAAAACCCGCACCACGGCTTTACACCCGCAGTCTGATGGAATGGTCGAACATTTTAATCGGACGCTTCCTAATTATCTTGCCAAGTTCGTTGATGAAAGTCAAAGAGATTGGGACGCCTATCTTCCCCTTCTTCTTATGGCTTACAGAACTGCAGTTCATGAGGCAACCAAGGAAACACCAACGTTTTTGACTTTTGGTCGGGAACGGTTCTGCTCCTGATCGGCCGACCAGTATTTGAAATTACATCGAAGATCTAACCCAAAGATTGGAAACAGTCTATTCTTTCAACCGAGATCAGTCATTGCGTTATACCCGGAAGATGAAGGATCGTTACGATATCCAAGGTAAGGCGAATCCATTCAACGAAGAGGACAAAGTTTGGGTTTATGCTCCTAAGAGGAAAAAGGGCTTTGTCCAAAGCTTCAAAATAATTGATAGGGGCCCTATAGTGCTGTGGAGTGACTTGGTGACGTTCTTTATCGAATTACGAAAGACGGAAGCAGGAAGTCGATTGTGATGCATCGAGATCGCCTTGCATGGTTCGAATGTCCCTAAAGTGGCTAGGGACAGCCACACTTTCAACGCAGGCGTTAGTGTTACGGAATTCAGACTACGCATTGCTCTATGTAGATGTAATAGGTGTATTAGTGTCGGTAAAGAAGTCTTTTATATGCCACTATTTTGTTAAACCAGTTTTTTTTGGATTTTGACACTTGTGGAGAAGAAGTGACTTTTTCCTTCTGTCTTCCTTCTTCTTCTTCCAACAAGTGCACATTGGAGTTGCGATCATTAAAATAAAGATAAAATAAATATTTTACAGAAATCTTTTTATTTTATAATTAAAAAGTTTTGTTAACTTCGCGAACACGCAACAATGCAAAAAAAAATAATAAAAATAAATACAAAATAAAATAAAAAACAGTGTTCCAAAAATAAAATGTTATTTCAATAAAAAACAAAAATTGTTTTTTCCGGGCTTTATAAATTTAAGAAGGTTAATTTACTTTTAGAATTCCACTTTGGTGTAATTATAAGTAGAATACCAATTTCGTTGTCATTTTCTTTAATTTGTTGTCACAACTTTAATTGCTCCAGGAACACCAAAAGTTGAAGTTCTCCATTAGACAGATTTTTTTTCTCCTCAGTCTCATTGAACTTCAATTTTCTACGTTTTGTTACTGGAGAATCTCGTGGTAATTCTTCAATTTCATCTGCTGCATACGTCATACGTCAGCTTCCTTTTCTGTTTGCATCCGAATGGGATTATCTGCTCCCACAGATAAACCACCTTTACGTAAACAATGTTAGTAGAAGTATAATAATTATCTTTATAAAGCAATACGTACCAGGAATGCAAGGGATAGATGGGTTTTCATCAGCATTTAAGAGCTCTAAAAAAATTACTTCAAATTCTTTGAGCCTTATGGGCTTATTTCCCGTTTTTTTAAGGTCTGCCTTCCTCTTAACCTCTGTTTTACAATTATTTAGCCTCTTTCTAATTTGTTCTTCCATTATTTGAACACCGGTCATAGTCTTATATTCACTAATAAATAATTGTATAGCTTCGGACTTCTCCTTTTTAAGGCACGGTTGTTATGACTTATTCAAAAGAACGGTATGCTCTTTTAAAATTCGCAAAAAAGCTAGTTGCAATTGAGAAGCTTTGCTTGGCATGGCAAACATTAAAGAAGCAGTAAATGACGATAAGAGCTAACAGTATAGTTTTCAATACAAAATAAGTATATACTACCAATTGTTTGATGAACTGGTAGTATTTACTTGATTCAATGTTTACTAAAAGTATTTGCTGGCAAGTCAAAACACATGTTTATGCATACCAAATCTATGTAAGTAGTAAACACTTCAAATATAAGCTTCTACTAGTAGTACTTACTTAGACCTTTTACTACAAGTAAATACTTAATTTTTATGCATACTGGGCACTGTCTGAGATTCAAGCCGTTATTGGTCTGCCCTGCGTAGCAAAATTTTTCAATATAAAAAATATAGTCACTGTTCGACAATTGTTTGTCCATCAGGTTCGTTTCTGTTTCTTTGTCTGTTGTCTAAGATCTGATAGCAAAATTATAGGAAATACCGGAGTGTGTCTTAGTGTGTCTCTACTAAGATGTAAAAAGAGGTTTGGTTTTTAGCACTGTTTCTACAGATTGTCAATTTGACAGTTGAAAATTGATTTGTGGTTAGTACGTTTTGCCATTTTACGATGAATAGATTAACGCCAGAACAACGTGTGCAAATTGTACAAAATTATTTTGAAAACCAAGGTTCGTTTCGCCAAATTTATCGTGCGATATGTTATGTCCATTTTACGATCGACATAATAGTCGATCTGAGCAAGTTATTCAAAACATGATGAATCGTTTTCGCACCACGTACACTCTAGTGGATAATAGGTATCTCCAAAGATGACAAACAGTGCTAACAGAAGAAGTTATTGCCGTTGTAGAGCGCAGTGTTGAGGAGACACCGAATGAGTCGATTCGCCATCGTGCACAGCAATGGGAGCTATGCCCATCCACTTTGTGGAAGATTTTACGGAAAGATCTCGGCTTAGAAGCTTATAAGATCCAGCTGGTGCAAGATGTTGAAACCGCGTGGCCATTATACGCGTCGTGGGTTCGGTGAATGGGCCGAAAACATGATTAAGCTTGATCCTAATTTTCGAAGCAAAATTTTGTTCTCCGATGAAGCCCATTTTTGGTTAAATGGATATGTAAACAAGCAAAATTGCCGAATTTGTGGAGACCCCCTTACAACCATTAGAAATCACTGTTTGGTGTGCTTTATAGTCTGATGGTATCATCGGCCCATATTTCTTAAAGGACGAAGCCGGCCTGAATGTTACCGTCAATGGAGGGCGCTATAGAAACATGATTCTGAATTCTTGGTTCCTCAGTTGAATGACATTGACGTGACATAGCTTTGGTTTCAACAAGATGGCGCAACATGTCACACAGCGCGCGACACCATAAATTTATAATTTCGCGTAATAAACCTGTGAACTAGCCTCCCCGATCCTGTAAACTCACACCTTTAGATTACTTTCTTTGGGGGTATGTGAAGTCGCTAGTCTATGCCGATAAACCAGAGACGTTGAACGATTTGGAAGTCAACATTCGCCGTGTTATTGCAGATATACGGCCCTCGTTGCTCGATAAAGTTGTCGAAAATTGGACTTCATGAGTGCGCTTCATTCGAGCAAGCCGTGGCGTGCATATGCCCGATGTTATATTTATACACTAATGGCATAAAATGACCTATTAAATAAAGCTGATATCGTAGACATTAACATTAGCTTTAGGTGTTTTATTTCATATTGAATTTAGGGTATATAAACCTCTTTTTATTGAACGGGAAAAACCCTTTCATTATCGATTAACTAGGATTCTTAGCACAATAGTTATTTTAGTCCGACGTTCCCTTGTTTTCGAAGTCGCCCTGATTTTTAATCATTTTTTGACTGTGAAGTGACAAAATTTGAAAACGTCAAGCCATTGCTCTTAAACAGGAAGTTGAATCGATGAGAGAAATTTCTCGTCAACTAGGATTCAATGAGTCGACGATAAGGTTTTTGAAAAAGTACCAAGAAAGTGCTGTTTTAGAGCGGAAAAGTGGAAGCGCTCGAAAAAGATGCACTATTCTAAGAATTGATAACCATATAAAAAGGACAACGTTGAGGAACCGGTTCGTCACTGCAACATAAGTAAGGAGGGATATTGTGGAAACCACCAGCATAGATATACACATCTATGACAATAGTTCAAAGATGGCTTAACGAAGTCATTCGGTAAAAAAAACGCTTCTAAAATGAACGAAATGACTGGCAAAATGTCATCTTCTTAGGTGAGTCCAAGTTCAACTTCTAATTTGAATGGAAGAATGTATTGCAGCACTTCCGAAAATGTCTAAGATTGTCATGGTTTGGGGGTCATAACTGCGGGTGGAGTTGGAACTCTTTTGATAATGGATGGACTCATAAATATTTTAATTAGTTCATAAATTGTTCGCAATACAGAGGAAGTGAACAAGTACCACACTGCTGTCCTGTTTCAGGACGTTTGCGCACCTTGCCATCGTGTTAAGTAAATAATGAGTTCACTGTTGTTTTGCTAATTTTATACACTTTTATGATGTCTTTAATGGATTTTAATTGAATAACCGATTTCGAAATGGTATCATGTAGGAAATCTTTCGATATTGACTTTTTCGCTTTTTTTATCATTTATACATAGAGACCCATGTTATGTGTGAGAAAACGACTCACATCGAATTTCTAAGTGGGAGAAAAACCATGTCCAGTTGAAATAAATTTGGAAACGGTCTCATCTCTGGGTGTGAGATCTTTTCGAAATTCATATCTACTCGTAGAACATGGGACCTAAACATTGACCAATAACTCACGAATTGATAACTGTCATTGAGTGAGGGTTATTTGTCACTTTTTCTAATAATGAACGTGCACTTTAATACGATTATGAGTTTAAAGTTTGACTACATGCAGAATCTTCATCTACCCGTTCTGCCTGTCCAGGAAGTTTCTTATTTTCGACAAGTATGGATTCATGAATTTTGTATTTATAATATGAAAACTGGGGTGATGTCCAAATACAATATATCAGAGCTGCCCTTTAGGTCTTATCGAAAACTGTGCTCTTAACCTCACTCACGACCTTAATAAATTGTATATTTGATTGGACTTTGCAAAACGATTTGGCACTTAGCCCTAATAAGTCTAAATACCTGGTTGTTTCTAGAACAAAAATGGGCCGGTCATATTTCCCGCAAATCATTTCAAACAACTCCTCCGTTCATTTGGTGGATACATCTAAGAACGTGGGAGGTATACTCGTATTTAATAGACTTTTGACATGGAACGACCACATAAGGAAGGGCCTATGGCATTTTGCGAACCCTATGGACGGCCCAACTATTTGCACCACCGAATAGAGGAATCATGTTAGTAAAATCATTGTGCACTGGTGTGAAATATTTGGTAATTTTGAGTTAGTTGCTTTTAATAGCGCTTGTGGCTATTTCTTTTGTTCTTGGAATAAATAATAACCTCAGAAATATTATTTTACAAATTTTATTATCATGGAGGCTTTACCGAATCATCTCGCAAGAATACGTGCGAACATGTTTTTAATTCATTTTGGATTTTTGTTTTGTTCGAAGAATGATTGGAAGTATCGATTGGTCTGATCTGATTCATTGCATTTTTATGGCGATTGACGAAATCAGAAAAAAAAAATCAGCCCTTGAGTTGACGAAAAAATCACCCGGCAATTTCAATGTGGTGTCGTACACGCACTCTGCCGGTGACGCTTGAAGGTCAGCCCTGAACGTCGCACGCAGACTAAGTAAAACAAGTGGAAGCGACTGATACCAACTTTGGTCATTGTGACATTTAATAGCTGTTTTTAAGGTACGATGAAAACGCTCAATTATGCCGTTTGCTTGAGGATGACATGGCGAAGTACGAATGTGTTTGCAACCGAGTAAACGATTCAGTTGGTCAACTAAACGCGATTCGAATTGCCTGCCTTGGTCAGTTGTTACGTATTTTGGTACGCCAAATTGTGCGATCCAGCCGTGAATTAGTGCATTAGCCACTGTTTCGGCCATCATGTCTTCCAAAGGAATAACTACTGGCCAACGAGTGAAGCGATCAATGCATGTCAAACAATCTTTAAAACCATTTTGCTTTTGACAGGCTTTTTTGACAAGCAATGCATTCCATGGGTTTCTGCATTCGTGATTTCAAATTTCATGTTTGGCCAAATGTATCGGTCGCAAATTAACTTGACAGTCGACCTTTTGCCCGTATGAGACAAATTATGAACTAAATTGAATACGTCTTTACGTAGTAAGTTCACTACAAACGGACGAATTTGTTTGCCCGAGATACCACAATAAACGAATTGGTTCGGATCCGAAAGTGAAATTTTATTTAAAGTGATCGAGTACTTTGATTGATTATTGACGATGCTATCGATTTCTTCATCGTTGACGTGAGATTCTGCCAATGATTCCAATGAAATTGAACACTCATTGACTTCTTCAACTCTTGACAACATGTCGGCCACAATGTTATCTGTGCCCTTCACGTGACGAATATCAGCTGTGAATTGACCGATGTAGTCTAAATGACCAAGCTGACGTGGACTAGCTTTATCTACAGTGTATACGATGCATTCGCGACCTTCGATCATATACTTGTGGTGCTTGATGGCTTGGTAAATAGCCAATAATTCAAGGTCATATGTGCTGCAACGCTTTTGGGTCTCAGTCATGCGTTTCGAAAAGAAATTGATCGGTTGTAGCTGACCATTTTCATATTGGTGGAAGCTTGCACCCACAGCGAAGTTGCTAGCGTCAACAAATAAGGCAATTTCGAATTTGGCATTGGGTGCGCAAGTAAGCGGCATTGGCTATGTCTTGTTTACAACTTTCGAATGTGCGAAGCGCTTAGTCGCTCCAAACGAGTGGAGTTTTGTCCTTCTTTTTGTTGCCTTTAATGAGCAGTTGTAAACTAGCCTGTTTTGATGCTGCGTGTGGCAAGAATCGGCGATAGGCGTTAAGCATGGCAATGAAACGCCTTAGTTCAAAGGCCCTTTCAGGTTTCTTGAACTGAAGAATGGCGTCGACACGTTCGCGTACAGGAGTGATTCCATCACCGGATACCGAATGTCATAGGAAAGTCACATGGTCTTTGAAAAAACTACATTTGGCTAAGTTAATTTTAATATTGTGTTCACGTAGTCATTTTAATACAATTCTTAAATGTTTGCGATTTTCTTCTTCTGATGAAGAAGCGATGCATATGTCATCAATATAGACGACTGCAAAATCGAGATCGTTAAAGAGATTGTTCATGTGACGTTGGAACATTTGAGAAGCATTTCTCAGGCCAAATGTCATAACGTTGAACTCAAAGAGCCCGAAAGGTGTTACGATTGCGGTTTTTTCTTTGTCGGCCTCAGCAATCGGTATTTGTTTGTAAGCCTTTACGAGATCGATTTTCGAAAAAATCTTTTTGTTTGCAAATGTGTACGCGACATCTTGGATATGACGCAGAGGATATCGATCAGGTGTCGTAATGGCATTTAAACCTCTGTAATCGCCACATAAACGCCATTGGCCATTACTTTTTGGCACCATATGCAGTTGAAAAATGCCAGCTTTTAGCATAATTTCGAACTCTTGTTTGGCAATGTTTAATTTTTCTGGATTTAACCGACGTGCACGCGTGAATATCGGCTGGCCTGTGGTGATAATTTGATGTGAAACCGAATATGACTTAGTATTGACCTTCCGAAATGACGGTGGAAAAGTTAAATCTTTGAACTCGTCGATCAAGTCATTGACAACCAATTTGCAGTCAATTGTGCTAAACGTTCATATTTGGTAAGATACTCGTTGCATTTTGTGCGAAGACCGGTTTTGGCATCAATTAATCGTTTGTTACGTATATCAACCAAGAGTTCAAATTCATTAAGGAAATCCGCACCAATGATTGGTTTGGAAACATCTGCCACGAGAAAATTCCAAGTTAAATCTCGTCTTAAACCAAGATTGACAGAACGAGTTACTGTACAGAAAGTCTCTATAGGTGAGCCATTTGCGGCGAAAAGTTTATAGAGATCTGGACTTTTTGAAGCTTTGAATAACTTTTTTGGCAAAATTGAGAGATCAGCGCCAGTGTCTACGAGATATTTGATGTTTGATGAATAATCTTTAATAAAAAGGCGGCGCGAGTAATTTGATTTCACCTCTGGCGCCGCTAAAAACGAGGCGGCCTTTAGTTTTCCGAATTTCTTCTAACTCCTTGTAACGACAAGGCTGTTCACATTTTTTTGCCATTGCACCGAATTTATAATGGAAACGACAAATGCTCGCTTTTGGCCGGATTTGGAACGAGAACGATTTTTGTTCGAATTGGTCGCTTTACTCGAAGACCTACCGCGATCGGATATTAGCTGCTGAACTGATTTCGTCAGCTCATCGATTTGTGCAGACAACTGAGCGAGCGGAGTATTGTCGCTATTCGACGATTTGACCTCGTAAATTTGTGGCTTCGGTGCAGTAATTTCCATAATTTTATCGGCCAAAGTCGCGCATGTATTAATGTTATCATTAGAAATCGCAACGACTGCTCTGACTGATTCTGGCAAACGATCAATCCAAAGTGACCTGAGAGCGTCATCGGAAAATGAGCTACATCACGCATTTTACGAAGTAATGGTGATGGTTTGTCATCACCAAGTTCAATCTCATTCAACAAAACGCGAAGTTTCCTCCGATCAGACACGGAAAATTCAGTAATTAAACGTGTTTTAAGTGCCTGGTATTTATGGTCTTCAGGCGGATGACGAATCAAATCAGACACAACCATTAAATATTGTGGTTCAAGTGAAGCCACAACATGATTATATTTCGCATTATCGCGAGAGATACTGGCGTTCATGAATTGAGCCTCGATTTGTATAAAAGATAAATCCGATTCATTTTTAAAGAATTGCGGGGATTTAATCACCACACGACTAATTTCGGGCTGAAAATAATCAGAGGCGGTACTTACATTATCGTTTTTTCTTATTGTTTGACCCAATGTGAATGTGTTTGAAGTCTGTCCGGGTTTGGACAGTCCGACCGTAGAGCCATTTGCTTGTTCCGTGTTGCTCGTCATTGTAGAGTATCATTCAGGAATATTCGTTAGAAAAAATAAATGCCGGAAAATGTGCCCCAGAACTTGATTCTGCCTTGATTCGCCACTGGACCGGCGTTCCAAGAATTGCTCTCTATATGCGCCTCAAGTAAAGCCGTGAATTTGGTTGAGGTTATGTTGGAGTGGGCCCGGTGTTCTTGAAATTGCTTTGTGCGTGCAGTATGGTTGCTAGTGCTTACTGTTGACAATTTTTTAATCGATGAATATTTTAATCATCCAATGGATTTTTGCACAAGTTGTTGCATAAAACGACGATATCACGTCGGGGTCACCAATGTGGCTATTTCTTTTGTTCTTGGAATAAATAAAAACCACAGAAATTTTATTTTACAAATTTATTTGGACTGAAGGTTCACACACAATGAGAAATTTTAGTGTAATTTTAGTGTTAAAATGATAGGCTGCAATAGGCTATTCGATATATTTATGGGCTCAGACGATACCATTATATCCCGTCTCATACCTTTCCATAAATATTTTAGGGCTACCATTTGAAAACTATCTTAAATTTCGAACTTTGGTTTTTCTTTTCAACATCCCCAAAACACGGCAACCTTCTTATCTCTACAACAACTTTTAATTTCCAGCGTCAAATAGATCTAACTCTCTTATCACACTGAGATTTCATTACCATATATCTGAGAATTGCCTCTCAGTCACTACCATCGCACTAAACGATATATATAGGTTTGAAAAACAATTGTAGCATTTTCTGTCAATTCAAAATAATTAATTTTTTTTATTTTCTGCTAATCTTGCTAATATTATTTGGCTCCAGTTTTGTTTTTTCATAGCTATCCTGTCGTGTCCTACTCTTTAAATCGCTTGAAGTTTTATCGTTTATATTAAAGTAAATTTCTAGTCTTTTTTTGACCTAATAATTAAATTAATAAAATAATTATCTGTCTAACTTAATTAAATAAAATCAACAAATGTGAATTAAAGTATATATTGTAATAGTTATTCGTGCGTGCCATACATTCTGAATAAATAAAATAAAATAAAAATTTTCTACTCTTACCTCGAGGGTCAAGCCCTGAAAGGGCCCAATGAAGTGGCAACATGTTTAAGTGAGTACATTTGTGAAAACATCCCTGATAAAATAATTAGGTTGCATATATTCTATGACGGTTGCCCGGAACAAAGCAATAATGGCACAATCATCAAATTTCTGTTTGCATTATCAGTCAGTAGAAAATCACTTTACTGGATTGATATAAATTTAGTTTTTTGTGTCTCCTGAAAATTTTCAAAAATTCCAGATGAGACCTTTTCGAAATTGGTGATTCAATTAATTCTTTTCCAAGATTCAAAGTTACAAAGAAAAACTCGGAATAGATTCACTCCATTGACCCGGAAACAGTCCTGACATGAATCCTATTGAGCACGTTTGGCATTGAATGGGCTTAAAACTCAAATATAAAAAGCCTAGCAATGTGTAGGAATTAAAAAGTTACATCGAAAAAATTCAAAAATTGGCGTTCCAGAAATTGACACCAGCTATATAAACAGCCTTTACGATTCAACGTCAGATAGGGTTGGATCCCATATAAAAGCCAAAGACGATCACACTCCTTAATGAAAGGGGAAATTTTTTTTTTTTAATTTTAACAACTAAAGTACTCTCATAAAACCAACAAAGTAATATATTTTGTAAGCTAAAAGACAATAAATCAAACAGCTTAGAAACTCATTTTTACAGGGTTATAATTATTAAAGATTTTTTTTTCCTGGAATAGCACGACC
This sequence comes from Volucella bombylans, assembly GCA_949129095.1. Lineage (NCBI taxonomy): Eukaryota > Metazoa > Arthropoda > Insecta > Diptera > Syrphidae > Volucella > Volucella bombylans. Next base: position 108,333,367 of record OX422141.1, on the reverse strand, counting down.
TTCGCGTTGGTTCTTGCTGTTAAACCATTTAGGATTGAAATACCTGCTGTTCGTGAATAAAATGTATAACTAATATACATATATTTTTAGTTAAAATAATTAGTTCATTTGAATATTAAAAATTGTAATCTATGTTAAATCTAAGTTAAATTAATTGAACTTAATCTAATGTAACAAGGAAAACGTAACATAACGAATTGGAAATATGTTATTTAGTACATTTATATTTTGTATGACAGTTGTAAGTCGAATATGGAAGAATTTCCGGTGAAAGAATAAAGATTGTCTCTTGGCTGTAACCCTTAAAGAAGAATAAACGTGTTTTATTTAAAACCCGCATTTTCACCCATTTTTAACCCCACACAGTAATCAAAACCCAAAAAAAGCCCTACACACCCCAACATTTGGTCCTTCGAGCCGGATAGTTTTGTTTCAAAATAAAAAAAAATAAAAATCTACAAAGTGCGAGGACAAGTGCAAAGTGCAAAACATACATATATATATATATATATAAAGAGACGTAACAAACTATACAAAACATTTAACATTTTTAAACTTTTTAAAAAATTATAAAAAAGAAAAAAGTGCAAGTGCAAGTCCAAGGACAAAGTGCAAGTGCAAGTGTGCAATATATATATAGATATACATATATAAAACAATAAAAGTACATACATTTACTCCCTCGCGGTCGGTGTCTTGCCCCTTCTCTTGCTCCTTTTAAAGACTTAAAGACTCTCGGTGGTTGTGCATTGAAATCGCATTTCCCGCGCCGTGTAAAAATTAATTTCAACTTTAACCTCAACTGTCACCAGCTGGGCAAAGTTAATCAAAGGTCGTAAGTTGCTGAAATAAAATATTTAATTAAATATCATTTAATAAACTGTATCTAATAAAATTAAAATAATAAATACTTGATACACCCTTATTGGTTTATAATTAATTACATTTTCAAATAAAAACCATTTAAAAATGTCAAAATTGTCCACGGGTGCAGACCAAAAAGGTGTTCTGGAGCAGATTCTTCGTGACCACTCCAACTTCAAAAAGACTGGAGCATCACGTCGTACAGCCAGCTATCTGTCAGGTCGTCTTCTTATTCTAGAAGGGAACTTCAAGAATGCGCTTGGTCTTCAAGCGAAGATTCGACGAGGAGAAATCGAAGAAGGTCTGGAAGAAGAAGACTTTGATGAAATTTTTGATCTGCTTCAAGAAACATATTTCACTTACCGAGGTGAATTGGTCGACGCTATAGACAATGCCAAGTTAGCATCCAAGGAGAAGATTGTGGAAGGTGAATCCACAGGTGCTTCTTGCAATGAACTTTCATTGCCCCAAATTCAAATACCACATTTTGAGGGCTCGTACACGAAGTGGCGGGCTTTCCACGATGTCTTTTTGTCGTTAGTCCACACAAATAAAAAGCTGGGTGAAATCCAAAAGCTTCACTATTTAAAATCATGTCTTACAGGTGAAGCTGCTCGTCTGTTGCAGCATTTAGGTTTGTATGCTGGCAATTATGACAAAGCATGGGAACTGCTTGTCGCCAGATACGACCACAAGCGAGTGTTGGCAAACGCTCATTTCCAACTTTTTTTTGAGCAGCAGCAGTTGACGAAGGAGACGGCAAGCAACATCAAGTCTCTACTGGACACGTCCCAGGAATGTTTCCATGCTCTAGACAATTTAGGATTGCCAGTTAGTTCTTGGGATGATATTTTAATTTATATACTGGTTCAAAAATTACCTGCTTTTACTCAGCGTTTGTGGGAGGAGAAGTTAGGTAGTTCGAAGGAGTTGCCAACACTGAGACAATTTACAGAGTTCCTAGAGACACGTTTTCGAACCTTGGAAGCAGTAGCTGGAACGAGTGGCATCAAGGTCAGCGGTTCTTCTACACACAATGCTGTTGCGGTCGAGAAGAAAACGGTGTTGCACGTCGGGAAGAAGCAGTTTGCATGCCAGGTATGTGGTAGAGGTCAGCACTCCCTTCGAACTTGTCAGAAGTTCATTGCCATGGAGATCTGTGAACGATCTAAGGCAGTGGACAGAATCGGGGTTTGTCGGAACTGTTTGGCGTACAGTCACAAAACGAACCATTGTCAAAGCAGTGTGCGCTGCTATTACTGCAAGCAGGCACACCATTCTCTGCTGCATGTTGATAATCTCAGCTCTAAACCTACAAGGGATTATAAAAATATAACAACAGGTACACAAACATTTCATATAAGGTCAAAATTTAACCCACCTAAAGTAGCCTCTTCTGAAGTACATCAGCCAAGTGTTCTTCTGGCAACAGCAGTTGTTCGAGTTAGGTCATCAAATGGTAATTATTATCATCTTAGGGCACTGGTCGATCCTGGATCTGAAGCAACATTCATTACTGAATCCGCTGTCCAGTTATTAGGGCTTCATCAGCGACGAACTATCATTCAGGTATCTGGATTGGGAAAAGTTAGCAGTGGTTCATGTCAACGGTATGTAAGTCTTACCTTTGGGTCTCTGGTAACACGTTTCGAGACAAATACCCCAGCTTATGTGTTCAAGTCCCTGACTAGTCTTTTGCCGTCCAAGCCTCTAGCTCTGCAAAACTGGGAACATATTCAAGGTTTGAAGTTAGCTGATCCACAATTCGACAAGCCTGCGACTGTTGATATTCTCCTGGGAGCTGACGTTTACTCTGAGTTTATACTAGGATCCATTATACGGGGTGATGATGAAAGATCGCCAATCGCACAGGAATCAGAGTTAGGTTGGCTTATCCTTGGGAAGGTTATTTCACAAAATAAAAAACCTGTCCATAGCTTCTTACAGGTCCTTGATAACGACACTCGAAGATCCTGGGAACTGGAGGAGTTCAACACTAAGAAAACTGCGGAAGAGAAAACTTGTGAAAATAATAATATCAACACAACAACAGGATTGGACGATGGTCGATATGAGGTATCGCAGCCATTTACAGACGTATGTAAGCCTGGGTTTGGTGCCTCGAGGTTAGGTGCCTTACGTAGGTTTCATCAACTGGAAGGAAGATTCCAGGAAACCCCCACACTACACAAGGAGCTTCAACAGATGAAAGAGGTTGACGAGACGAATACCATACTGGACACACCACACCATTTACTTACTCCTCACCATGTGGTATTCAATAGACCGGAATGTAAACCTGGGTTTGGTGCCTCGATGTTAGGTGCCTTACGTAGGTTTCATCAACTGGAAGGAAGGTTCCAGAAAAACCCCGCACAGCACAAGGAGCTTTCCAAGTGTTTACAGGAATGCATGGAGCTTCGTCAGATGCAAGAGGTTGACAAAAAGAATACCTTACTGGATACACCACACCACTTTTTCATTCATAAGCATGCGGTATTCAAGAAGTCAAACAAAACCACGAAGCTTCGTCGCAATTTTGTATACTACAAACGTTTTGTTCGAAACTGCCGGGCACAAACTGGAAAAAGAAACAGAGGTCCACTAAAGGTAGACGCAATCGGCACAAGACTTTTCGAAATTCGTCAAGGAGACACTGCCGTGGAGAAGTGGAGCGAAAAATGTCGGCCCAGGATGAGACAGCGCCCAAAGTGGACAAGACGGAAGACAGAAGCAGACGCGGACACTTACTTCTCTTCAAGGACGAAAACTACCGCCGTTGCAGTCGCGATTCGGACGAATCATTCGTCACACCATCTCGGAAAGCAAAGACGGACTTGCTCAAGTGGTTACCGTACGAAATGAAATCGGAAAACTTAGTAGGAAAGAGAAATACAACACAATACCTAAACAACACAACACCACACAGCATTTAAACAACACAACACAACATTTAAACGACACAACACAACATTGATAAACTCAAATGGAAAATTAAAGACATTTCTTTTCTTTGAAAACAATTTATTAAATTAATAAAATATAATGATATAAACTTATTTTATCCTAGCTATCCCTACACAACACAACACACATACAGTCCACTCTAAACCACACAAAATCATTATTTCCGGATAACGCTGTGGAGTTCCGAAACTCCAAAATGCCGACGGGAATTGGAGAGTCAAAACCCCGACGGAATTTGAAGCTTCTTAGTGAACACTCAACGATATCCACAGAAAACACATCATTCATGCCAGACAACGTTGCAGAGTTCCAAAATTCCAAAATGCCGACGGGAATTGAAGAATCAAAACCCCGACGGCACTTGAAATGTTTCACCGAATACTCAACGTTGTCCACTCAACACAACACAACACTTTAACATTTATCCTTTTTTTTAAAACACATCTCAACATAAACACTCAATAATAATATCTACCTTAAACTAATCTTAACATAAATTACATAAATAAACAAAATAAATAATAATAATAAATATGTAAATAATAAAAATAAAAAAATGAATATGTCAAAAAAAACTTACTGAAGATGAATTGCAACAACAATTCAAAGGAAGGCGGATTATTGGCATTACACAAAAATGTAAATACCACACACACACCACACACACTAGGAAGGCTAATTCGGCCATCATCATCAACTAACCGTTCGCGAAAATTTCGTCGCACAGCATCGCACTGCACAACCAAAAATTGCGTACGCGGAGAACAGTTATCGTACAAAATAACACCACAAATTGTACCGAGTTATTGGGAAAATAATTACAATGAACTTTTATTATTATTATTTTTTTTCTCAGTTTCCCATTTCTTTTCTCTTTTGTTTTTTTTTTGTTGCACTGCACACGAAATGTCACTTGCGCGAAACCGAAAACAATCGACGTACATATGTATTTCAATATAGACACGCACGTACATATATACGATTGTGTACTCGCGCCGATGTACACAAATCAAAACGAAATCGAATTTCGCGAAGGGGAGCAGACAGAAAAGATTAAAGAACTAATTATTTAAAAACACTTACCTTTTTAATAAACAAAAGGGGAAAAGGCAACGAAAATTCACAACACAAACTAAACAAAAACCGAACAACACACGCGATAGGAAATTGACCCAGTTTTGGCCAACGATCAAAACAAACTGTTGCACTATTGCAATTTGTCAATGACACATATTTTTATCTCCCTTTGTTGCTCGTTTGTTATATCGTCGTCCTTGTCACCTACATGTAATGTTTCAAATTAATAATTACACGATTTTGTCTCATTTTACATGTCTAGTCAACACACTCACACAACACACAACTTTTATGTCAGAAGAGGTACAGTACGGTACAAGAGCGAGGACACTTGCGGACGAAATTCGTCCACCGGGCGGGAGAATGTTCGTGAATAAAATGTATAACTAATATACATATATTTTTAGTTAAAATAATTAGTTCATTTGAATATTAAAAATTGTAATCTATGTTAAATCTAAGTTAAATTAATTGAACTTAATCTAATGTAACAAGGAAAACGTAACGTAACGAATTGGAAATATGTTATTTAGTACATTTATATTTTGTATGACAGTTGTAAGTCGAATATGGAAGAATTTCCGGTGAAAGAATAAAGATTGTCTCTTGGCTGTAACCCTTAAAGAAGAATAAACGTGTTTTATTTAAAACCCGCATTTTCACCCATTTTTAACCCCACACAGTAATCAAAACCCAAAAAAAGCCCTACACACCCCAACACCTGCTATGAATAAAAACGAGATATCTCCACCCACCTATAGTAAACAGAGCAGGTCAGTCTCAAAATTTTCTGCTTTACTTAAGTGCGACGTTGTTTTTGCATCTTTGTGTAGTTCATTGGCGAAATGACTTTATACACCGTGACCTTTTTTGCGGGATATGGTGTTGAAATAGAATAAAAATGGCAAGAAATGTCAAATCGACATTTAAAAGCTCGTGTTAGGAACTTCACTATAGTAGCATGGAGCACTCCACGCCAAAAACGAGCTGAAATTACAATTACGGGTGACCCGATAGCAATAATAGCTTTTCCAATTGTTATGTTTCAGTGGCTGTCAAACTATTCAGCCACTTCATCATGCATTGTTTTACGCTTTCTGAACGTGCGGATATTATTAAAAAATATTATCGAAATTCCGGCTCAGTTGTAAATACGCAACGTGAATTTCGGGAAGAAGACATCATTACTGTCAATTATCTCAGGTATAGAGCGATGTTAACCGACTTTCTGTGATCAGAAATGGACAACATCGATATACTCGTATCCTAGCTGTGGTTCCAACAAGATGGCGCTACATGCCATCCATGCGAGGCAACGCTCAAAGTTGTGAAGGAGAAATTATGCGACTGGGTTATCTCACCGCGAGCGTTCATCAATTGGCGGCCACGATAATGCGATTTGACACTACTCGATTATTTTCTCTGGGGCTACGTCAAGTCCTAAGCCTGCGCTAACACAAGTCCACTACTTTGGACGAGCTCGAAACCAACATTCGACACCATATTGCCGGAATAACGCCGCACATATTGGACCGAGTCATCAAAAATTGGATCGACCGCTTGAAGAAATGCCAGAGAATCCGAGGCGGCCATTTGAATGATGTGCTATTCCACACATAATAGCACGAACGTACCTTCAAAATAAAGCTCACACCGTTATTTCAGTGAAATGTTTTTCCTATCGTTCTTATTTGGTTACCATTTCGCTTTGAAAATTAGTCTTCTATTGCGTTAACGCACCGTGCATGTAGAAGAAAATAAGGCGGAGTAACAGTGCCAACTGCTAAAACAATTAAACGTTTTATGAACCAATTCAATGAAAGTGGTAGAGTAGCAACATCAAAGCCAGAGATTAAAACGCGTTAACTAGAAGTAAAGTGCTGTAAAATTATTGACCAATATACAGAAATTTCATATCGTCGCCATGCTCAGCGGCACCCATCGATTGTGTAGAAGGTTGATTTATACAATTTCCTACACAAGATGCAAATGGCTCAAAATATTGCCCCTTGACAAGGCACGTCGTATCTAATACGCCCAAAAGGTGTGTGCTGGTGAACCAGATTTTATAAACGCTTGATCTTGACCCAGGAAATGTGTATGCTTTAAAAGAGTCATTGGTCCTTACTTTTTCGAAGAGAGTAAAAGCAAGACGGCTACCATCAACAATTTGGACATTAATACACGATTTGTTGGCATCTAGAATGGATGAAAATAGCATGGAGAGATACTGATTTCAACAGGATGCTGCTACAATAATCGGTTTATTGAAGACGATGCTCTCTAGTCTATTGATTTAGAAAATATGTTGATTTTGACTGGCCACCGCGATCGCATGATTTGACTTCATTTGACATCCTTGCGGGGCTTATGCCTACAAACCAGAGTCTCTCATACAACCTAAGACCAACGTAAGCCAAATCGCCGGAATTTCACAAGAAACTCTTCAAAAATTTATGCAAAATGCCGAAAAGGAGCCAATCTACGCGGGACTGCAAATTTTATTTAATTTTCAAGAAGTGACTAAATAAATTGTAAAGGAATACATTAAAACGTAATACAAGAAAAAATAGGATTCATCGTGTTTTATTCGAATTATTCCAAAAGAAACTTAAGGTACCATAAAAAATTCAGCCTGTACAAAAACAATTTGGCCAGTGGCCATCTTAAACATATTTGTTCTGCCGTTCACAGGTATGCGCCGATTTTTGTCCTACTCTTATAGAAATTAGCTACGTCTAAAAATGTTTCCAAATCGATGTGCTTCCCTCAAAAAATTGCTCGCAGCATTACACAACACATAGATCATTTTGATATCCGTGATCAGGCTATCCATCAAGTGTAGATTTCGTCTTATCCCTCTTCTTGAACAGGAGGCTGACACTCGTTGGACAGGTAGGCCAAGACGAACATCTTTAAAATAAAATTATTTCGTGCGAAGAATCGTGGCATTCTCAATACCATTTTTCGCATAATGCTGCTACGCATTCGTGGTTATTGGCAAACCTGTGGTTATTGGTTAGTCACCGACTATACTCGCTGGATCTGGTCCAGGCAGACTTTTTTCTATTCTCTATACTGAAGATTAAGACGAAGGGAGAGAATTTTGATGACATGGAGGCAATTAAACGAAACATTTCTCAAGATTTCTCGACGGTCTTCCAGAGGCTCTACGACAGGTCTAAAATTTTTATAGAGAGGGCAGCCTTAGAACTTGGTAAACATGAATAAACTGTGTATGCCCCACCTGCAGCGATAGCAGCTCTAGTTACAGCTACATCATTAGCAAGAAACTCTTACTAGTACATAACAAAAGCAGCAGACATTGTAACCAGAAAACTTCAAAAACAACAGAGGCAACAACAGCCGCAGAAATCAATTAAGTGGGGGTGCCTCCAAATAGTGCACATACGAGTATGTACGAGTACATATGAAATTGAGATAAATGATGCTTGCTTAGGTAGCCATACGATTCACTGCAATACAAAACCGGGTGATGCTAATATCGGGTTGAGTAAAATCTCGCGCTGTACGCAACAGATAATCACGGTTTCATATCATTCAATAAAGAAAACGTGGCAGACATCACCGCCGATGGACGAACTACATTTAATTTTTTCGTGCAAAAAGCTTAATTCTTGTGCCTCTCAATCACTAAAAAACAAAAAAAAAAATCGGCAGGAGAAGAAAGACTTCGAAATGTGATATTGAGACAGTACCACTCTGTAGAGTCAGATCGACAATACACGCGACTAAAAATCAGGTCAATATTGGCCCAGTTTTGATTGAGTCATCGATATACTAAATGCATACACTCTATCCCAAAGAGATATAAAGTGAAGACTAGACCTGCTAGTTTTCATGCAATTAGTGTACATATACTTCCGAACACTTACCAAAGAGTCAATATGGCGGGCTCCACGTCGAAACTGATTTCCAGCATAGAATGGAATAAAAGCAAGAACCAATACATGGATGTCTATCTTTGAAAAGGCCTTCGATCATATGGTTAAAGTGGCTTTTACGGTAGCCATATGGAGAGCCTCTGTTACATATGATCCACGATATTCTTGTTGTGAAGAAGTTTATTTTTAATTGTCTTAAGATCATTTCGAGCAAAGCCTTTCACTTTAGAAATGGCTTACAACAGGGTGTGGTAATACCTCTGATACTTTACTTCAAGTGACATACTATTAAGTTCCTTCAGTCCCGCAATAATGTACGTATACGATTTTGTGGCGTAGAGATCAGGTTCTAAAAACAAGGTCATAAACAGAGTGACTTTGATCACATTAAATGGTCTTCCGAATTCCCGAATATTATATACCACAAGTGTACTAGCGATCTGACTTTATTCCGTTAGAGAAGTTTCTACATATCCGAAAATTAGTGATGAAAGTCCGGTAATATACCACAAAGATCGAGAAATAAACGGCTCTGCGCCGGGTACGTTGGTGATGCTCTGTTGTTCCGCGGTTGTCGAACAGTATCGAATCGATACTTTTTAACAATTCATCGAGTTCTGGCGACTAAGGGAAGAGGAGATACGCTCTCCCAGCAATAAGGTTAGATTGGGGATTTTCGTGGAAAGGCTGGCCTCACCGACATAAAGGATTGCAATCCAAAGGTAACTGGCGGCTTATGAGCTCAGTCAAGTCATGTGTTTTAAGTGAACACCTACCGTGAAGGCTTGAATGCCCATACATTCATGGGGGCAAGGATACACCATGACATCTGTCTGCCGCTGGAATACCAAAGCGTGTGTGGAGTCCAGCACCCAGTTCTTATTTCAACAGCTACTGCTCTTAGACCGAAATCCTGGGGCTTCTAACTTCCACGGTACCGTGTTTGAAGTCCTGGTACAGACTACCGGTGGTCCTGCCACTCAATATGACCTATGACCGGTAGCTTGTAACTGGTCAAATCGTGAAAAACCTCTACGATAAGACCAGCCATATGCTCTACCCTCGTATCATTCCACGTATCTGCTATTCACAAACACCATCTCATTAGTTCCATTCGGCAGCAAATAAAATAAATAATTTTCTTTTGTCGATTGCCTCTTATTCAGTTAAACAGGAGTAGTTTCAGATCCGTCGTAGACATCGATTCCGGTTCCGAATCACAATTTATATTGTTTGCATAAAACCGATAAATGTTCAATGTTCGTCCCTTTGCCTCTAACTCTTTGATATTGTTCGATAAATTGATACTTTTTGTCGTCCTGGACATTGACATTTTTCAAATGACTTGCTTGCTAGGTTACCTATGCTAGGTTGTCTGTTCAACAAGCATCTGTCATGGGACTTGAAGATATTCTTTTGAATTTATACCCTCAGACCATATAATATGTACTGAATATGCTCTAACAAGATATCAGCAGACAAATGTAATTTAAAAAAGGTTTCAATATTCGACAACCTCTTCCACTCGGTCGATTTTCAAAACAATCAAGAGTCACATGTTATCCATTGCCTCTGCTGAGGGGTGGTAAAGTTAATTCTACCTCAGCAGATGTCAAATAAATCAGAAAGTCGGATATATCTAGAAGACGCTTTGCACGCAATGAGACATGGCATAAAATATATTTGTTCCTCTTGGAAACTGCAGAGTTGTCATTCGAAATCGTTGATATAGAAAGCAATTTTGTGGTTCGCTGAGAATGTAATACGTCAGTTAGTGAGCAAAAACGATTGTGGGAAGGTCTCCAACAACGAATGCTACCTACAGATTGAGGTTCTGTTTTCCCTTTAGTGAGTAGTTGAGCTGTGATATTAAATAATAGTTCTTTCAACAAAACCAAGCAAGCGTGATTGGAAATCGATTAGATTTCTACGAATATCCAGTTCTATTCTCTGATACGAACGAACTAATTTTTCATTTTGCAACGATGATATTATCGTAGGTAGAAAATGTAAGTCTTTGAAATAGTTAACAAATTGAACGTAGGTTATTCTTTAGATTAGCGTTTTTTCCTATACTACAGATGTTATGTATGCATATCTGCAATTCATTGAAAAGGGATTTTTTCTTATTGGATTCCAAAAGCAATTTCACATTTCAATAATAGGGATATTCCGCTAATATGCTTCTCGATCGAGCGGGGAAGTTATTGGTGAAGCAGAGATGGCTTCAAAGTCTTAGGTGGCCTAACTGATAAGAGAGATCACACAACACGACAACGGGAAAAGAACCGACTACTTCTTTAAAGGTTCTTAGATATCAATATGTCTTGCTGGTCTCCTCTTGGCAAACCCTATGTCTGCTTCCTTATCGGCTTCTGTTTAATTGCTTTAATAATGGACCGTCCATCTTACATACGGATATTGATTCTTCAAGTTACTATGAAAGTTCATCAATGATGGACTCATGGCTGCCCATCACACTTCAGGGATTTCGAAGAACGAACGAAAAAGAATGTGGACAATTAAAGGCAACAGAACAACTTATTGTGGTAAATTTTACCAGAAGAAAATCTCACTGTATCATCACATAAAAGTAGGTGTAAGCTTTCACTTACTTGCTCTGCGAAATTAGTAGATGATATAAAAGCCTGTGTGCTTAGCTGCGTGCTTCGGACTGTTGCTATGCTGGCTGATACTCCTCTGTTGGCCCTTATTTTAGTCGCTGGTAGAGTAGAATTTATGGCACGCTGTAGAATTACCCGCTTTTCTCGTAATGTTGTTGGTTCTGCCGTGCGCACTTTTTGATTTTTCCGATAGTGTTGTGGATCCACAAGATAACTATTTACAACAGTCTTACTTTTATTAAGCCTCCTTGCAATTTCTCGGCCTGAGAGTCCTAACTCATTGAAAGCATCTATTTTTCCACCCAATTTTTTTTTAACTAAATAAAAACAGTTATTTTCAACGCTTTTTAAATATTCCCAACAAAACTCTGAATAAGATTGCTGATGTGAACTACTGCAACGAAATATTCGCAATGGCCTCGTCCTAGTGACGTGTCTTTTTATACGGTTTTCAAGTAGTTCATTGTTTGATCTTGGGAAATTCCAGCGGTCGTTTCTTATTTACCCTTTAATGTTATGACTTCATGTTGAGAAAATATGTACCTGTTCGCAGGTAGTGAAAGTTTCTGGGTACAAAATTTCCACCAGGTATAAAGAGTGAAAATCGATTACAAAATGTATGGCCTTATCCTAGTGATCGCCAGTGTATTAGCTAATCCAAATAAAGTATTTTTTATTAAATATCTAACAACAGCCGTCATTGTTTTTTTAGATTATATAAAGTCCATGAAATAAAAGTTGCTCAATGTCTCTACTGTCGGATTTATAGAGATCTGAGTACCTAGTGGTAACTTCAAAGCCTACGAGGATAGGTTCCATCAGTTCTTTGCGATCAATGACAGCGACGTGTCAAATAAGTGATTGGAACTGAAATTAGTGAGATCCAAATTTTTTAAAACACTAATTAATCTTCTTCGCTCATATTTCGCTACAGAACTAACTGGTGAATACATTGTGTGTTTGAAACAAAAAGCCATCACGAACACAGTAAATACTCGTAGTGCAACCCTAGAAAGGTATTGCTATAATAAAGGTATTGCTTTCTTGATGACATAATTTTTAAAAATGAGGTCCAAATGCGCGTTAGTGTCAATGTGCAACGGGGGACATTGATTCGAATGATATCTGGTCCCAGAAAAATGTCATACTCCTCATTAATGAAACTAATGACTAACTGACGATTCGGTCCAACTACAATACTATGATATATCGCGAAATGGAACTTTAAATTGGCTGCCGAGATCATACGGTTTGGCGCCACTCGATTAATTCTTGTTTATAAGTGTTCAATGTATTGTATGTTGATTCACGACGAACTATCTAGTCCTTGGAAGTCGATATTATTGGGGAGATATACCCCCAAATGCTTGAGGGTGGTCAGCAATAGCCGACGGAGCTAAATGCCTGAAGTCTTATTCGAAATAACATGTCATAAACGAGTCTTCATTTTAAATAAAAACTTTTGATCCAAACTCAATAAGTGTTATCATTATTTAAAAAAAATTTACTGTGACGAGCAAAACAGGTCGATAATTGTAAAACTCCTCAAAATCTTTTGTAATTCACTTATTTATGTCATTGTTAAGTTTTCCATTGATTCAGTTAAATGGTACAACATAAAATAAGCAAACAAATATTCTATTCAAATAACGGGAGGAACAAAAAATCAAAACAAAATTTAAATGCTCACATTTGTCCGCTTTTGCACGTTTTCAACGAATTTTTCAATGGGAATACAGTCAAAATTGGCTATAACGACATCGGTTATAACGAAATATCGGTTATTGCGAACTAATCTTGAAGTCCCGGCCGAGGTTCATACAAATTATACTAACCGAATATCGTTTTTAACGAAATCACCTAAAACGAATTATCTCTTATAACGATCAGTTTTAAATGGAAAATTAAAAAATCTATCGCTTATAACGAATATTAAAAAAAAAATTAAGTAGGCATTGCAAATTTCGTGCATTTAAAATTATAAATTCTGGGGATTTCCCTTTTGCTGTTTTTTTTGGCCTTTCGCATTCTGTTTTTGAGAGGAACTGGAATAGTAATATTTTTATATCAAGAAACATTTTTAAAATTGTTAGTTTTCTTTCAAAATGAGTTCAAAACGTAGAAGTTTTACAATCGAAAAAAAATCTAAAATACTCGTAATTTCAAGGTTCGATGAAATGATGATGGTGATTCCAATAAAAGTTTGACAGCAAAGTTTTCTGTATCGGCTTCAACAATCTCTACCATTTTCAAAGACCGAGATAAAACTAAGAAGTATTTTAAATAATCCAACTTGAAAATAAGGAAAGTTCGATGCAGTCAACATCCCGACATACGAGGGGCGTTCAATATATTCACGGTATCGATATGAAGGAAAATGCGAATTCAATTTAAATTGTTTTTATTTTTCAATATAATCTCCCCTAACATCAATGCATTTGTTACATCTTGAGATAAGCTTTTTTAAACCCTCAAAAAAATAAATTTCTCTGCAAAATACCCATTTATTGCCGACTTGAGTTCTTCATCATCCGAAAATCTTTTTCCACGAAGACATTTTTTCAAATCCGGAAACAGGAAATAATCACTAGGGGCAAGGTCTGGACTATAGGATGGGTGTTGGATTTCTTCGAAACCACAATCTCACGCAGCAGCCTTGGAAACTCGCGCCGTGTGAACAGGAGCGTTGTCATGAAGAAGCAACACACCCGCTGCGAGTTTACCCCGTCTTTTCTTTTTAATTTCCTCCCGCAAATTATGCAACGTGGAAGCGTAGGATGTGGCGTTGATGGTTTCACCTTTTTTTTGTACTCAATGAGCAAGATTCCCTTTGAGTCCCAAAAAACTGTGGCCATGAGCTTCCCGGCAGACGGAGTTACTTTGAACTTCTTCGGGGGGTCTGTTCCTTTTTTATGCCACTGCATGGACTCTTGTTTGCTTTCAGGGTTATAGTGGTGGACCCATGTTTCGTCCCCAGTAACAATTCGATCCATAACACCGTCCGCGTTCTCACTACACATCTCCAAAGCTCTCTACAGCATGCGATTCTCACTTTTTTCAGAGGCGCTGTGAGCATTCGTGGCACCCACCTTGCACTGACCTTTGAAAGGTTAAGATGGTCATGAAGAATAGTGTGAATGGTACCAATTGAAAGCTTGGTGATCTCTGCCATCATTTTCACCTTTATTCGGGCATCCTCAAGAACAAGTTTTTCGACTTCTTTGATGCTTTCTCCCGTACAAGCAGTAGCCGGGGCGCCGGAGCGGGGGTCGTCTTCAATGCTCTCTCTGCCTCTCTTGAACTCACTTGACCACTTTTGCACAGTTGATAATGAAGGTGCGGAACCCTGGTAAACAGAAACCATCTCTTCATGAATAGTTTTTTGACTTTTTCCTTGCTTAGTGAGAAATTTAATTACAGCGCGATGCTCAATTTTCACCATCATCGTCCCAGTTGCCATTATGATTCTGTTTAACTAGAGATAAAACGCGAATTAATAATCACATTTATATGAAATTTTACATGAATGCACTAAAATAATAGTATTAAATAAGTCAATTTATATATACAACCACAGCTTCACCCCGATACCGAGAATATGTTGAACGCCCCTCGTAGATGCTGCTTTGCTCAGCTGGTTCAAAGCCCAGATAAGCTTGAATACTCCATTAAGCTGACCAATTCTATAAACTAAGGCAGAAGACTTGGCAAACGGGTTGGGAAAAAATGACTTCACCTGCTCAAAACAGATTGGATTCAACGATTTCGGCAGAGACATAACATCGTTAGTGCAATGGTAAGCGGTGAATATGGTAGAATTTCTAAAGAAATTGTGGATGATTGATTGCGTGGTGTTTGGCCAAAGCCGCGAGAGGGCTATTCGGATGATCAAATCTTCAACATCGACGAAACAGGTTTGTTCTACAAAATGACACCTAATAAAACTTTGAAATTCAAAGGCGAAAACGAATTACGGTTTTAGTAGGAGCTGGTTATTGGAAAATCAAAAAAACGCGAGCAGCTTTAAAAATGTCAAGAAACTTCCATCATTTTATGAGTCTAATAAACGAGCCTGGATGACATCAGACATATTCAAAAAACATTTAAGAAATTGGGATAGACAGTTGACAAAACAAAAGGAAACAATTCTGTTGTTAGCGGACAATTGTCCTGCACATCCAAAAATCGATGGTCTTACTTCTACGAAGCTTGTGTTTTTTCCACCTAATACAACTTCTGTGTTATAACCAATGGATCAGGGTATAATCAGATCACTAAAAGAGCATTACAGGTTGGTTACTCTGCATTTTGATTCGAAAGTCAAAACTATTCGAAAGTACAATTCGATTCTATTTTGAATGGCCACTCTCTAACACTTTCGAATCGAGTTCATCGAAAATGAGAGAATTTGAAATCCGAATATCGAAATTTTCAATACTACTTTCGGATTACTAAGTGCCAATTATTCAAATTCGAGTGATTTGATATTAAAATCGAAATACAGAGTAACCCCCCAGAAAGCTTCAAATATAATACTAAACATAATTCGTAACATGGAGAAATAAGATGGACATGTATGAGTTTTTTGAATGTCATTCTACTGATTTCCAGAGCTTGGGAGATGGTGTCTATGGCAACTATAAAAAATTGTTTTAAACATGGTGGATATATCCCACAAGAACCTGATAATTCAATCGAAACTGAGTTCGAAGAAGAAGACAATTGGCCCTTGAGGCACTGTATTAAACATATTCAGTCATATGATTATGTAAAGGGTCCGCCATCTAACTTTTTTTTTTGCAACTAGTGCTTATTTCGTGAATGGTAACACTTAGCTCATGTCTGATTTAACAGATAATTAGTTTTATCCTTCCGGTTAATAATGGAAAATAATTTCATTCAAATGGCTGCCTCGGCTGGCCATGCAGTAGCCTACACGATCGGTCCAATTTTTAAGCACATTATCGATCGTGTGCAGCTGTATTTCACCAATGGCTTCACGAATATTGTCCTTTAAAGCGTCAATTGTCTCTGGCTTGTCGGCGTAACACTTATCTTTTACGGCACCCCACAAATAATAGTCCAACGGTGTCAAATCGCAGCTCCGAGGTGGCCAAACGACATCAGCTCTGCGGCTGATAATGCGATCTTCAAAAACAGAGCGCAAAACATCGAGTGTAGCTTCGGCTGCGTGGCACGTAGCGCCGTCCTGTTGAAACCAAATGTTGCCAATATCCTCCTCTTCAATTTTTGTGAACAAAAATTGGTTCAACATGGCCCGATAACGATCGCCATTGACTGTAACTTCCAAATCCGTACGCAATTTTCGCACACATTCTGCAACATTACCATGATTTTCAAAGTAATGTCGTAATATTTCCGAGCGTTGTTCAAGCGTATACGTAACCATATTCATTCAGCGGAAGGATAAAACTAATTATCTGTTAAATCCGACATGAGCTAAGTGTTACCATTCACGAAATAAGTACTAGTTGAAAAAAAAACAAACGTTAGATGGCGGACTCTTTATTTGATTCATACACTTTTAAAGATTTGGTGAATGTGGACAACAACATTATGACTGGCAGAGTTATTAATCGACGAACAAATCATTGATTCTGTTCAAAATGAAAATGTGGAGAGTGATGACAATGGAGATGGTAAGAAGAGTGAAGGATTTTTAGTCTTGTTTCTTTGACAGTAAGAAAACATTTTGCAACATTTTTACTTATAGAAACTGAAATACTCGTAATTCGTTTGTTTTGTTGACTGATACTACTTTTGACTAAGGTTGTGAAAAATTTTTGACCAAAATGGAGATGAAAATAGAAGGAGACTCCATAAAACAAAAATGTCAACAGCAGAAAATCACAGATTATTTTGTACCCCAATCATAAATAAATATAAGTACTAAAATAAAAATAAATGTGTCCACTAGTCAAATGGAAAATCGGTTATAACGAAACCCCGGATATAACGAACAAATTCACCAGTCCCATCGAGTTCGTTATAACCGATTTTGACTGTACGTTGCCATTCAGTCAGTCTTCTAGACCATACTCGGACAAGACTGCACGGCGCGTCCTCGTACTGCAACAACCCTTTTTTACGAATGCCGACAAATTTTCGATGGGGTTCAAATCGGGACTTTGGGCCAGCCAAAGCTCCTCAAGCCATTTCTTTACAATTTTCTCTGCATGTTTTGGAACCCCATCTTGTGGAAATACAATTTCATTAATGGGATTCATCCATAAAATCAGGAAGATTTATCCGCAAGATATCAAGGTAGTCTTCTTTTTTCATAGTACCCATTATTCTTACCATTGGACCTATATGCCACCAAATGAAGCACCCGACACCATTAAAGTCCCACCCTCGTGCTTCATTGATGTTTTTGAATTGAGTCATGTGGGCGATGCCAATAATATTGCTTTCCATATGATTGGAAATGGTTGATTTTCGTTTCGACGGACCAGACTACACGGTTTCAATCTTCTATAGTCCAGGATTTGTGTTCCTTGTAAAATTTCAACAGAGCCCTGATATTTTTCTCAGGCAACGCCGTTTTTTTTTTTTAATAGCTGACACCAGTCCAATACTACGAAGTGCTCTCCTGGCCGTCCACTCGCTTACTTCCTTCTTTATTGCTCTGGGGGCGGTCCTCGCTCTTTTTGATGCCATCATACTGTAAAATGTTTGTGTGGGTACAAATGATAGAACTTATTCTTTTCAATAATTGCTCTCTCAATACAATCCAATTTCTCAACCGGTTATACTTTTCTTATCTTTTATTTAAACCACTTAATCACTTCCCCTAATTAACAATTCAAATTCAACTGATGAGCTGATTTGCATACTTTGGGGATGCTGGTATTTATACTCGAATGACATACTTCGAGAACAATCCTAGCCATCCAGCGTCCCATACAATTTCCAATTTGCTACGAAATTCGATTACACTCTCCAGTCGTCAATGGTCGAGACTTTGCTATTCAAGTATCGAAAACTTCTGCTCTTCGAGTATCGACATCCTCTGCTATGTAAATCTAGATGTCGCTGCTCACATTTATCATTTATCACAATACGTTCAATTGATCGCTCATCCCTTTTTTTCTTTTCTTTATCATGAGGACTGTGGAATGACTAATTTTCAGTGTTTTTGCAATTTTAATGGCAGAAATATCTTTGCCAATGAGGGCAGCAATATTGTCTTCCAAACTTCTCATTTAGTGATAATTCGATAAAGCAAGTAAGTTAAAACGATTAAAAACGTACAATTACGTAATTTCATATCAAAATTCAAAAATGCCGCCTAGCGATTTATTTATTGTGTTGTACCACATTCGCTCAGTCGGAAATAAGAAGTTCTCGAGTGAACATCTGTTCCAGAACTAAATTTTCTTAATTATTTTATAAAATAAAGTGGTGCGTGAGATTGTCGTGTGAGAATTGTAGGGTTTATTACAAGTACCTTTTTTTTTCTACGAATTATTTACCATGCTGTCGGCAGTTCAAATTCGAACCCTCTTCCTTTACGAATTTAAAACGGGACATAATGCGTCATTGGCAATGAAAAGCATTAATGACGCATTTGAGGATGTAGCGGTAAACGCACGCACTATACGACGTTGGTTTGGAAAGTTCCGTTCGGGAGATTTCAGCCTCGAAAATGATGGCCAAACATCAATGTCGCATTCGAGCGGTCGCGCTTTGACATATTCAGTAGAAACAACGGGCAATCCGAGATGTAAGCTCAAGCGTTTCTGACACTTGATCAACAGTACAAATATCGTAAGCTTGACATCAAAGCCCTAGTAGAGCTATTTTCTACTTCGTCGCGCGTTTGACAACTATCGGCTATCAGCTCTACTATCATTTTTGTACAAAAAAATTGGATTTGCTCGTTTTGACATTAGGCACACGATATGTTGATTTGTAGTTACAGAGTAGGTAATAGTGTAATGTATTTACTCCGAATTGGTACCCTCCAATATATGGCCTTTTGCGATTATTTCATTACAATGTATTTGTTGTTTTTTTTTTAATTAATTTATTAAAATACATTATTTATGAAGTTATTTATTTTAATTAATTTTTAATATAAATGAGAAGAGTACATTTCTACTCTACCTCGCGCAACGAATTCATATAAGCGACATTCCGGTTTGTAATTTTCAAGTTCGTGCTTTTGACGCAAGTTGTCGTAAGTTCGATATAAAGCGTGTATGAAGAATGCCAACGCACGCACACGCGAACGCGGCATTATGGTCTGGGTACCCCATCAACTGAACGAATCCCAAAAAATATGGAGCTGGAAATCTGCGCATCGCTTACATTAAAAAACCAACCTGAAACGTTTTTGCGCCGGATAATCACCTGTGATGAAAAGTGGATACTGTATGATAATCGTGAAAGATCTGGGCAGTGGTTGGATGCAGCTGAAAAACCAAAACACACCGCCAAGCCCGATCTTCACCCAAAAAAGGTTATGGTGACAATTTGGTGAAAATGAAAGGACCAATCCAGTTTTCATTTTTTCAACCATGAAAAATGATAAACGCTACCAAATATTGAGAGGAAATCTACATACTGCATGCCAATTTGGATGAAAAGCAACCTGCGTTGGTCAATAGGCACGGTCCGATTCTTTTGCATGACAATGCTAGCCCCAATACCTGTAAAAACTGTTGCAGTTGGGATTTGAAATTCTTCCGCATCAACCGTACTCTTCTAATATTTCCCCAACGGATTACCATCTTTTCCGCAATCTGGATTCATTTTGCCGCCAGAAGGTCTACCGGAACCGAGCAGGTCATAAAAGCCTTTGAAAATTGTATTGCCTCAAAAAGTCAGCATTTCTACGAAAAAGAATATTTGACCATGTATCACTTTGGAAGAATGTCATAGATGCCAACGGATCCTATTTTGATTAAATAAAAATTTACGGAAAAATAATATTGGCTTTTAAATATAAAATCGCACATTTCTTCCACTTATTTTCCACTTCCTGAATGCTAAAATATGGAAGAGTTCCCCATAAATTATTTTTAAGATAACAAAGAGATAATACATTTTCAAACCGTTGACGAGAATGTAAGGCATGATAAAATCGTACAGTCAGTGCATGAGTCTTAACTTACATCCTGACCAAGTATTTTCATCCCAGATAATGGTTGCGTATATTAGCCGACAGCCGTGTTTCAATTCCTCAATGTGTTCGGGGTAAAATGTTGGGTCTTTTACATAAAAACCATTCAGGAATAGGAAGTTGGTCAGCAACATCTATTTCGTTCATACGAGTTCAACTCGATTTTTTTTCATTACACAGGAAAAACGTTTTTTGTCTTACTGTATTCATTTAGCAAATTTTGTGCTTTGAAAATACTGAACTCTATAAATGCTCATTCAATTATTATAGCATTCATTGAATTTTTCGTATCGTATAGTTTTCTAAAAAAAAAGCCAAAAAATCGTCCATTATTCAGCTCTTTTATTTTTAAGAAATATTGTCAACGCATAGCTAGTAGCAGCTAACACATTTTCCTCCTTAAAAACAAAAAAAAAAGTACCTGTACTGAGTCGAAGGCATCAAATAAAAAATATATATAAATAATAAATAATTGACGTATCGGATTAAATTTTAAATACATGTTTCATATGATGGATTCCCACCAAAATTGTAGAAATTTTTAGTAAATGACCTCATCTAGGAAATATTAAAAACAGTATTCGTTTGATACTTCCAAACTCCTTTGTCTTTGTTTGATAAATCTTCTTCGCTATTACTAAAAGTCTTCCTTTCAGGCTTGAAGCCTGTGGCCATGAAAAGGATGTTATGGATCTACATTGTTTTAAGGATAGGCCAATAATATTAGTCGTCCACTATTTCTTTATTTCTGCCTTATGAACATGCCATTTGACGCACCGATAACATTACTTTTACTGTTATGAAAATATGAAGTCGATTTTCTCTGTGTCCAAGTGATCACTCCTTGGTATTATACTTCACTTCTAGTTATTTAAACATGCGTTTATTCTCCAAGTGAAATTAAACACATTCTTATCGGCCAGTAACATTCGAAACGGGCGAAGTACTTTATTCTATAGCGATAGCCCAATCGGACATAAAGCGTTATGCAGCCGCTCAACAACTTCAAAATTAGTTCGAGAATAAAAATTTGTGAGCTTATTCGCCATAGCAATATTTATTTCTCCGAGTCTTGTCAGGGACGCAGGTGTAACTTTGATTGCCTATGAACTTCCTCAATTGACAAACGTAGTAGCAAATCCTCTGAGGATTTGTATTATGAAATAACTCCCCATGTCCCTCGACCAAAGTATACTTCGAATTTAAGCTTCTTGTGGGCCCAACCGTAGCTGTCATGGCTCTCAAGGATGTAATCATGCAAAAAGAAAAGCATGTATTGTACAAAAGTTGCGTTTTTCTAATTCCTTATCATTACTTACCATACCAAGAACAATTTTTTTACTGAAACGATCGATTTATAAGAAGAAAAAAAATTAAAACCTGATGGTGCCCCAAAGAAAGTATACTCTCAATCTCAATTTGTTTTATTTATCAAATTTTCACACAAAGACACGAGGAGAAAAAGCGAATCAACATAAATAATTCCAGGTAAGCAGATGACATTTACACATTTTCAATTATGTCGATTCTGTTGAAGCAATTCATGTCGAAGACGGAATACTTTATTGGATGATGATATTATTTCCTACATGTAGTAGGGGTATCAGATTCTGAAAGCTTCCTTAATCGAGTTGAGGATATAGGTGCCTACCACATATAACACTGTACGTACGAGTACATGTGGCACTATTACTGTAGATTCAATTAAGATTTTTTCTTCGGAATTCCTTAATATTAATGTTAATACTATATTTGGTAGTATTACCTGAATATTAAATATATATAGTTCCTGGCGTATTCCAATTAGTTGAGATATTCTAGTATTTGTGAATTGGAAATAAGGACTGTCTAGACAGGAGCATAGACCTGATGGAGCAGCAATCCTTCCTCATTGTAGCTCTAACAAGTATGCGAGACTTAGTTTTTTTTTCGTTCTCAATCGAAAGTAATCGCAGTAATAGGAAATTCTCTCCTTTGTATAAATGTCGTCTTATTTCATCGTAACATTAGCACTTGTTAACATCAACAGAAGTGGAATGTACGTAGATGAATAATGGGTATACTCTGCAATAAAACAACGTCATTATCGGCCAGTGATTTTTGCTTAACGTGAATTTCGTATTCGATTTCCTGGCCGTGTTGCACCAACTGGTCAAGTATTGCATCCAAGTAAATTTGCAACTAATGTGATACCAGGAGAATGATGCAACCGCATATATGTACATCACGTGCACAAGGACATTTTACAGTAAGCATTTCCCTGCTGCTGAATATCTCGTTATGGCAATTTGCCCTGAGCCACAAGATTACCCGGTTAGGACATTCTAGACTTCTTAAATTACCTTAAATTAAAACATTCGGCAAGAAGTGGAGAATTCGCAACCAGAAGTATTTTATTTTTTTATTTTATTTATTTAATTGAAAGCAATTCACATTAAGATATAACAGTAATAATTATAACTAGTGATGCTGATAAGTGCAAATAAAAATTAGAAATGAAGTATACGTACAAGGTGGAGCAAAATTAATCACCCTATCGGAAGATATTGTAATTTTTGGAAATGGCGTAGTACTTCAATCATATATGATCTTTTATAACACCTTTTGAACTAGAAAGCTGCAGTATACAAACAGACAAGCACTGGAACGCTATACTTCGCAAGAGCGTGGAATAATTGTGTCAATGTTTTTGACCAATAATCGGTCGATGGTGTTAGCGCAGTGTGAATTTCGACATCGATTTCCTAATCGTGTCGCGCCAACTGGGCAAACATTCCGGCACTTAGCTACTCGACTCGAACAGAGGGGAACCACAGGAGAATATCGCCCTGTGGCTGCCAATGTCGCTTAGAACGAAGAAACATCAACCAGACGATGAACCACGCAATTGGGCGTCACCAGAAGAATTCTCTTTAACAAAATTCCTTTCGGAAAAAAATTGCTCTGCTCGTTGCCAAACCCCCACTTACATAAAGTGACTCAACTTTTTGCTCACATGATCAGAAGAAAATAAAGGGTTTTCCAATAGGGACTTGACAACTTTGAATTGAATTTGTGAACACACTCTTTCACTAATCATCAAACTGTCACTGTCAATTTATTCAGTAAACTCAACATTTCTATCATGGTAAAGTACACTAACAAGCAACGTCTGCAAATTATAAAAATTTTCTACCGAAATTCGGAGTCGGTGACTGCAACTTTAAGAGCGTTAACTCTAATTTTCGGTCGTAATTCTCGCCCTAGTAGACAGGCAATAACAAGTTTAGTGCAAAAATTTGAGTCTACATATTCGTTGTGTGATGTTGCCGTGTCAGTGAGACAACGGGTTGGTAGAAATGTCGAAAATATCGCTGTCGTTCAGGCGTCCGTAGCAAACGATCCAAATCAGTCAATTCCACTGCTTTCTCAAGAATTGGGCATCGCTCAGACCACATTATGGCGTATTTTGTGTAAGGATCTTGGTTTAAACCCATACAAGATCAGGCTGACTCGAGAATTGAAGCCGATGGACCATTTGAAGCGAAGTACGTTCTCCGATTGGGTTCTGGAGAAGATGGGCCAAGATGATGAATTTCATCGCAAAATCATCTTCAGTGACGAAGCTCATTTTTGGCTCAATGGGTTCATCAATAAGCAAAATATGCGTTATTGGTCGGGTGAAAATCCACATGTGCTTCATGAATCACCACTTCATCCACAAAAACTAACTGTTTGGTGCGGTTTGCATGCCGGCGGCGTTATTGGGCCATATTTTTTCGTCGACGATAACGATCGTCACGTTACTGTGAATGGTCAGCGTTATCGCCCCATGATCACCGATTATTTTTGGCCCGAATTGGAAGATATGGACTTGGACGACATGTGGGTTCAACAGGATGGTGCCACAAGCCACACAGCACACGCTATAATCGTTTTATTGAAGAGTAAGTATGGTGAGCGTATTATCTCAAGACATGGGCGAGTCGATTGGCCACCTCGTTCGTGCGATTTAACGCCGCTTGACTATTTTCTGTGGGGCTACGTTAAGTCATTGGTTTCTGCCAACATGCCGATGACGTTGGAAGAGCTCAGAGCCAACATTGAACGCGAAATTGCGACCGTTTCGGCCGAAATGTGTGGCCGAGTCGTTGAAAATTGGGTCCATCGAATCGAGCGCTGCAAACGTGATTCCACTTGAGCGATATTTGGGTTGCAGATAATAAAATAGAATTTTTAGAGCTTATTACTAGTCTCAGGTTTGTAAGATATCGTTACTTGTCTAGTTACAATCACACTAACACAGTCATTGCATGTACAGATGTATCGGAAACTGTGGCGAACTATGTTCTTTAAACCAATTGAAACACGCCAAAAGATGGTAAAAACTTTACTTTTGCCTCTGATTAGATATGCAGGTGTCGTCAACTGTACTCTCAATATCTCAACTTAAAATACAAGTCGCGTACTGCAAAATTGTTTAGGTTGTTCCAATTTACATCAATACCAGAAACTGTATATTTCTACATAAAATCATAAATAAACAGTGTCCGTGGCATCTACTGAATAAACTTATTTGTACTCGTTCCTCCATTTCAATAGCATCATTTTTCTCGTCTGTTTTTTTATCCACGTTGTTTTACTATGGAATTCACTTACCCCGCATATTAAATCAATTTCCAATCCCGTAGCTTTTAAAAGCGCAATCTTTCTCTATTTCTCATCTCCAATACCACAAAACTAATTTTCTAAATTCCCGTATTCCCTTCCCTTAACACTCTTGCTATCTACTTTTAAGTAAAATATTGTCAGTTACGTTAATAGTCAAAACTAAGCTCACTAAGCTTAGTACTATAAAAAATTTCATCTTACTGTACGAACCGTTTACGGGGATAATACTCGTAAATAAATGAAAATGAAATGAAATGAAATACCCACTACTTGATTTCGCACGGATCGATAGAGTTGTAGTTTGTACCTCTCCTATTCATTATACGCTTGGTTTCGTTTCTCGATGAGGACTCGAATTTCGGTAGTGAACCAAGGGCACTGACCATGTTTAATACGCTTTTCTTTCATAGGGACATGGGTGGTTAAAGAGCTAACGAATGTTTCAGTTGCGAAATTAAATTTGATGTTTGGGGGAATACGCAGTCTCATTCAATTTATTGGGCATCTAAACTATCTCCAACTGATCATAGTTAATGTACAACTGGTTACAAAATAAAACATGCTAGCATTGTTGTGTTTACCGGAAACAAATTCAGTGAATTCATTGCTCAGTAATATGATTTCTATTTCGATGGGAAACTTACTATTTAAATCATCGCCTACAATAATTCTTTGGTATTTTGTCGAAATTGGCTACGAAAATTCAGTAGACAAGATATAAGTCGGATCAACATATTTATTGGGTCTATGTAAATATAAATCCAGCAATAGATTTCCTGTGGGAGACATGATTTCCACACAAAATCAATTTCACTTCCAGTTATTGACTTGCATTTTTGATAGCACCTTAAGCCACTCTTTCTATTCAATCTCAGCGAAAAATCCAATATCCCTTAAGTTTATATATTGTACCTCATCTATAGTATCACAACTAAACCACGATTCTGTCACACAAATAATATCAACAGCATAGCCTTCAAATAGATTTCTGAGCTCATGAGCTTAGGGAACAGACTTTGTGTGCTTAAGTGACGCACTCGTAGGCTGGTTCTACGACTACCAAGGATATTAATCAGTGTACGAACATTTACCTTATTTCTTTCACCTGTTGAACTCGCGATATGCGATGACTGCGTAGCTGCTGTAAATTAAACCAATAAAGGAAAAAGCATGAGGTGAGGGACTAAACGCACTAAAGGTCGAACAAGACTTTCACTGATTTAAATCATATAAGCCACAGGAATAATAAGGGCACAATAAATTGACAAAAGAAACAAATACTTAGTAACAATATAAATTTAAAAAAGATTTTAAAAAGACAAAGCAGAAATGGAAAAATAAAAAAGTTCAAAGCGATGAACAACAAAATCGTACTAGGCAATTTTAATGCCAGCACATGAAAAGAGGACATCTTTTGTAGGACAATCTACAAGACATCACGTCTGGTACTGGACTTTAGCAAGTAAACGTTTCCTCATCTCAATATACATAAGGGAATATGGCGGTATCCGGATAATAAAACGCTAAATCAAATTGGACATTTTGCAATAGACGTGATGCATACGTTCAGTATTCGGCCAGCCAACGTTGACTCGGATCACCATCTCGTCGCAGTCAAGGTGCAAATGCAGATTTCCCAAGCCCCAAAACAAAGAATATCTACTGTGAGAAGATGGAACGTAGAAAAGCTGCAATCGCAAGAGACCGCTACAATCTTTGCCGAACGCGTATCTTGAAATCTCTCAACAACTCCTATGCCGCCAGCACTAAGTACCGAAGACTAGTGTCAATGCTGCCAACGTACCACCAGAGACGCCTCAACTGATGTGCTGTGTTTCAACCGACCACCACCTAGAAATTTGTAGTTTGATGAAGAATGCCGACAAGTATAGGGTTTTCAAATATGGTTTTAATTATATAGTTTATATAATATTAGTTTATATGATTTAATATAGGGTTTTCCACTAAGGACTTGACAACTTTTTTTTTTAAAATAAAACGCAAACCATTTGAGATATTTCAAAAACTTTACTATCGACTTGAAGTACAATCAAAACATTAATGAATGGAACTCGACTTCGTTCATATGGCTACCGCGGAACGTTTGCAGCAATTTTTAACAACTCAGCCGCACATTTCGGCCGAAACGGCCGCTTTTCGCGTTCAATGTTGCCTCTGAGCTCTTCCAACAACGTCGGCGTGTTGGCATAAATCAATAACATAACGTAGCCCCACAAAAAATAGTCCAGCGGCGTTAAATCGCACGAACGAGGCGGCCAATCGACTGGCCCATGTCTTGAGATAACACGCTCACCATACTTACTCTTCAATAAATCGATTGTAGCGTGTGCTACACATGTCGTCCAAGTCCATATCTTCCAACTCGGACCAAAAATAATTGGTGATCATGGGGCGATTACGCTGACCATTCACAGTAACGTGACAATTATCATCGTCGACGAAATAATATGGCCCAATAACGCCGCCAGTTATTTTTTGTGGATGAAGTGGTGATTCATGAAGCACATGTGGATTTTCACCCGAACAATAACGCATATTTTGCTTATTGACGAACCCATTGAGCCAAAAAAGGACTTCGTCACTGAAGATGATTTTGCGATGAAATTCATCATCTTGGCCCATCTTCTCCAGAACCCTATCGGAGAACGTATGTCGCTTCAAATGGTCCATCGGCTTCAATTCTTGAGTCAGCTTGATCTTGTATGGGTGTAAACCAAGATCCTTACGCAAAATACGCCATAATGTGGTCTGTGCGATGCCCAATTCTTGAGAACGCCGTGGAATTGACTGATTTGGATCGTTTACTACGGACGCCTGAACGACAGCGATATTTTCGACACTTCGACCAACCCGTTGTCTCACTGACACGGCAACATCACACAACGAATATGCGGATTCAAATTTTTGCACTAAACTTGTTATTGCCTGTCTACTGGGGCGAGAATTACGACCGAAAATTTTAGTTACTGCTCTTAAAGTTGTAGTCACCGACTCCGAATTTCAGTAGAAAATTTTTATAATTTGCAGACCTTGCTCGTTCGTGTACTTTACCATGATGAAAGTGTTGAGTTTACTGAATAAATTGACAGTGACAGTTTGATGGTTAGTGAAAGAGTGCGTTCACAAATTAAATTCAAAGTTGTCAACCCTGTTGAAAACCCTTTAGAGATAATGAAGGAAACCTTGTGCAGACTCGCAGTCGGTGCTGAGAATATGGAAAATTTTTTTTTCTAGACTCTATAACAGCCAAGAAGCCCAACGTCCTGCCCTTAGGCAGAATAGACCATCCAAATTTGATGACTATATCCAAAACTTCCGTCCAAAAGGAACTAAGAATATCAAGCTAAAATCCCACAAATCAGCCATACCTGACAGCTTATCGTCAAGATATTCAAAGTTACTGGAATGCCCACCAGCTCATTTCTCAGAAGTTGTCAGAAGAGTGTATGCCTGATGAATGGAATGAATGGAATGTCAACACCGTTTGCCCGATCCATAAAAAACTAGAACCCCTCTATTGCACTTATTATAGAGGTCCAATCAACATTGGAGACAAGATCTTACTTGTCATATTGTGTGAACGTCTAAAACCCTTTATCAACAGCCTGATTGGTCTTTATCAGTGTGGTTTCAGACCAGGAAAGTCCGTAATCAAGAAAATCTACGCACTTTGGCAGATCCTGGAAAAAAGTCATGAATTCAAAATCGATATCCACCATCTTTGATCGATTTTAAGGCCGCATATTACAGGATTTATGGAGCCGAGCTCTATAGAGACATATCTAGTGTCAGCCTAGCTGCCAAACTCGTCCATTTGTGCAGAATGACGATTGAAAACGTTCGCTGCTCAAGGTCGGTGACCACTTAACCCAGATCTTTGATGTCAAAAGGGTTTTAGGTGACACGCTGTCACTTTAACATAATGCATGAAAGAATTGTACAGAGCACACAAGTGAACACTGGAGCCGCAATATTTCAAAAGTCAGTTTAACTATCATAGTAATGTACGCCGATGATATCGACATAATTCGTATTGAAACGGAAGCTGCCAAAATGGGTTTAGCGGTAAATGAGAGTAAAACCAAGTATAACATGTACTGTCAATCAGAAGGGGACACATAATATCGACGAATTGAACAAAACGTCACAATCGACAACTATAGTTTCGAGTTAGTAAAGGACTTTATCTACCTTGGGTCTGCTATAAATTCTGCCAGCAACACCTCAGCAGAAGTATGTAAAACGAAAAATCTCCCTTGCCAATCGCTTTATCTTTGGGCTAAGAAGGCAATTGAATAGTAACGCTGTCAGGAGACTTTGTATATGACCTTGATCGTCCCCGTCTTACGTTATGGCGCTGAAGCATGATTTCTATCGAAAACGAATGATATCCTCAGTTGTTTCGACAGAAAAATCCTTCGAAAAATATGCGGTCCCATTTGCTTTGATGAGCTTTGGAGGAGAAGATTCACCGACGAACTATACGAGCTGTACAGTGACATCGACCTAGTCAGAAAACTACGCAGCACTTGCCTGATATAGCTAGGACATGTAGAGCGGATGGGCACCAATGCTCCGGCCCGCAGTCTTTGAATTTAACCCGGAACGGCAACGCAGTAGGGGAAGTCTTCACTTTAGGTGGTGCGCACAAGTAGAACTGAACCTCAACCGACTTTTAGTGCGTAGCTGGATGTACGAGTATGTATATTTGAAATTATACTATTCCGACATCTTATATGAACTGCAACTGCATGACAACATCGATTAACAGCTCATCTGCAAATCGCTCTTGTTTCTTATCGGTAATTTTCCCAATATTCTCAATATTCAGTTATTTTCCTTTCAGGAATTTTCCCTTTGTAAAGTGGTGTGTTTTCAAAAAACAAGTGAATAGAGCAAGTACTCTATATAATGGTCACCAGGCCACAATTGGTATAGTGCGCTCAATATTGACCCCCTTCTTGAACCCAAAAACAAAAAAGCCCATTTCCCCGTCAATTGAATTCAGTGATGTTGTCCCCAACAACAAAAGTTCAATTAATCCTAAATTCATTATCATATCTTCGACAAATCCAGAAAACCCCTATCATCATATAGTGTTTTCTTGTTTAAAAAAGCTATAGACAGTATAAGCACATCATATGAACAGATTATACAGCTCCATGACGGCAATCTTTTAATCTTAGTCAATTCGCAAACAATTTTAGAGCTTTTCCTATCGAAAAAAACACTTTCTAACATCTGCCAAATCTCCGTGAGTTTGCACACTAACCTCAATTCATCCAAAGGGACAATATACGCCCCCTGCCGCATCAATGTGCCCGAAAAGGAAATTGTAGCTGAAATGCGATACCAAGGTATTACTGAGGTATACAAATCCAAAAAATCTGTAGATGGCAAAGAGCGCGTTACTGGTCTAATACTCCTGACTTTTGATGTCTTCCGCCCCCAACCACAGTTAACATCGGCTGGTATAACAGCAAGGTTGAGGAATATTTCCCAAACCCAATGTGCTGCCGCAACTCTCAGCTTCTGGGTGACATATCTAAGCGATGCAAGGGGAATCCCTCTTGCGAAAACTGTAACACCCCACCATGCACCGAACAAATGCTCACGTGTTTCATGTGCTAACTGTCTAGAGGAACACCCCTCCTCTTCAAAAACTTGCAAAAGTTTCATACAAGCGAAAGAAACACTCAAAATAAAAACAATTAATAAATGCAGCATGTTTGAGGCGAAAACAAATATATAGGGAACAAAACCCTAACCCACCACACATTTCTTACTCTTCTACACTAAAAACCAATATACAATCAAAGAATCATCCACGCAACGTTCATAACTCAATCCCTCTCCAGACCTCCACTTCTAAAAATGACTCGGTAAAATCTTCCCAGCAATCCAAAATTCCAAAATAACGAGCAGATCACTACCAATCCCGCAATCTCTCATAGCTCAAGCAGTCAAACAATTTTATTCAAAACTAACATTACTAACACCAAACCTCTCAGCGAACAATTTCAATCATCTCACCTCCCACACTCCATCAACGTCAAAGAAATACTCAACTGGCTAAACCGCAAGCCTGTCTCATTTGCTCTCTCACCGTCAAACACTCCACCAGTGCTCGAATCAATCTCCCTCGCACATAACAAATCTCCGCTCAAACAAGCACACACCCAAACTAATAAACCCTCCATACAGGCTAATATTTCGCCTATTTCTACAGTCACTCAATCACTTATAAATTCCAAGCAATATTACCTGGAATTGAATGATGATGACAATGACTCCTCTTAATTCTAAAGAATCAAACAAAAACATAGACTTTGCTGATCGGAGGTCGAGTTGCTTGAGTTGCTTGAGTATCAATCAATCCAAAATACAATAAGTACCTAAAACTTTTAAAATTCTACAATGGAATATGAAGGGTTACTCAAATAACTTGAATGAATTGAACGCCCTAATAAAGGAACAAGCTCCATCTGTGATATGTATTCAAGAAGCCCATTGCCCATTTAACCTCACTTTAAATGTACGTAAATCATACAAACCACACTATTCCAATTTACTCATACAAAAACTGCCACACAAGGCACTGGTGTACTAATTAAGCACTCTACACCATACAAGGAGGTACCAATACGGTCTAACATCTTATCACTGGCAATCGAAATTCAATTATCTCCCATATTCACCATTATATGCTTGTACGTACCACCTCAACAACAAATCACTAAGGCCGATATAACAAATGACCTTAATCAAGTTCATACACCAATTCTGATGGATGGAGATGTCAGTGCTTGGGGCATCCTCTGGGGCTCTAATAAAACGAACACTAGAGGTGATATCTGGGAGAACCTACCTTTGCTCCCCAGAATTGTTTTCAAAAGTATCTTGGGAGATTTTTAATGATCTTTGGAACAGCGACCATTTCCCTATTATCACATCTATTAATATTGGCACAATGGAAGCTGTAGCCTCGAGAAGCGTACAGTATAAAACCGACCAAGGTAACTGGCTTTCCTTCAACAAGGCCATACTAGAATACCTGTCGTCCTATCCCTCTTCTCAAAATATTAACACAGAGCGGCCACACCCTTGAAAGCGATCCGCT
Source organism: Volucella bombylans (assembly GCA_949129095.1). Classification (NCBI taxonomy): domain Eukaryota; kingdom Metazoa; phylum Arthropoda; class Insecta; order Diptera; family Syrphidae; genus Volucella; species Volucella bombylans. The sequence goes on along the minus strand of OX422141.1, from coordinate 108,300,991 downwards.
CGGCAGCAAACACCACAATCCCGCAAAACAACCCCTCCGCTACAAAAAAGCGCTCGGTTCCATGGTGGAATAGCAACCTCAACTCCTTAAGGAAAGAAAAAATGACAGCCTGGCAAAAATTTTAAAGATATCCCAACACAAATAATCTGATAGTATATAAAAAGGCAAATGCCATATTTCGTAGAGAACTAAAACTCTGTAAAATGCAATCTCTACAGCAACTTAATTCTACCCTCTCTCCTCTGTAAAATACATTTGGAATAAAATACAGCACCTAACTGGAGACTTTTCTCCCATTTCAATCACCTCTCTCGAATCTCCCCAAAGGCTGCTGATCAACCCAGTCTTCGCCTTCTTCTGGTTCAATAACTCAAAGGATGCAAACTTTCCAATAGACTTCAACAGGAACAATGCAGCCTCCCTGTCTCTGACAGTTAACCCCAATTGTACAAATGCTACATCGAAACTCATTGAAAAACCTATCACAATCTTGGAATATGAATCCACTATAGGCAATTTAAAAGGCAAAACCCCTTCCAGAGACAGAGTTTCATATCCAGTGATAAGAAACCTTTGTTATTCTGCTAAATTGAGACTCATACAACTTTACAACAACATCCTTGATAAAGGCATCATCCTTCAATAATGGAAAATTGAAACTCTCCTACCAATCCGAAAACCCAACAAAAACCCAAACTCAATAAACTCTTTTCGTCCTATATCCCTTATCCCCTGCTTATCCAAAGTCCTAGTCGCCAAAACGTTTACCATGGTTTATCGAGAAAAATAATCTGATAAGCCCTAATCAAGTCGGATTTAGACCTAACAAAGGATGTAGTGATGCTTATTACACCTCGATCAATACATCTTCAAGGATCTATCTAGTCGTAACCACATCTCTCTTTAGACTTTGAAAAAGCCTTCGATAAAATCGGGGTTAATTTAGTCCTCAATAAGTTGTCATCATGGAATATTGGACCCAAAATGCTTTATTTCATTAAATCCTTCCTAACGAATAGGAAAATAAGTGTAAGGAGCAATAACTATTTCTCCTCAATAGTCCCACTCTAAAACAGTATTCCACAAGGCTCTCCTTTGTCGGTTGTCTTATTTATAATTGCTTTTGATGTTGCTAAGTCGCATCATCAACTCACATCCTAAATTAAATCACTGCATATATGCCGATGACCTGTACATCTTGTGCAAGCACAATGATTTAAATGTTGCTAAAACCAAGTTCAATAATGTTGTCCAAGATATTCAAGACTGGTCTAACCCCTCGATAGCTACTTTAGCACCTGATAAGTGTAAAACCATTCATATGTGTCGTAAAAAAACTGTAATGGCCTAGTATTAAGCATATCTAATAATGTTATAGAAAATGTTAGATCATTATCAATATTAGGACTTATTTTTAATAATACATTTACTTGGAAGGACCACTGTATAGAATTAAGAAAAGGCCCTAGCTACAAGAACAAATATTGTAAAATATCTAGCTCAAAAAAAGTTTAACACCCACATTTCAACTCTATGTTGTACTAAATCACTAATCCTTAGTAAAATAGATTACGGCTTATTTATATTTGGCAATTCTCCTAAAACCACCCTCAACATCGTCAAACCACCTTACCACCATGCCATCAGACGCAGTCTCAATAATCGTGGCATTGAACAACGACATCATCCTAGTAGAAGCCGGTCCGGAACGATTTACTTAAGCAATTGCCAAACTGTCTGTTAAATTAATTTGTTCCTATGACTCAATAATCGACAAAGATGTTGCATCACTGGTAAAATAAAACAACCCTAGACGAACTGACTCAGCTATCGCACGCTCTCTACGCTCAGCAAAAGAGTTGCACATTACCACCAGCAGACAAAAACAATATAAACCTAAATTCGCACCATGGTCTATCAAAGATGGCTTCATATGACAAAGCATCAACTCCAGACAGGCTATTTCAAGAACTCTTTCCTGATGTCTCCTCAGAAGCTAAAAGCAATGGTTGGGATCTCATCTTTACTGATGGCTCTAAAACAACATCTGGATCGCCCTTTGCCTCCACAGATGAAAACGGGAACCTCATTAAAATAGGCATCCTTCCACCATCTTTCTCCATCTTCAGAGCCGAAGTAGTAGCCATACTAGAAACAGCAACTTACATCTCAAAAAAAAAGGAAGATTTTTAATATGCTCAGTTAGCCTTTCCGTATTAAAAGCTATTTATAATGAACCCCAACCACAGAACTGATCTAATTGACAATTAGATATTTTCTTATAAGCATCACACCCGTCTCAAAATGCCGCAGCTAACCTCGCCAAAAACAGCTCTGTCGTTCTCTTCAACTACCTCAATAAGTTTGACATATCTAAAGACATTGTGAGCAAAATAAAAGAACAACGACTTGACGAATGGACATCATATAGACATCACTACTCCATAGTTAACACAAATAGAACCACACCAAACTACAAAACGGTAACAATATCATCCATATCTCCTTTTATCCGTTTGAGACTAGGTCACGCAAGCAGGACCCACCAGCACATTTTAAAGAAGGAAAACGATCCGACCTGCCCTCTCTGCAACTCACCATATGAAATCAACCACCTTCTTGCCTTAGCTAGCTGCCCAACAAGAGGTTAATTGAACAAATTCCTAAAAACAAATATTACTCCATATGAAATACTTCGTGATATTTCAACAGAAAATATAAACCGTATTCTACGAGTAGATTATAACGGTTTTTCCAATCATCAAACCGTCACTGTCTGCAAATTATAACATTTTTCTACCGAAATTCGGAGTCGGTGACTACAACTTTAAGAGCGTTAACTCTAATTTTTGGTCCTAATTCTCGCCCGACTAGACAAGCAATAACAAGCTTAGTGCAAAAATTTGAGTCTACATATTCGTTGTGTGATATTGCCATGTCAGTGAGACAACGGGTTGGTCGAAGTGTCCAAAATATCGCTGGCGTCCGTAGCAAACGATCCAAATCAGTCAATTCCAGGGCGTTCTCAAGAATTGGGCATCGCTCAGACCACATTATGGCGTATTATGCGTAAGGATCTTAGTTTACACCCACACAAGATCAAGCTGACTCAAGAATTAAAGCCGATGGACCATTTGAAGCGACGTACGTTCTCCGAATGGGTTCTGGAGAAGATGCGCCAAGATGATGAATTTCATCGCAAAATCATCTTCAACCATGAAGCTCATTTTTGGCTCAATGGGTTCGTCAATAAGCAAAATACGTGTTATTGGTCGGGTGAAAGTCCACATGTGCTTCATGAATCACCACTTCATGCACAAAAAATAACTGTTTGGTGCGGTTTGCATGCCGGCGGCATTATTGGGCCATATTTTTTCGTCAACGATAACGATCGTCACGTTACTGTGAATGGTCAGCGTTATCGCCCCATGATCACCGATTATTTTTGGCCCGAATTGGAAGATATGGACTTGGACGACATGTGGTTTCAACAGGATGATGCCATAAGCCACACAGCACACGCTACAATCGATTTATTGAAGCGTAAGTATGGTGAGCGTGTTATCTCAAGACATCTTCCAGTCGATTGGCCGCTTCGTTCGTGCGATTTAACGCCGCTTGACTATTTTCTGTGGGGCTACGTTAAGTCATTGGTTTATGCCAACACGCCGACGACGTTGGAAGAGCTCAGAGCTAACATTGAACGCAAAATAGCGGCCGTTTCGGCCGAAATGTGTGGCCGAGTCGTTGAAAATTGGGTCCAACGACCACTGCAAACGTGCCCGCGGTGGTCATATGAACGAAATCGAGTTCCATTCATAAATGTTTTGCTTGTACTTCAAGCCTATAATAAAGTTTTTGAAATATCTCAAATGGTTTTGCGTTTTATTTAAAAAAAAAACTTGTCAAGTCCTTAGTGAAAAACCCTATATTAAATCATATAAACTAAATGTATAAACTAATAGAACTGATAGTCGATTGTAGCTAGGGCTCATTAATTTAAGTTAGCAGTTAGTTTGTAACTAGTTGCTAATTAATAAATAATCTAAATAAACGCTATCAATTAATAGCCCTAAAGTTGTCTAAATTCACATCAATTTCACCATTTGAGTTTATAATGAAAAGTTTTCTTTTCAAGGCGAAATTGCTATAAATCGCTTTAATTTCATACGAGTATGAGAGCATCTTAAAAATGTTCGTTATTAACAGCATAAACCTTCTAATTGTCGATCCTGCGTAACTATACAATCGTTGTAATTACGCTTGTCGCATCTTCCACTTCACCTAACGATTACTTGCTTTTATTTCATATGGTAATATTGAATCTGCCTACTTCGATTTCTATTATATTGTAAGTGAAACATATTTCTTGATCCGTTTCTAACAATAACATGTACTGTGGCTTAGCCGCCCCTTGTCAAACATACTCGTACCTTTAACAACTGGTTGCGAAAATACTTTAGTTAGTGTCAAAAGTTGTCTGCTAAGATCTGATGATTGTTTTCTTACCTACGTTAGGATGATCCCTTGTTATACACGATGCATGTTCCATGATCCCAAAGATTGTCGGTACTATGAGTATATCTCGATAAAGTACGTATGCTTGCGCGGTTGGTACTCTTGTTCCTGTTTGGCAATGGGTGCTAACTAGCATACCAGCGTCTTTTTCCACTTAACTCCAAGAAGTTCATCTTGGACCGGTGCATGAACTCTCACTCAAATCGTGGAGGGTCTTCAAGTTCCATAATTTACAAATTTTTCCTCTTCGAAATCTACAAATAAATGCTCAGAAGACTCGAGTGGTCAGTCGTGAGGCTTGCTAGTAGAGCTGTAAAGCATTCGGTTTCAAAAACATCCATCAAGGTACCATATTTGTTCACTTAATTTTAATTCATATTTTATGTAAAAATTGCAATATGTGATTCAATATATGTGTAGAGGGGTTCTTTATGCCTGACTCTCTCTTATAGTACTTCTTATATTTCGAAACACTGCTCACTTTAGGCGAAAGATTTTTGTATCATTGAATAATGTTGCCGATTAATCTAGTTCTAATCTGAAACAAATATCAGCTCAGTGTACTTTGTATGCATGTACTCGTACTAACATTGGGCGGTTATTTACTATCCACACCCTAAATATTACACCTTTCTGATATAACTAACATGCACTTCCGTTTTCACAGCGACAAGAGAGCTATTTTAAAAACCTATCCTTACAACAGTGACGTCAATTTGCATTTTTGTTAACTTTACCAATGCGATAACATTTTGTAAATATTGAAGTATTATATTAGATACATTGATAGAAAATCAATTTTACATCGGCATTTTATGATACTTATCAGTAAAATGCTGCTTTAATCATAACCCAGTTAACTGGAATTTCAGTTAAATTCGTTGTGTCAGTGTCATTCATTGTGAGTGGTTGGAATAATAAATTCGAATTCATAAGATACGTGAGATGATTCGGAATTCAGGAACTGGAACCAGAGGAAATAATTCCGGTATGTTTTGGATTAGTGTTGAAAAAGTTAACTCTGCTATGTAGTGACCGCAATTACTGGTTTAAATTTTTTTTTCATGTAGAAAATTGAAAACCGCGGAAGTAACAAAATTTAATGAGTTTAGATGTTGGAATGAACTTGCGTAATTGACTTTGGCATTTATAGCAAATTTACATGTATTATTCGTGCACATGTCAGGAATTTAAGTTTTGTAAACATAAATGTTTCATTAGATTTAGTTGGATTTAGTGCTTATATCGTTACCGAATCAACAGTTGGCGGCGGTAAATTAGTTGTGTAGAATTAATAAGCCGATTCGACCCGCAATAAGGTGGAAGCGGGAGACGTCATTCCTTTTTTTCCATACCATTGTGTTACTAAAAGCTATATTCAAGCCAAATTCCGAAAATACAGAAACGCCTTCCCTTAAATTTACAAACCTTTGGATTAGTTCGACAAAGAACTAGTCCATCGGACGATGCTATCCATTTACTCCTCTAGTGTCAGAAGGCACTCCAATAGCCGGAGTACTAGATATCATTTGATTTTGGCCTGAGGATAGCTCTGAGAATATACCCAATTATATGATATGATACATGAATATCAAGAGAAAATAACTTTCCTCTTGCCCTTCTTGGTGTCAAACCCCCAGAAGACCGAATGCACCCTGTAGATTTTACGGGATGAAATGCATATTCCAACGAAGTTTCTTATCAAGGATGGCACTCAACTATTAACTAGCTTCGTTGTATAATAGAAACGGGTTTCCGGTTTTCGGATTTCTTTATGTAGTCTCTGCAAATGTGCGTTTTACAATTTTTTTTTTTTTTTATAATGAACGCGCGCTCAAGGGGTTTGTGTACACTTACCGTGATTGTTCACAGCGCGGTCAAAGGAAATTTAGGGAGGAAGAAAAGAGAGGTACCGATGTACATTGTTTTTAAATGTTTGCAAGTTATAACGACCAGGAAATACAGAGATCGGCAGGGCATTCCATAAGCGAGTTGTACTGCTTAGGGACGAATCACGATATTTTAAAGTACGTCCGAAAATGTGCTTGAGGGTATACTGATGAGCATTCATAGCGAGACGGGTGTTACGGTTGAACGTTTGAATGGGCAGAATGAGCGTGTAAATTGATTGACTGGTATTAGTATCTTCAATAAGTTTTATCGCACGGTTTTGAATCCAATCTAGCAGGTGAGGAGATGTTTTAGGAGCACTTGACCAGATGTGGGCATTGTACTCCAATTTTGGGCGGATGAATGCCTTATATATTGAGACCAGATCAGAGGGGGTAAAATATTTCTTACATCGCTTGAGGAAACCTAGACATTTCTCAGCATTTTTAGCGATATCAAATATGTGGTCATTTCGACGTAAATTATCATTGACACACATACCGAGAATAGAAAGTTTTTCTGTTTCGACGATGCAAGTGCCATTCATGGATAATGGCTGGGTGTTTAAATTTCGGTTTAACGACAGCAAACAGCATTGTTTTTTGGAAGCATTAAATTCCACTCTGTTGATAGTTCCCCAATTGGTTATGCTGTTGATATCGGAATTTAATGTGCTTGGCATACGCTGCCGTTCTCGTTCTACAGCCGAAGAGCAGAGCCGTGAGTCCGGGAACGAATATGAAAAGCAGAGAGTACTGTCATCAGCAAAGGAATATATTGGATTAGAAGTAGCAGTCAAGAGATCATTAATGAAAATTAAAAAGAGTGTCGGAGACAGAACAGAGCCCTGGGGGACACCAGAATTTATTTTGTGAATATCAGACTTGAAACCGTCCAAAACAACTGGAATTGAACGTGCTGAAAGGCAATCTAATCCATTGAAGAAGAGAGTCGTCGATCCCAAATGCACGCATTTTCGACAAATGAGCCTAATGCCAAACTCTGTCAAATGCCTTAGAAATATCAAGTGCAACTATCTTGCTTTCGCCAGATTGATGTACGAGGGGCGTTCAACATATTCTCGGTATCGGGGTGAAGCTGTGGTTGTATATATAAATTGACTTATTTATCAAGTAATACTATTATTTTAGTGCATTCATGTAAAATTTCATATAAATGTGATTATTAATTCGCGTTTTATCTCTAGTTAAACAGAATCATAATGGCAACTGAGACGATGATGGTGAAAATTGAGCATCGCACTGTAATTAAATTTCTCACTAAGCAAGGAAAATGTCAAAAAACTATTCATGAAGAGATGGTGGCTGTTTACCAGGGTTCCGCACCTTCATTATCAACTGTGCAAAAGTGGTCAAGTGAGTTCAAGAGAGGCAGAGAGAGCATTGAAGACGACCCACGCTCCGGCGCCCCGGCTACTGCTTGTACGGGAGAAAGCATCAAAGAAGTCAAAAATCTTGTTCTTGAGGATGCCCGAATAAAGGTGAAAATGATGGCAGAGATCACCAAGCTTTCAATTGGTACCATTCACACCATTCTTCATGACCATCGTAACCTTTCAAAGGTCAGTGCAAGGTGGGTGCCACGAATGCTCACAGCGCCTCAGAAAAAAGTGAGAATTGCATGCTGTAGAGAGCTTTTGGAGATGTGTAGTGAGAACGCGGACGGTGTTATGGATCGAATTGTTACTGGGGACGAAACGTGGGTCCACCACTATGACCCTGAAAGCAAACAAGAGTCCGTGCAGTGGCATAAAAAAGGAACAGACCCCCGGAAGAAGTTCAAAGTCACTCCGTCTGGCGGGAAGCTCATGGCCACAGTTTTTTGAGACTCAAAGGGAATCTTGCTCATTGAGTACAAAAAAAAGGTGAAACCATCAACGCCACATCCTACGCTTCCACTTTGCATAATTTGCGGGAGGAAATTAAAAAGAAAAGACGGATTAAACTCGCAGCGGGTGTGTTGCTTCTTCATGACAACGCTCCTGTTCACACGGCGCGAGTTTCCAAGGCTGCTGCGCGAGATTGTGTTTTCGAAGAAATCCAACACCCACCCTATAGTCCAGACCTTGCCCCTAGTGATTATTTCCTGTTTCCGGATTTGAAAAAATGTCTTCGTGGAAAAAGATTTTCGGATGATGAAGAACTCAAGTCGGCAATAAATGGGTATTTTGCAGAGAAAGAGGAAATTTATTTTTTATCTTATCTTATCTCAAGATGTAACAAATGCATTGATGTTAGGGGAGATTATATTGAAAAATAAAAACAATTTAAATTGAATTCGCACTTTCCTTCATATCGATACCGAGAATATATTGAACGCCCCTCGTACGCTTTGGTTCCACTTTTCGGTGAGACATGAAATCAAATCATCAGAGGACCTGTTGCTACGAAAACCATATTGCCGGTCATTGAGTTTTTGTGTTTCGAGATATTTCATGAGCTGACGATTTATCAGCGTTTCCATGACCTTGGAAAGAAGGGACGTAAGTGCAATGGGCCTGTAGGAGGAGAGAGAAGATGATTCGGCTTTTTTGGGGACGGGCTGGACAAATGCTGTTTTCCATCTGCTCGGGAAGAGTCCTAAAGTGTAGGATTGATGAAAAAGCTTACGCAGTGGTTTTGCCAGCGAGGAAGAACACCTCTTCAGAAGAAGGGGAGATATACCATCTGGACCAGCGGATTTATGTATGTTGAGATCTTTAAGTACTCTTGCTACTACACGAGTGCGAAAGTAGATTCGTCCCATTGAAGATTCGACGCACTTAAGTGTAGGCGGAGACAAAGCACAATCTGGGAGTGTTGAGCTGGCCGCAAAGTGTGCAGCAAGCAGATTGGCCTTATCCAAAGAGCTGACAGCTGGAATGTCATTGTAAATGAACGTTGGGATGGTGGATGAGGCGGAATTTCTAATGTTTTTGATGAACGACCAACAATTTTTACTGCCTTTGGGACATTGTAGTATTTTTTGCCTCAGATTTTGGTCTTATTGGAATTTCACAGGCTTAAGAAAGGCGTTGCAATGATTTCTATCTCGTTTGAAATTTTTTCGGTTTTCCTCTGTCGGGTTGGTTTTGTAGGACCGAAGAAACATTTCTCTAACCCTGACGGCCTCTTTACAGCTCGATTCGTACCATGCCTTTTCTTTTCGTTTGATACTCTTTATCCGATGAGGAATAAAGGATCTCATTCCAAAGAGAATGGTGTCTCTAATCATATCAGCAGCGGAATCCACGTCGTTATCGAGGAAGCATAACGACCAGTTAAAATTAGTAAAGAAGCTGTTAAGACCGCTCCAGTTGGTTTTCTCGTATCGCCATATGGTTCTTTTAGGAATTTTTTCTCTTACTGTGTGATCGGTGTACGAGAAATTAGCTGATATGACGCAGTGGTCCAACGAGCCTAGAGAGGAGAACACATCAATGGTGTACTCATCAGGGTGAGAAGTTAAAAACAGGGTATTGGCGGTATGACTATCAACGTCTGGTATTCCCGTGGGCTCATTTACAAGATTTTTACAGCGAAGATCTCAACACACCTCCTTCGGGTGTTGTCTCTCCAGAATGTCAAATCGCCCGTAATAACGATCTCAGTATGAGGAAACAGGGATACAATTCTTTGAATGGAGTCAGACAGCGCATGAAACTCGTTAAAAGTCGAATTGCTGTCCAGTTTGGGGCTTCTGTAAATAAAGCAGTAGTGGATACTTTGGTTGCGGAGATGCAATTTTAACCACATGAAGTTGAATTCCGGATTGGAACATGGATCACATTGTAGTGGAGTTTGGTAAGCTACATCATTACGCACATAAATGGCGAGACCGCGGTGAGAGAGGAATAATGGCACTAGTTCGTAGCTAGGTAGCTTCAGATCAGAATGATCTGAGAGGTGTGGGCGGGGATCTACCTGTGTTTCACTAAGTGCCAAAATAGCTGGTCTGTACTTACAGTCGTGGACGTACTCAGAAAAGTGATTACTTTTTAGCCCGCGTATATAGTTTCCCAGTAAATTAAGATGGGAAAGTTCAATAGCTAAATAAAAGCGTTCTCTGAAGATTACTGTATTCTTATTTCTTAGCATATCGGTGGACGTCATTCTCTGGGTGGATTTCAAAATCTTTCGAAAATATCTTTCAACCACCGTAATGGTTGTATTTCTACTTTTCCTTATAATTAGGTCTATGTCGCCGAATAGTCCTTTTTTCACTCAGACAATGAACTAGTTGTACCACTGCAAAGCCTTCGAGTGATTGTGTCTTCTGCTCTATTAAACGTCTATGCACACTGAAGTTTGTCTGAAGATATTTTCTCTCAAAACAACGTTTATTATATTCATTATGTCTTGACAAAGTCCATGGTTCAGTGCCATTAAGAATAACTAGGATGATTAGATTTACTTTATTTGTTTGAGAGAGCGCTTCCCTTCATAGAATTTGGAAGCATTATTATTCCTTGTTTGGTGTCAACGCTAATTTTGTTGTCAGAAAAAGGGCCCACACACATTTTTTATTAGGCATATATGATGGATAGATACAAGTAGTATGACTTTAAGCACATTTGCTGGCACATTATGACACTAGAGATATACATTCCATCTGACCGTATGTAGTGGGCCGTATGTAGGTGCGTTAGGTGAATTAACAAATGTAATTGCTAAAGAAAACGTAGCGTTTGTGTGTACTTTACTTCATTCAAATCTAGTTGACGAAATTGTTGTTTATCATTGTAGGTTGTCATCTGAATTGTATGGCTCAGCTTGAAATTAAATTTTCTTCGCCGTTGGCTTTTCTAAGTCTGCAAAACTTATCCTTGAGGACTGTGCTGTTATATTACCTCATTCGGCATGTTTTTCTTTTTACTCTTTGGTAACCTTTTCGAACTTCATTATTGTCCTTCTCTAAAGGATCATTTCATACATTTTTGTTTCGGGGCATGTGTTTGCCAGCATTTGATGTCGAAGTAGATAATTCAAACCCGAAATCGTTTGTCCTTATCCCATGCTTCGTAACAGCATGTTCAGGTAGTTCATCTCACGAGCAATTAAAATTTTTTGTTTTTCTATGCGTTTCAAACAAAATATTTTTCAGCGACAGCCAATTTGACAGCTGATAGCTGATTAGTGCTCAGATTGTTTGTCTTTTCACCATAAATAGACTTACGCCAGAACAACGCTTGCAAACTATGCAAATTTATTTCGAAGATAGCGAAGCTTACCATGCTGTACGTTCATTTTACAGTCTACCTGAGCATGTCATGCGAATAATAATGGATCGTTCTCACACCACATATGTATACACTAATTGATAACATGCACTTACAGAGACGTAGTATAGTGTACACCGAAGAAGTTGATGCCCTGGAGGAGTCGATTCGTCATTATACGAGTATACAGCACTTGCAGCTGTGTCATCCATTTCATGGAAGATCTTATGGTGTATCTGGGTTTATGAGCTAGCATGATCCAGTTCATATAAGAATTGAACCTGCATGACTATCGTATGCGTCAATCTTTAGGCATCCATCACGAAGTTTTGTTAAGCAATGTAGCTCACTTTTAGCTAACAACTTAGACAGGCAACTTGATCTTGTGTTTCCGTCTGATGCTGATAATTTTGTCGTCATAGAGAGCAAACATTTTTTATCACAACTCCAACTGTACCCTTACATTCGTTTAGAGCAAAAAAACAAAAAAAATTATCCAGTCGCAGAATTCTTACCATTTCAATTCATAAGGCTGATTTCGTAATATTTTCATAGATAATGTTAATGACCTTTTCTGCACCTTCATTTTCAAACTCTTTCAAAAATCGTTCCCTCCGATCCCAAAAAAGATCCCGCATCCTCACCATCCTGATACAATAATAAGTCACGCTCGCTGCGTAACAAAAGAAATAAGCTATGGCGCACATATCTCAAATCTTTTTTCTCTGCCCTGTGAATTACTCTATCACGATTACTTAAGATGAACGCAATCTGAACTTAGCTCTAATCCTGAACACCTTTTCTATTAGATGAACACCAAACTTAATCTGATAATTAACCACCTACCCTGAACTTTTCAAACGAATCCTCGAACAACCCTGAAGAAATCACAAATTTATTCTTTAAACTCTTTAGCCAATCGTTTGCTACGCATGTAAGACGACCTACTATCACCTATTTATCTTAGAAGAATAGCTGTGTCCAAACTCTTTATCTCTTTATCGTTTGATACTCTTTATCCGATGAGGAATAAAGGATCTCATTCCAAAGAGAATGGTGTCTCTAATCATATCAGCAGCGGAATCCACGTCGTTATCGAGGAAGCATAACGACCAGTTAAAATTAGTAAAGAAGCTGTTAAGACCGCTCCAGTTGGTTTCCCGTATCGCCATATGGTTCTTTTAGGAATTTTTTCTCTTACTGTGTGATCGGTGTACGAGAAATTAGCTGATATGACGCAGTGGTCCAACGAGCCTAGAGAGGAGAACACATCAATGGTGTACTCATCAGGGTGAGAAGTTAAAAACAGGGTATTGGCGGTATGACTATCAACGTCTGGTATTCCCGTGGGCTCATTTACAAGATTTTTACAGCGAAGATCTCAACACACCTCCTTCGGGTGTTGTCTCTCCAGAATGTCAAATCGCCCGTAATAACGATCTCAGTATGAGGAAACAGGGATACAATTCTTTGAATGGAGTCAGACAGCGCATGAAACTCGTTAAAAGTCGAATTGCTGTCCAGTTTGGGGCTTCTGTAAATAAAGCAGTAGTGGATACTTTGGTTGCGGAGATGCAATTTTAACCACATGAAGTTGAATTCCGGATTGGAACATGGATCACATTGTAGTGGAGTTTGGTAAGCTACATCATTACGCACATAAATGGCGAGACCGCGGTGAGAGAGGAATAATGGCACTAGTTCGTAGCTAGGTAGCTTCAGATCAGAATGATCTGAGAGGTGTGGGCGGGGATCTACCTGTGTTTCACTAAGTGCCAAAATAGCTGGTCTGTACTTACAGTCGTGGACGTACTCAGAAAAGTGATTACTTTTTAGCCCGCGTATATAGTTTCCCAGTAAATTAAGATGGGAAAGTTCAATAGCTAAATAAAAGCGTTCTCTGAAGATTACTGTATTCTTATTTCTTAGCATATCGGTGGACGTCATTCTCTGGGTGGATTTCAAAATCTTTCGAAAATATCTTTCAACCACCGTAATGGTTGTATTTCTACTTTTCCTTATAATTAGGTCTATGTCGCCGAATAGTCCTTTTTTCACTCAGACAATGAACTAGTTGTACCACTGCAAAGCCTTCGAGTGATTGTGTCTTCTGCTCTATTAAACGTCTATGCACACTGAAGTTTGTCTGAAGATATTTTCTCTCAAAACAACGTTTATTATATTCATTATGTCTTGACAAAGTCCATGGTTCAGTGCCATTAAGAATAACTAGGATGATTAGATTTACTTTATTTGTTTGAGAGAGCGCTTCCCTTCATAGAATTTGGAAGCATTATTATTCCTTGTTTGGTGTCAACGCTAATTTTGTTGTCAGAAAAAGGGCCCACACACATTTTTTATTAGGCATATATGATGGATAGATACAAGTAGTATGACTTTAAGCACATTTGCTGGCACATTATGACACTAGAGATATACATTCCATCTGACCGTATGTAGTGGGCCGTATGTAGGTGCGTTAGGTGAATTAACAAATGTAATTGCTAAAGAAAACGTAGCGTTTGTGTGTACTTTACTTCATTCAAATCTAGTTGACGAAATTGTTGTTTATCATTGTAGGTTGTCATCTGAATTGTATGGCTCAGCTTGAAATTAAATTTTCTTCGCCGTTGGCTTTTCTAAGTCTGCAAAACTTATCCTTGAGGACTGTGCTGTTATATTACCTCATTCGGCATGTTTTTCTTTTTACTCTTTGGTAACCTTTTCGAACTTCATTATTGTCCTTCTCTAAAGGATCATTTCATACATTTTTGTTTCGGGGCATGTGTTTGCCAGCATTTGATGTCGAAGTAGATAATTCAAACCCGAAATCGTTTGTCCTTATCCCATGCTTCGTAACAGCATGTTCAGGTAGTTCATCTCACGAGCAATTAAAATTTTTTGTTTTTCTATGCGTTTCAAACAAAATATTTTTCAGCGACAGCCAATTTGACAGCTGATAGCTGATTAGTGCTCAGATTGTTTGTCTTTTCACCATAAATAGACTTACGCCAGAACAACGCTTGCAAACTATGCAAATTTATTTCGAAGATAGCGAAGCTTACCATGCTGTACGTTCATTTTACAGTCTACCTGAGCATGTCATGCGAATAATAATGGATCGTTCTCACACCACATATGTATACACTAATTGATAACATGCACTTACAGAGACGTAGTATAGTGTACACCGAAGAAGTTGATGCCCTGGAGGAGTCGATTCGTCATTATACGAGTATACAGCACTTGCAGCTGTGTCATCCATTTCATGGAAGATCTTATGGTGTATCTGGGTTTATGAGCTAGCATGATCCAGTTCATATAAGAATTGAACCTGCATGACTATCGTATGCGTCAATCTTTAGGCATCCATCACGAAGTTTTGTTAAGCAATGTAGCTCACTTTTAGCTAACAACTTAGACAGGCAACTTGATCTTGTGTTTCCGTCTGATGCTGATAATTTTGTCGTCATAGAGAGCAAACATTTTTTATCACAACTCCAACTGTACCCTTACATTCGTTTAGAGCAAAAAAACAAAAAAAATTATCCAGTCGCAGAATTCTTACCATTTCAATTCATAAGGCTGATTTCGTAATATTTTCATAGATAATGTTAATGACCTTTTCTGCACCTTCATTTTCAAACTCTTTCAAAAATCGTTCCCTCCGATCCCAAAAAAGATCCCGCATCCTCACCATCCTGATACAATAATAAGTCACGCTCGCTGCGTAACAAAAGAAATAAGCTATGGCGCACATATCTCAAATCTTTTTTCTCTGCCCTGTGAATTACTCTATCACGATTACTTAAGATGAACGCAATCTGAACTTAGCTCTAATCCTGAACACCTTTTCTATTAGATGAACACCAAACTTAATCTGATAATTAACCACCTACCCTGAACTTTTCAAACGAATCCTCGAACAACCCTGAAGAAATCACAAATTTATTCTTTAAACTCTTTAGCCAATCGTTTGCTACGCATGTAAGACGACCTACTATCACCTATTTATCTTAGAAGAATAGCTGTGTCCAAACTACACTTAAATCAGCTGATATTAATATCGAACATGTAGTGGTTGAAATAAACTTGCTGAAAGACCAATACTCTCCGGGTGCAGACGGTCTGCTTGCCATTGTTTTTAAAAAAATGCGCAAACATCATAGCCAAACTTCTCTTCACCCTCTTTCATCTCTGTATGTCACAAAATAATTTCCGTTCATTTTGAAAGAGATCTCTAATTATCGTCCTATCGCTAAACTCTCTTAAATACCCAAAGTATTTGAGAGCATTGTTTACGACCTGATGTTCTTTCACTGCAAACCTGTTTTGTCTCCTTATTAGCACGGTTTTCTAAGAGGAAAATCAACAACTACTAATTTAATGGAATTCATTTTTACTACTCTCTGTGCATTGGAAGATAGATACAAAATTGATGTATTATAATTGCTTCCGATTTTACCTTCGATAAAATTTCGCACGAAATAATCTATCTCAAGGTTAAAGCTCTCGGCTTCCAACCTGTGTTCCTCTTGTCGATCAAATCTTATTTGACAAAGCGGCAATGTAATGTTCTTTTTAGATCTTCCGTTTCAGATTACATTGTAGCTACATCTGGTGTACCTCAAGGAAGTCACCTCGGCCCTATGGTATTTATATTGAGAACCAATGATGTATATTTCATTATCAAAGAATCCCGTATTTCCATCTATGCAAATACTATGAAAATATATAAACACATCTCAATACCCTCTGACTCTCAAGGACCTGTTTTATTCGCATAAACGTGTACCACCACCTCCAAGGTCATATTTCATTGGCAATAAATTAACATCCTATTCAACACAGATTCATTCGATTTGCATTATGGGGTCTACCTTGGGTAGATATCTATAACTTGCTTCCGTATAATGATCGTTTAAAGCTAATAAATCGTCTGCCCATCAAAAAAGGTCCAGAAGTTGCTGATGTACTCTCTGTTCATCAACTACTCACTGGTTGTTCTGACTGTCCTATTCCGCTCCAAATGATTTCCAACAATAATCACAACAATCCACTCAGCCTTAGGTCTGTACTCCTCTTCCACATCAACGTTCAACGAACCTTTGACCAGAATGCTGCGAACTACGAACAACATGGTTAATGGGTTCGACTTCAACATCAACAAAACCAGTCTTCGAAACTCCTTTCTCCCAAGCTCTATGATCCCTTGTCATTCCCGTAGTTTTTAAGTCATGTTAATGTTAGTTTTATGTTTTGTTTTTATATATTTCTATTCAGCATCAATAAACTGTCCGGGGTTGACGCGGGTTTCAATCGAGCAATCAATCAATTAATGGATGCCTGGAAGCAAAATGTCCACATCTCGAATGAAAAACCATTATAGAGATGCCGTTACATGAACAAAAGGTCACTGGTGGAATTTTGTTCCATATTTCTTTAAAAATGATATCGGGCAGAACGTTACAGTCAATTGAGAGCGTCATAGATGAATTATTGCAGACTTTATCGTTCTCAACAAGGCTGCGCAATATACCGCATAGCGTGCGGCATAATCAATTTATTAGGAAATATTCCACGAGCGCATATAAACGTCGATGGACGGCCCCAGCTGCCCGAAAAATTTATCTAAAATTTAACTTCCACATTGCGATTTATCTAAGCTAGTCTCGGCACACATATGCTCAAAATAATATTTACACACCAATGCATGGCATGAAATTATCATGGCTACCATGATTTATTTTTGGTAATGACTCCGACTCTCTGACCTGTATGATGCTTTGCGCCGCAAGCCAATAGGACTAGGAACTTATGATCTTTCCTAATAAATTTGAGGACCCACTTATTTATTTTATATTTTAGGAAAGCTGATTAGATCCTAGTATTGGGAGAGAACAGGATTCTCAGATAAAGAACAAATACATTGTACTCCTTTTGTGTTCCTTTTAATTGAGTTTCTTAGACTTTCGAAGAAAGATGAATATGCGCTTCAGTGATAATGTGCGTACAATACCTACAACACGTCAACAACGAGGCTAATCAGCACATTTAAGCGCTTAGCAAAAGTGTAGTGCCCCGTCACGACGCCAGTAAGCAGCCGGCAGTATTTCCTACGAGGGATAGCAGAAAGGCCGCTGATATATCAGAGATATCGGGGAGCATTCATTTTGTTAACCGGCAACCTGGAGAGTTATGCCATCTGCAGTTGTACTCATATGAAACCCAATTATCAATGGAAGCGAAGTTCATCGGCGATTTCAGGCGACCTGAGTGACAAGGCTCAGTGCATTTATCTTTCCGACTGCGGTCCGTGATGTCTGGTATTCTCGAACTATGTTGGAAGTCGTAAGAGGGTTCAGTAAGGCTCTAAGCACAGCGTGGCTGTCGTTACAGATGCAAATGCTTCGCCACTTCCACGGATTCTTTATGTTAGGTTATGTTAGAATTAGAACCAATTGAATTTGTCTTCAAATAGCGAAAACCGAAACAATCGCCCTGCTGAAACACCCAATTTTCTTGCAAAAGCCATTCTTGCCTTTGTGGTTCCTGCCGTCTTTTCCTCTAGGTTTTTGAAAAAGTATTTCTTCAACTCCGCGATATTGCAGATCACCACAGAATCTGCAGATATCCGTATCTGAGACAGTGTCCTCTCAGGATTCCTATTACTGTGCAAAGTTTATCCCTGTTTAGTTTTATTAACTTCCTAGATCTTTTTCCATCTTGGGTACCCTGTGTCCTGCAAGACTTGGCAGTCTTTGTGATTTTTTCCTCGATAGTGTCCCTCACTATGCAAAGGGTGTGGTTTAATATTGGCAATCTCACTATTGTCGAGTAGTCCTCCTTTTCTTGCAAGCTCGTCCGCTTGTTCATTTCATTTAATACCGCAGTGTCCTGGCATCCAGCACAGTCTTATCCGGTTCTGACTGCATAGTGCCTTGAGCACTGTGCGACAGCCCCTCACTGTATCAGAATTGACGTTAGTTGAATTCCATCGCCTTGAGTGTGGCCTGGCTATCGATATAGATAGTGATATCTCTTTCGGATACCGTTCTCATCTGCATTAGCTCAGCCACCCTGAGGACAGCCAGAACCTCTGTCCGGTAGTCTTATAAACACTCTTAGTTCTGTGTCTTCTGAAAAGATGCCAGAACCTGTTCCTACCTCTGTTTTTGAGCCATCTGTGAAAATTGCAATTTCATTTGACCTGACTATCGCATTTTTTCCCAGTCCTCCCTCTCCGGATAAATTATATCATATCGATCAGGGAAGGAATTTTATCCGTTAGAATTGGATTGCCTGGCAGTAGCTCCGTTAGGACCGTGCCATGTCCGAAGCCACGGATTCTTTAAATATACGACTACTATATTTCGTCACCATCATGATTGTGTATATCACTGGTTCGAAAACAGACGCACGTTTTCCGAACGTAGTGAGAAATCTAACGTCATCGTCCCCCAGAAAGAGACCAGCGCCTTATCCCAAATCGGTCTTGGAGCCATCCGAAAAATCCTAACTACACCACTCTCCTGAATAAGATCTCTCCTGAAATTCAATTTCGTATTTTTACCGAAACAGGAGTTTTAATGTTATTGCGCAAGGTGTTGTACCAAAGCGCACTTTTCTTTGAACTGAATATGGCATTGAGCGAGCAGCCAATGATATACATAAATGCCAAGTCAAGGGAGATTCCCTAAGGGAAGGCTCCATGCAGCCGGGCTAGACAGTTCCTTGGAGTCTGGTAAAGCAACAGTGACGTATTTGTGTAAAATCTTATTGCAACAGAAAACCAACGCCTATAATTTGTCTTATATTAACCACGGACCTATGTCATTGAGGGTGCCATGAAATAACGCCGAGCGCAATTCCTAAATTCGGCTTTATTTCGCTTTCATAAAGGCGTTATTTCGCAATGACAAAGTGGAATAACGACGACCATTGCTTGTAAAATAAAGCCGAATTCAGAGTTTGAAGAAGCTGACTCGCTTCACTCGCTAACAGGATTTCACCCTTTTCTCGGCAGGGTTTAGATGCTCACGCGACTTCGTCGCTCCGCTAAGGGAATGTCAACAAATGTCAGACAGGTGCCTATAAATTCTTAGCAATTGTATTTTAGTTGTAATTGTACATAACTGGTCGATTTGACATGGTACCGTTTATTTGAATCATTTTTAGCATGATATGATGGCAATTGATTTATATTTATTAAAGCAATACTAAAAACAATGAAAAGTGAAATAAGGCCGATTCGGCACAAATGGAAATAAAACCGATCGCTAATATTGGGCCTTACTTCACTTTTACAAAGCGAAATAAAGCCGAATTTTGGAATTCTGCTCAATTTATCGAAAGATTTACTAGTTCTTCCACATTAAAAAAAAAAAAACACGGTAAATAGACCTTCTATTCATTATTTTTATTTTTTTTAATAGCGCGCGCTCAAAGGGTTAAGGTACCCTTAAAATGTCTGCACACAGCACGGGCGAAGGTAAATTAGCAAGAAAAGAAAGATAGGTACCGATGTATGTTGGTTTTAAATGTCTGAATGTTACAATGACAAGGAAATAGAGAGCTCGGCAGGACATTTCACAAGCGAGTTGTTCGGCTTAGGAATGAATCACAATATTTCAGAGTACGTCCGAAGGTAGGTTTGAGGGTATACATACAGGGTATGCAAAGCGAGACGTTTGTTACGGTTGAAGGTTTGATGGAGCGGAATGCTACTTTCTATGGATCACTGATGGTGGAAATAGCTATAAAACAAAGTGAGACACGAGACATTTCGGAGGTGTTCGAGGGTGTCTATTGACTGGGTGATACGAGTATTAGCATCACCTATGAGTTTTATCTCACGGTTTTGAATCCTATCTAGCAGGCGTAGAGATGTTTTAGGCGGACCTGACGAGATGTGTGCATTGTACTCCAAATTATGTATTTAAATCTTTTCTATTGTAGTTACATTTAGTTATTTACTTAGTTACTTGTTTTCCGTATATTGGTACGACATACGACATCGGTGTCTTAATATCAAAAAAGAATGTCTATGACCTGCATGTAATTTCAGAAATTTCCTGTTCTTAAATTGTTAACTGAGTCATATGTACTTAGAACACTTTCAGTTCGGTAGGAAGTATCTTCATGTCCGTTTTATTTTGGACACAAAAAGACTTAAAGCAAATGCAGACCATTAGAAACACTTAAAAGCTTGACGTAATCTTTAAAAGGTTCATAATAATTTGCTACATTACCATATAATAATAAAATCCATTTAACTTGTATGTTCCTGTTACATTTACAGATTTTCGTCGTAAGGAGAAACGGTATAAAAGACCATCAAATCCAATGCCAGCACGGAAGGGGCTGCTAGCGCCCCAAAATACCTTCTTGGATACGATAGCAACACGCTTCGATGGAACGCGTAAGTACACCGTACACCTAAACAATTTCCTATACTTACACACTTAAATTCTTTTACCATATCCCATATGAATGCTAAACGTCACATTGACTGAGCCGATTCATTTATTTAAATTAGGGAGTAAAACGAAACAACGTCAACAGGTATTTATATTGCTCTCTGGTACTCACGCCAAACCTCCACGTGGAGGCACAACTTTCCCTTATTCTCCCGTGATTAACAACATGTAGCCCTGTGTAATCGGGATGTTGTGCTAGGTGTTGACAAGGACGATAAACGATATATGTATGTACGTTATTCGAGTATACGACTTCGTTTCGAACTCTGACGCATGATGTCAATTAGTATTCGTAGTTACATTGCAGTGTTTACACCTTTGCTCAAATTGGCAATTAGACTCTCTTTTCACTTAGTGCACTTGTTCTGCAAGCGAGATTCAATCAGGATAACAAACAATCATGATTTTTTCAGTGTTTGACATATGATACACTGTTTACTGGTTTGTATGTAGTCTACGAAACACGGAAAAAATAGTTATTCGTCGGGAAGAGCTAGGGTTAAAAGGTGCATAGATGCATGTTTGGTTCTGAATGGAAAAGTTTTCATGCTTTTGTCCTGACTCTTGTGTGGAAGTGATGTATACTTTGTAATAGAGTAAAGAAGTTTAGCTAATAAGGACCAAGAAATTAATCAAATTGATGATAAAACTTTGTGAAAGTCGAAATCGGATGAAGAGTTGTCGTTAGATTTGGTGATGTTTTTAATACGAGTAACAATTTTTGGTCCGGTGTGTTGTGGATAATGAATGGGAGTGGTAGGATGAATGTTTCTTAGAAGAAGATAATAAACCGATAATGCACTTAATAAAGCTGGTTCTGACAAGTTTTGTTGGCATGTCTTGGTGAGAATTCGAGGAGAAGACTAAAGCTACATATCCTGCATCTATTTACAGATCCCTGTTGGTAAGGAGGTAAGGATATTTATAATGAATAAATACATAAATTTGGTTGGTTTTACAGTCTTTCTTGAATTTGAAAGCTAACCGAGTCGGAGCACGTACAATCTATTGTTATATTTATTTCCTCAATTTCATTCAAGTAATTTTAATTTTCGTCGGGCGAATGCCCCCATTTATTCGGTTGAATACAAGCTATAACTTAAAAATTAAACTTAAACTAAAATTTAAAACTAAGGTTGGTTAGAGTGGTGAAATAGAACGGATTTGAGGTAGGAAGTGGTGCGGTGGAAATCAAAGACAGTAGGGTTTGAGTTGATTTTACGTAGCATACGGGAGATTTGTTCATTCGCGCCATAGGAGGTGTGGCGGGTTGGTTGATAGAAGAGTCGGGGGGTACGAGGGTTAGTGTTGAGGAAAATGGAGTTCTGAAGGGACGCGCATCCAACGTGACCTGAAAGGAGTCGATGAATGAAGAGAAAGTCTGCTGCATCTGTGCGACCTTCATCGGCGCTAGATGCTTTTAATTCTCGAGATATGAACACGATGATGAACACTAGAAGGGGGCGAACAAAGGTAATATAGAGGGACCTGGTCACGTATGGGTTGGTGAATTCTTTGGACCACCGTTTTACAAAACCTAGTGCAGAGTTGGCATTGAGGATTATCTCATCCATATGTAAACGGAAGCTCCCTATCACACAAAATGCCGAGATCGCGAAGAGATTGTACGGAGAAGATAGGTTGGTTACGGAGTAGATAGAGTCGGGGAGGAAATTGATTCCGCTTATGTGAGAAGGTAATGGATTGGCATTTGGCGATATTAAGTTCCAAAGAATTTTTGAGGCACCAGATCGAAAAACTATCAAGATCTTGTTGAAGGAGGAAAGAGTCATGGGGAGAGGAAATGGTTTTGAAAAATTTGGTATCGTCGGCGTAAAGGGAGACAGACGAGTGTTTGATGACCATATCGAGATCATTTATTGTTAATATAAAAAGAAGGGGACCGAGATGGCTGCCTTGTGGACTTCCAGAGGTAGCCAAAAATGGAGCCGAGTGGGCTGACCTAAAACGAACATTGTAAAAACGGTTTTCGAGGTAAGAGGATATCCATTTTAACAGTATGGGTTCAAAGCCGAGGGCAGACAATTTGAAGATTATTAATCGATGAGAGATTTTTTGAAATGCTTTGATAAAATCGGTTGCAACTATATCGACTTCATTGCCATTCTCTAGGGCAGAGAGGGCAAGGGATACGAATTCAATGAGGTTTGTGGTGGTTGACCTACCCTTCAGGAAGACATATTGTCTAGGGCAAATAAGTGATTTGCATTGGAAACTTAGAGCTTCATACAAAATACTTTCAAAGAGTTTGGGTATATGGGAGAGTTTAGCGATGGAGCGATAATTGGTTATTTCATTCTTTGATCCTTTCTTGTGGATCGGGGTTATGAAGGAGGTTTTCCAAGCCTGAGGAAATTTTCCTTGTGAAAGGGATATACGAAAGAGATTAGAAAGGGCAACGGAAAGAGAGGAAGAACATTTTTTTAAAAAAATATAGCAGGAAGGCCATCTGGGCCGGGTGTGAATACGTCATTGAGTTGGTGTAATTTATATTCGATATAAGACGGGTCCAAAATATGAGAGAGAAGTGGGCCATTGAAAAAGTTCAGTAGGTAACTAAAATAGGATGGATCTGGTACAAAGGAGTCGTTGGTGAAGGATTGTTTAAAAAAGGTGGCAAATAGGTTGGCAATTGTGAGTGGATCGGTTGACGACCTGTTGTTGAAAGAGAGGGAAGGAGAGTAACCATCGGACTTTCTTTTGTAGTTAACAAATCGGAAAAAGGACTTAGGGTGGTTTATAAGGTTGACTTGCGCATTGTTAAGGTAGCCCTGGTAAAGAGAATCGTAAAGTTCGGTGAAATGAAGATAAGCACCAAGATAGTTGGAATAGTCGGTAAAGGATCTGGTACGCAGGAAAACAACCCATAACTTATTTCTCTCATTTCGTAAGGAACGAAGCTTGCGATTATAATAGGGAGGACTAGTAGATGATGTCTTAAGGCGGGAAAACGGAACGTAAAGGGAAAAAGAATTAAATATTTCTTTATAAAAAATGGATAAGGCATCATTTATACTTAGGTTGTGAAAGTTAAAGGGGGATCTGCTGAGATATTCACTGGTTTTATGAAAGCTTTATGAAAGTCGTGGGATGAGAGAGTTGTGGGGGGAGTGGACTGGAATGAAGAGTTATGCAAACATTAAAGTAGAAGGGGGGTGGTAGTATCGGGGACAATGTGAGGCTGAGGAGTTAATTGGATCTGTTGTGAAAATAAGGTCTAATTGCCTGCCCATATAATTGGATATACATACCACTGACTTGCCATAGGCTTGGGTCTGTTAAGCGATCTAAGAAGAGACATTCCTTAGCTGAGTTGTCATTTGAAGCGATGAAAAACGATTGATCATCTGATGGAGTCCACTGTAGCTGAGGAAGATTAAATAAGGAAATAAGGATATCATCAACAGAGTCTGCAGGTCAGTTAAATGGTCGATAGCATCAATAACAAATTAGTAAGATTCGATAGGTTGAGCTGGTAGGATGGTACGCGAACGAGGTGGATTATTTGGCGAAGAACTTTTCTCACAAAAACTCGGTTATTCGAAAAGCGCTGTAATAGAAATTTGTGATTCTTATTTGAAAGAATTACGGTTGAATATCGTTTAGTAGGACCAATTGGATGCATCATTTTGTCTAACAACGAACTGTTGAATATCATCATCGTTAGGCAATTTGTAGTTGCAATCCTTCAAAATGTTCAGCACCGGCAATAACTCTACTACAAGATGCGTTGCAAGTTAACCGGACTTTTTTAAGAATAAGAACAACTTTTTAACTTCATATTTAAGAACTTAGTTTACACAATTAAAATATACATACACTTAATACAAAGCAAAATGCTTGTATGCGAATAGTAGATTCTTATGACTAACGTTCATACATTACTTATTCTGTAATTGTTTGCGATTTCAGTTTAGTTATAGGAAGGTTTTAATCTTCCCAAGAGCGTTGACTATGTTGACTCCGAGCGCCCCTTTTGCCGCGTTTTTGTCCCCACAGCAAAACCGTGTTTTAGCTATAAATAACTACATTTACTACAAATATATGACAGATATACTAATATTCTACTATAGGAAATATGAAATGGAAGTTAATAATATAATTTTAAAAATGATATAATATTTATGCTAAGTTAAAATATACAGTAATAAGTATTAATAATGCATTCCCAGTCACCCGCACAATATCAGGCTTAAAAATTATTATTATTATTATTTCGAGGGATCTTTACACGCCGGGGTACTATGCCCATATGGCGCTAGTCAACAGCACGCGGTGTACCGAGTTCCCATGTGGTCCCCCATCTCACTGATTTCGGTGATCTAGTGGGAACCGATGCTTTCAATGTGGCGAGGCCATTGACGCTTAAAAATTATTACAAAAAAAATATATCATGACTTAAAAGCGAAAATACCCCTCTGCAGAGACACTTACTATTCGTACATTAGTAAGTTGTCAGAAAACTTAGGCAACACCAAAAATGTGTGTGGAGTCGTGGACGATATTCTAAATAGAAAAAAAACATTACGATATCTTGTCCTTAAATATAGAAAGTTTAAATATAATGAACCCTTCAAATGTTGCTAAGCTTTTTAATGTATATGTCTTCAAGCACCATTCACGATCGTAGGGGGTTAGGGGTTAGGCCACCCTAGAGGCCGTAAAAATGGGTTCTTTTGTGATTTTTTTTTTCGGGAAAATTATAAAATAAATCGAGTTTATTCTACAGTTGTAAATTTATTGTACAGTTGATTGACTGTAAAACATAATTTTCATATTGTTGAATAATTTATTTAAGAATGGCGGCTCTGCAGCGTTTCTCAGATGACCTCTCTTTTTTGGAAGGGTACACGGCCGTACCAAGAGCTCGTGTAAATTTTCAATTTGATATATTGATTTTTAGCCGAATGGCGTATTTCCAAAGTCAAACTTGTAAAATTTGCAGAAAAATCTCAAGAAAATTATTAATAACAAATGAACTATGCCATATAAAGAAAAAAATCCTACGTACTTATTTAGAGAATATATTTTTAAAGATCTAGTTAAAATTTGAAGTGAATTGGTTGAAAATTTTTCAAGTTATGGGTGCGGGCAACTTGAAAAATGCAGTTTTAAGATAAACGCGTTTAAAATTTTAAAGAGGCTCGCTGCCTACCTAGCGGCCTTGTACTATACTTTGAAAAGCAAGTACTTCGAGATATTTCCCAGCCATAATCTTTTGGGATATCATTTTTGAGGTCCGAAGTGACCATTGAAAGTCCTAGAGTGGCCTAACCCCTAAATAACCAATGCCATTGTGATCGGACTCCCATGCGAGTTTCCACGCGAGATGCATAGAATTATACTGTTACTAAAAACTTCTATCATACATTTCAAGTAGTGTTCTCAAAAATATATCATTTCTAGCTTCAGATGTTCCATGTTTTGTATTTAACCTTAGTATTGAGAGTGGAATTTTTCCAGAGTCACTCAAAACATCTGTGCTAATACCACTACATAAAAAGAGTGATACTACAGCTTTTAATTTAAATTCCTGTCCTATTTCCCTTTATCTCCTTTTTTTAAGATATTTGGACAGAGAACTAAATCTGATTTAATTTTTATATTAGTAATAATAATAATAAGCCATTAAAAACAACCGTAACATATTTACTGCTTTCATTGACTACAAAAAAGTCTTTGATAAGGTTCCGCATTCATGTAACGAAGAATTGGAGCACGAAACTTATTGTCAACACCGAAAATGTATCTTTTGTTACTAAATCAGTCTCTATTAAACAAAGTACTTTCAAAGAGAGATTCTAAGTCCGGTATGATTTTGCCTGGCACTGAACCCGCTATCTACACTCCTAGATTCTACAGGATATGGTTACAAAATCAAATATAGTACTAATATCTCATCCAAATTATCACATCTGTTGTATGTGGATGACCTTAAGCTCAACGCAAGCACATCAGCCAACCTCGAAAATCTGTTGAAGATAACAGAAGAGGGGAACTCTGATATACACATGGAGTTTGGAATTGACAAGTGCAAGACGCAAACGATAATACGAGGGAAAATGACGACAGGAACAAGCTATAGTACTAGAGGAGCGAATCTAATCACACCGATGCAGCCATCAGGGCTGTATAAATACCTCGGAATGAGTTAAAATACAAACCTGGCGTAAAGTACAATAAAAAGGGAACTAAGCCATAATGAAAACCGGCATTAACTCTAAAAACATAAGAAATGCGATTAATTCCTATGCAATTCCTATTCTTACTTACTCTTTTGGAGTTATAAACTGGACAGAAACTGACATCGACCCTATGAAAAGAATTATAAAAATATCTCTAACAAAGTATAGGTTTCATGATCCAAAATCGGCCATAGAAAGGATATCTCTACCACAATACATCGGAGGCAGAGGTATACTCAATCTAAGTAGACTTACTAAGATCCAAACCAAAAAACTGAGGAACTATTTCTTACAAAAACTTATTTTCTCACCACTCCACGCAGCAATAACTGAAGCTGACATAAACTCAACACTCTGTAAGCTCATAGAAACAAATACGAAAATGTTGACGAAAAGGCTTCTCGCGAATCTAATCACACCGATGCAGCCATCAGAGCCATATAAATACCTCGGAATGAGTTAAAATACAAACCTGGCGCAAAGTACAATAAAAAGGGAACTAAGCCATAATGAAAACCGGCATTAACTCTAAAAACATAAGAAATGCGATTAATTCCTATGCAATTCCTATTCTTACTTACTCTTTTGGAGTTATAAACTGGACAGAAACTGACATCGACGCTATGAAAAGAATTATAAAAATATCTCTAACAAAGTATAGGTTTCATGATCCAAAATCGGCCATAGAAAGGATATCTCTTCCATAATACATCGGAGGCAGAGGTATGCTCAATCTCAGTAGACTTACTAAGATCCAAACCAAAAAACTGAGGAACTATTTCTTACAAAAACGTATTTTCTCACGACCCCACGCAGCAATAACTGAAGCCGACATAAACTCAACACTCTGTAAGCTCATAGAAACAAATACGAAAATGTTGACGAAAAGGCTTCTCTAATTTGGTTCCAACAAGGAACTTTATACCCTGAGACAGAAGGACTTTTCTTCGCGATTCAAGACCGCGTCATTCCAACGAAACATTACCTGAAATATGTAATAGTAAACGACCCGACGCAGGCACTAGACTCATGCCGCTTTGGAAACAGTAGAGCACATACTCAATGGTTGCACATGCTTGGCACAGACGAAATATAAGGTCAGACATGACAACGTTGGAAAAATTATCTATCAGAACTTGCTAAAAAAAGCTTATGTTATGAAAAATTATCTATCAGAACTTGCTAAAAAAAGCTTATGTATGTTATTTCAATTTAACATACCAACCATATTTCGAGTTCACACCACCTCCAATAATACAAGCCGATAGATACAATGTATATTGGGACAGAACCATTCTAACGGACAGAATGATAGCACATAATAGGCCAGACCTATTGATATGGTATAGAGAGGAATTTAAGGTTCAAATAATTGACTTCGCAATTACAACCACCTCCAAAATGGAAACAACTATCAAAAAAAAAGTTGAAAAATATACCCAATTATGAAACGAAATCAATAGACAGTGTATTGCAAAACCCGGGGAAAATAAAAAAATTAAATTTACTACAATGGCAAATGCCGGGCTGCCGGCAAAAAAACAAACTTCAAAACTGACAGACAACAACGAACCGCAACCACACAGGTGGTGGTTGATGAACGAATGAAGAGGAGTACACAAAAACGAATAGGAGCCCAAAAAGGGAATTGCAACAAGCAGCTGCTGGTTAGCTGCGCACACCGGCTGCTCAGCAAGGGGGGGTTCGGGAAGATCACTCAACGCGAAAGTTGCAAACAACACAACAGGTAGGCGCCACCCAATTTTTGATGCGAAATTGGGAAAACAGATGAGAAAAAAACACAAGAATTGTCTTTTCCCTGATGGGGAATTTATACGTATATTTGATTTTTTTTTTCTTGTTTCGTTTGAGGGAGATTACAGGGTATGCCGAATTTTGCCAAACAAAGTTTAAAAAAATTTGGATTAATTTTACGTTAATGGGTCGGCTAACGGAAGGCCCACAGTTCCGCGTTGTCGTCCCGGTAAAACTAGCGGGTCGCGCAATGAACGAAATCTAACCGTCTTACGAACGGTTTCACGGAAAACGGTAAGAAGGCTTTCCTTTACAATCTTTTTCTTTTTAACTTTTGTGGGGGTAGGGGGTTATACAAATTGATGGTGTTGGGCAAACAATATTAACTATGGTGGGCTCGCGGCCATTGTTGATGGTGTTGACATCTCGGGGCATCACGGGGCGGACCGTCCGTCCGCTAGAGTCTCCAGGCCGTCCGCCTGGCTCTATCAGGGGTACCTATATGGTCATCTCTGGAGCGGTAGGCCGGGGGAGGGAACTGAATTTACAGGATCCAGTGAATCCCACCTGTGCCGTGGCATCCAGAGCATGACGGAGGGAAGAAAAGAAGGGACAGCACAAGAAGGGGGAGGAGAAATGAACCGGTCAACAGACAACAGATGGAAAAGGGAGTGGAGGATTTTTGGGGCGTGATTTGCACGCAACAAACCCCACCCTTACCTCCTGGGAAATGTGCCCTCACAT
Organism: Volucella bombylans; assembly: GCA_949129095.1. Classification (NCBI taxonomy): domain Eukaryota; kingdom Metazoa; phylum Arthropoda; class Insecta; order Diptera; family Syrphidae; genus Volucella; species Volucella bombylans. The sequence continues at coordinate 108,271,181 of OX422141.1, read as the reverse complement.
TTCTGCTTACGGGCTTAACTACCAGAATCAACCGTGGCCTAAGCCGATACAAAGAGACGGGTGAGAGACAACACAAAAGGAGATCATCATCTACCCTACGGGTCAACATTCATCTTTGCCATCAGCCCTTGTGATGGTTAGGTTACGTCATCGAGCGGTTTAACGCTCTCCGTAACTCTTTGCGTAACGATCCTTGTTCGTTACGCGACTAAGGTCATCTATGGGGTCGTCGCGGTATGGCTTCAGGTCCTTGGCGTGCCATACACCTCTGTCCTTGCCTGTCTCGTCCTGAAGCGCGTAAGTCCAGGGGGAAACCCTCCTTTTTATAGAAAAAGGCCCAACGTACTTTGGTGCCAATTTCGCCGCATAGTAATTGGCCGCGTCGGAAACCATGAAGTTCCTACGCCATACAACCTCGTTGGGCAGATATTGTACATCTCTCCGCCGCAAGTTGTATGACTTAGAAGCCTTCAACGCCGCCGCCGCTAACCTTTTACTAATATCTTCCCTAAGCTGTCTAAACCTATCCTCTAGCTCGAACATCTCCGTTCCCTGAACTATATCTGAATCCCTAGCTTCCGACCCCAGTTCCCTATCTCCTACTGTTTCATTTCTATCTATCGGCCCTAATCCCCTATCGTTTGCCCTATCTTCCCTAGCTAAATTTTTCCTATTTACCCTAATATCTTCAGAGGCATTCGCGAGGGTATCCGTTCCCGTATAAGATCGACCGCTCGCGTGGGTTATCATGTCCCTACCGAAGTTCGCGAAGTACGGTGAGACTCCTAAGACGTCGTGTTGAGCTGTCCGGATACAGCATCCAACTTTTGCTAACTGGGTATCCCAGGACCGGTGATTTTCCGACACGTAAGACCGAAGGGTAGTTTTAATGATTTGGTTAATCCTTTCTGCAGGATTAGCCTGTGGGTGATAATGGGCAGTGAACTTAATTTGTGACCCGTACGCTTTCGCAAGCGCAGCCAATTCCTTACTGCGGAACTGGGGACCGTTGTCACAGACGATCCATCGCGGTACGCCGAATAGAAGGAAGACGTTCTCCTCCAACTCCTTACAAAGAGTCCTGGCAGTCGCCGTCCTAAGGGGGAAAAGCAGAGGGAACTTGGTGAAGTAATCTACGACCGTTAAAATGTAAACAAAACCCCTACTCGATTTTGGGAGCGGACCAACTAAATCGACACAAATCATTTCCCATGGCACAGAAATTCCTCTTCTTTCGACCATCAAACCAGCTGGTTTATCGTTTATCGGTTTCACACTTTGACACACTTTGCAATTTCTAACATGCTTGGTTACATCTGACCTCATCTTCGGCCAGTAGTACCTCGCTCCTACTCTAGCTAACGTTTTCCTAACCCCCATGTGTCCTGCTAACTCGTTGTCATGACATTCCCTCAAAACCCTACCTCTATCTATTTTCGGCACTACTTCTTTCCATTCTAAACTATTGTCATGAACAACCACGTGTCTAGCCCTAACAAACTTAAATAATCGGCCATCCTCTACTCTCCAACACGGATAAGCTAAAGGATCTGACTCGACCTTCGCCATCGTCTTGGTGATCCACGGGTCCGTACTTTGCTCTGCTAGTTCTGCTACTTCTGCAACATTCCTAGAGAGCATATCCGGAACCACGTGATCTTTTCCTTTTCGATGTACGATTTCGAAATCGAATTGCTGTAACCTAACCGCCCACCGAGCTAACCTACCGCACGGATCTTTGAGGTTGCTCAGCCATACCAGGGAATAGTGATCCGTCACGACCGTAAACCGAACCCCTTCGATATATGGTCGTAACTTCTCTACTGCCCATAGGACCGCCAAGCACTCCTTCTCCGTGGTTGAATAGTTCCTTTCATTCCTATTCAACGACCTACTTAGATAGCAAATTACCTTTTCTCCTTCGTCGAAAGTTTGGGTAAGCACTGCTCCAACCCCATGGTCCGATGCATCCGTCTGAACTACGAACGGACGCTCAAAATCCGGACAGGTTAGAATCGGGGCAGTTACCAGGCACTCCTTTGCCCTCTGGAAGCTCCCCTCGCACTCCTCAGACCAGACAAACTTCCTACTTTTCTTTAAAAGGTCTGTCAACGGCTTTACCAAAATTGAAAAATTCGGTATAAATCTCCTGTACCAGGATACCGTTCCTACAAAGCTCCTAACTTCCCTAACATTCCTCGGTGCAGGAATCCTAAGCATGCTTTCTACTTTTTCCGGGTCCACGTGCAACCCATTCCTATCCACTACATATCCTAAAAATTTCAATGTAGACCTACAGAAGTTACACTTCTCCCTACTGACCTTCAACCCTGCCGTACTCAATCGTTTGAAGACTTCCTCTAGAATTTCCAGGTGTTTTTGGAAACTGTTCGTGACGATCACGATGTCGTCGAGGTATACGAACACGTGCGGTTCCAAATCGGCACCAAGCACTGTGTCAATAAACCTCTGCCATGTTGCTGGGGCGTTGTGTAACCCAAAAGGCATCCTCTTGAACTGGAAGAGTCCCCGATTAGGCACGGTAAAGGCTGTGTATTGGCGGGACTTTTCCTCGACGGGGATCTGCCAGTATGCGGACTTAATATCCAAAGATGACAGATATTTAGCATCCCGGAGTTTGTCCAAGGTCGCTGAAATGTAAGGAAGTGGGTAAGCATCACGCTCCGTGACCTTATTCAACTTCCTGTAGTCTACACAAAACCTAAACGATCCGTCCTTCTTCTTAATCATGACAATAGGTGAGGCCCAAGGACTACTGGACTTCTCAACTATGTCATCCCTAAGCATCTCTTCTAATTCCCTATCTATGTGGCTCTGGATCGCAGGGGATACCGGGTAGTATCGCTGCTTTATTGGTTCAGAAGCCGTCCTAATTTTGTGTTCTACCAGATGTGTGCACCCAATGCCATTTGGCATACCTTGGAAAACTCTTTCCAGCACCTCAGTTAGTTGCTGGCTTTCTCCGCCATCCAATTCGGTTCTCTCCTTAAGAGCCGAAATCGAAGCCACCTCCTTTTGGCTCGAAAACCTCCACTCGCCTGATCTCAAATCCGGGACAATGCCCGCGCGGACCCAAAAGTCGGCCCCTAGTATCAGGACGTGTGGAAGCGTTGGAATCACCAGGCACTCCAGCACCACTGATTTCTTCTGCACAACAAATGGTAGACTCACGCTCCCTACTACATCTACACCGGCACCATCTGCCAATGAAACCCTACTAATCCTAGCTATTCCTAATCTAAGCCCTAACTCTTTTAAAATTTTCCACCCGTCCCTACCGATGATGGTACGCGAAGCTCCTGAATCTAATAACCCTACTAAACTTTTGCCGTAAACACTAACACCTAAATAAGGGCGACCATCATCTTCTTTATCCTCAAGTGTGAAACCTAAATAAACTTCTTCCGTCAATCCTCCCAGCTGGTTACCAGCAGGCAACCTATCTACATTCGCCGGCGCTCTTGCCCTGCTGGTGCAAGAGTCCGACGACCATTTCCCGAACATTGGGAACAATCCCTTCTTAGAACCCCTAGCTTACCACACCCTATACAACGCCTAGGAGCGGAACAGTGAGCGGAAATATGACCCTCCTGATTGCAGTTGAAACACCTCAACCGCCTATTCGGCTGAGGTTCCCTACTCACGACTGATACTCTTGGAGCCGGCCTGGGTTCGGCAACCCTACGCTCTGCAGCCCTCGGTTCCTCGACTGCCACGTATGCCAAATCAGGTTCCAAGAGATGACGTGACCGAGTAGGAGGTGGCGCAAATGTTTCCACATTCGCTCGGACCATCTCTAGTTTCCGTCCTAGAGCGACCAAATCTGGGATAGACTTGGGATCTGCCAACCCCAATTGAGTTTGGTAGAACGGTGCCAAGTTTCTTTGCACTATTCCCAGCTTCCGTCGCTCCGTGAGCGGCTCCGTCAACCTACCGAACATGTTTTCCATGATCGCTACGTAGACTCCAATCGACTCGTCCTTCCCTTGGGTCCTACGACGAATTTCCTCCAACAGTGCGTCGTCATAATTTGGAGGCAGGAACTCCAGCTTCAACTCCCTAACTAAACCCTGCCAAGAAGAAACAGTCCTCCTAACCGCCCTATACCAAAGAAGTGCCTTCCCATTGAAAAGTTCAACAGCTGAGCGAAAGAGGTGGTCTTCCGACACATTGCGCGCTTCGCGGAGCTCCTCGACTCGTTCTAGGAACGAGTTCACTGATGAACCGCAGCGTTCTCCAGTGAACTTCAAGTCCCACTTGCCGATTCGCTCTGTGCAGCGTTCAATTGCCGGTGGTTCCGGTGCCGAAGGTAACTGCCTCGGTTGGGGAGTGGGTGGAATCCTAACCGATGACCTAGGGGAGGGGATGGGTGTTCTGAATTCCCCAATTAGGTTACGTTCCTCTTCTTCTGCGGGTTCATCAACTTCTTCATCATCTTCATCTTCTAGCGAGGCCATTAGAAGCATCAGATCCGTCTTCAGGTTCTTCTTCTGATTCACTTCTTCGTCTGTTGTGGGCTGGGACCGCTCAACCCGTGAGGTGGCCCATTCAATTTTGGTGAGTACCTTACAGTACTCTGAAGACTTTTTGGCTGGAGGGTTCTCCAGTAACTTCTCGATCTCTGTGATTTTCTTCTCGACGGCTTCCCTGTCGGTGGAAAATGAAAAAGGGTACTCGCCAGGTTTGAGAGACCCCCGTCGCTCAAGTGCTCTTGCAGCCCGTAGCGACTTCCTCATCCTATCGACGGTGTCAGGTAACAAGCCCCTACACTCGACTTCGTAGGCCAGCTCGTCCTGACTCAACCGATTAATCTCCATCCTTTTACAACTAAGCAAACGAGCCCAAGGTAAAACAGCAAAGAAAAAGGTAGCAAATCTTACTATCCAAAATAAAAAATTAGGAGTAGAAACTAATTTCAACCACGGCAACACTAACTAGTATGCACAACAAGTCAACAAAACAAAATAGCGCAAAAAGTTCACAAATAAACCGAGTAAAAAGATATACGAGTATGTAAATATGTATTTAAGAAAGAATATGGATGTATGTAATAAATTAATATATTAATTACTAAATGATATATATGTATGTATGTATATTTGAATAAGCCAGTAAAAATTTTATAAAAAAAAATGCTATATGTTCGAAATTTGTATATATATATAGGTAAATACTATATAGTATAGTATCTACCTATACGTTATGTATATATTTATGTTACAAAAGAAAAAAAACTGGCCACAAAAGAAAACTGGCAATAGAAAAAAAACGAAATCAAAACCTACTTGGGACTCAGGGTAAATACGACCTGAGGTTTTCGCTTCCAACGATGTAAATCTGTAAGTGTGGATGATTTTTAATTCCCTCGATGGTTCTTGAATCCCACGTTGACTCCAAAACTCCAGCGATGACACTTCGAAATCACTTCCCACTAGGTTAACTCTAAAAGAAACAACGAAGATTATTTGCACTTTTAAATAGAAACACAGACACTTCCCTAAGTCACAAAGCACCTCTTTGGTACAAAATTTTTTTTTATATTTTTTTTTATAATAATTTTTTGTTTTGAGCCCCACGTCTGGGCGTCAATTTATTGCAAAACCCGGGGAAAATAAAAAAATTAAATTTACTACAATGGCAAATGCCGGGCTGCCGGCAAAAAAACAAACTTCAAAACTGACAGACAACAACGAACCGCAACCACACAGGTGGTGGTTGATGAACGAATGAAGAGGAGTACACAAAAACGAATAGGAGCCCAAAAAGGGAATTGCAACAAGCAGCTGCTGGTTAGCTGCGCACACCGGCTGCTCAGCAAGGGGGGGTTCGGGAAGATCACTCAACGCGAAAGTTGCAAACAACACAACAGGTAGGCGCCACCCAATTTTTGATGCGAAATTGGGAAAACAGATGAGAAAAAAACACAAGAATTGTCTTTTCCCTGATGGGGAATTTATACGTATATTTGATTTTTTTTTTCTTGTTTCGTTTGAGGGAGATTACAGGGTATGCCGAATTTTGCCAAACAAAGTTTAAAAAAAATTTGGATTAATTTTACGTTAATGGGTCGGCTAACGGAAGGCCCACAGTTCCGCGTTGTCGTCCCGGTAAAACTAGCGGGTCGCGCAATGAACGAAATCTAACCGTCTTACGAACGGTTTCACGGAAAACGGTAAGAAGGCTTTCCTTTACAATCTTTTTCTTTTTAACTTTTGTGGGGGTAGGGGGTTATACAAATTGATGGTGTTGGGCAAACAATATTAACTATGGTGGGCTCGCGGCCATTGTTGATGGTGTTGACATCTCGGGGCATCACGGGGCGGACCGTCCGTCCAGAGTCTCCAGGCCGTCCGCCTGGCTCTATCAGGGGTACCTATATGGTCATCTCTGGAGCGGTAGGCCGGGGGAGGGAACTGAATTTACAGGATCCAGTGAATCCCACCTGTGCCGTGGCATCCAGAGCATGACGGAGGGAAGAAAAGAAGGGACAGCACAAGAAGGGGGAGGAGAAATGAACCGGTCAACAGACAACAGATGGAAAAGGGAGTGGAGGATTTTTGGGGCGTGATTTGCACGCAACAAGTGCCATACCGAAGAAGTGACGAAAGTCCCCATCGTGTTATCCTTATCTGCCCTTATTACAAAAACAACAGCACAACAATTTAAAGCCCTCAATATTTTGCAATAATAATAGACAACTGTGTACGATTCCACAGATTTTCTAACACTAAACTATATCTAACGGCCGTAGAACAAAGACTACGACCCAACTGAGCCCTACCTTTGGCCTATACCCGGATAGGTGAAGCCCGTCACGAAAATGACGTCAGCATCCAATAATAATAATAACAATAATAATCAAATAATAATTATAATTATAATAATAATAATAATAATAATAATAATAATAATAATAATAATGCATAAAATCGGGAAATCCCATTTAAATGTTAGGAATTTAGTTAAAGGAATAAACACCTATGCAATATCGGTACTGACCTACAGCTTTGGTATAATCAAATGGTCCACAACAGATCTTGTGGACATGCAGCGAAAGATCCGAACCATATTGACTAAATACAATCTTCACCATCCGAAGTCCTGTATAGAACGAATGTCGTTGCCCCGGCAAGAAGGAGGTAGGGGAATAATTGATCTGCAAGGCATGCATGCTAGGCAAATATTTTCGCTTAGAAGATACTTTACCAAGAAAAGTCTCATCTCAGACCTTCCAAAAATAACTCTTGAAGCTGACGATAATCTTACTCCACTCAACCTAAAAAATCAACCAGCTGTACAACTACCCGATATGGAGGCCCGAAGATGAACATGGGCAGCCAAATCTCTGCATGGAAGACACTATCAAGCACTTAGGAGCGAACATGTTGACATAGAAACGTCAAACTTATGGCTCCGGGTACGAGAACTGTTTTCCGAAACAGAAGGTTTCCTGATAGCAATACAAGACGGCGTTGTTGCAACACGAAATTATACAAGGTTTGTCCTAGGAGACAATACCGTAGAAGATAAATGTCGAATGTCGAACATCATATCAGGATGTACAAATCTAGCACAGACTGAATATCTCCGAAGGCACAACAATGTTGCTAAGGTCTTCCACCAACAGTTATGCAAAAATGCTGGACTTTTGCAAGAATTGCAACCGTATTACCGTTATGAACCAGATCCTGTGGTGGAAAACGAGGAAGTCAAGATTCTATTTGACCGAACGCTTCATACTGCAAATCGAGTTGATCATAACCTACCTGACATTACTATTTTAAACAAAAGGGACAACACAGTAATATTGATTGACTTCGCTGTTCCTAACAATAATAACATCAAAAAGACATACGATGAGAAGAAAAGGAGATATGAAAGTCTAGCAATAGATATCAAAAACTAGTGGAACCTACGGAAGGTCAAGACCGTACCAATAATAATAAGTGCAACAGGACTAATAGAAAAAAACATCAAGAAACATCTGAGAGACCTAGATATCAGTGAGAAATATATAGCGAAAGTTCAAAAATCCATCACTCTAGACACGTGTCATATAGTTCGCGAATTTTTAAATTAACTACAATAAAGACTTGTTACATTTTTGTTCGATTTAAGGTCCTGAAAATATAACGTACATAACCGTAATAGCGTGAAATTAAACACCATAATAATAATAATAATAATAATAACACTGCAATGACAACAATATAATTGCAGAAGAACAGAAGGGATGTGTAAACGGATCATATGGATGTAAAGAACAGTTGGTCATTGATTCTGTTGTCGCAGGTCAAGCATGCACCAGACAACGAAACCTATTCATGGCGTTCGTTGATTATAAGAAAGCCTTTGATATGGTACCACACCGCTGGCTAATACAGGTCCTTAATTTGTACAAAATCAACCCGCAAATAATACGGTTTTGCGAAGCTGTAATGGCTAAATGGTGTACGAGTCTAAAATTGGAATCAATAACATCAAGTAAAATAAAGATTGCAAGGGGTATATTCCAAGGAGATAGTTTGAGCCTACTATGGTTCTGTCTTGCACTGAACCCGCTGTCCACACTTCTTAACCAAAGTAAACATGAATACGAGATAAGAAGCAATGTACAAAATATCAGGCTAACTCATCTCATGTATATGGATGACATTAAATTATACGCCAGCACTGCCAGTAGCCTAGAACAACTACTCCAAACTGTCGAGAGATTCTCCATTGACGTAAAAATGGAGTTCGGTGTACAAAAGTGCAAAACGATCGCCATCATGAGAGGCAAGATAACTAGAGGACTGCAGTATACAACAGCTGACAACGAAAAGATAGCACCTCTGGAGGAGTCAGAAGTATACAAATACCACGGAATGGAGCAAAGGAAGATGATAAATCACACCTCTCTCAAAAGTCGCTTGAGGAAGTCTCTGTTCATGCGCCTGGAAAGAGTGCTAAGGACATCGTTGAACTCCAAAAATATGATAACAGCAGTAAATACTTACGCTGTGCCACTAATAGCATATTCAGCTGGTGTTATTAAATGGAGTGCAACCGACCTTGATGAATTGGATAGGAAAGTACGTACAATGCTGACAAAATATCGCTACCATCACCCGCAAGCGGCTATTCAGAGACTCTTTCTCCCCAGGGATACAGGAGGCAGAGGGATAGTCGACATCAAGAACCTGGTGAACAAGCAAATAGAAAATATCTTCAGATATTTCTCCACCAAAGTAGCAACATCGCCTCTTCATTGCGCTGTTTACAATGCCGATGACAATTTCTCCCCAGTAGACATGAAAAACAGAGAACATCTAGTAAGCGCGGTGAGTACTCCGCAAGATATATACACGCAGTGGAAAGCCAAGCCACTGCACGGAAGGCACCCCAACGAGATGGAGGAACAAAATGTTGATACAGCGCTATCAAACTCCTGGCTTCGATCTGGCAATCTGTTTCCAGAAACGGAAGGGTTTATGTTAGCCATCCAAGATCAAGTCGTAGCAACGCGGAGCTACCTTAAGTTTATTGTTAGAGACCCGTCAGTCCAGTCAGATAACTGCCGCCAGTGCGGAGCTAAGTGTGAAACTATACAGCACATACTCGCTAGTTGTACGACGCTTGCAAATGATGCCTACAAACGTAGGTATGACAATATGGGCAAAATAGTTCATCAGGAGCTTATAAGAAAGTATGGCATAACTACATAGCCAACATCTACCCCATACTATAAGTACACCCCGCAAGCAGTTGTAGATACTACACGCTATAAAATTTACTGGGATAGATCAGTGCTTACCGACACAAGTGTCTCTGCTAACAGACCTGATATTGTTATCCACAATAAAGCGGAAAGAAAAATCATGCTTCTAGATTTTGCAGTTGTGAATAACAATAACATGGATTCGACACATTTTAGTAAGATACAGAAATACACAGCCCTATGTCAAGAGCTGAAAACATTGTGCAGATGTAGCTCTGCAACAACACTACCACTAATAGTATCAACTACTGGACTCATACCTAAGTCGACGGTAAAATGTCTGGAAAAACTAAACCTGGAAGCGAACATCATAAAGGGCATGCAAAAGGCTGTAATATTGGAGAGTTGCCGAATCGTGAGGGAATTTCTATCGCTATAATTTAGTACGTAAATGGTTGTGCTTGGTCTTAGACCCGCATACCCATCCGAGCCTAGTCTTGTTAAACAATCAAATAAGACAGGTGAATGATATCCTACGAGATGTAGAGATAGTGCAAACTAATTCAATTATAATAATAATAATAATAATATAGGACACAAATCAGGGAGTTATTTTTGAACCAATTTCCTGTCTAAGTAGAATAACGGAACCAAATCTTGCGGATATGAGGAGAGCAATTATGGTCAAGGAGCTTCTCACTGAACAAGAAATCCAAGATATCAAAATACAAGCAGCAAACCATATATCTACATCTAGGGAAGCAACTGATCGAGTTGCGGTTCAATCAAATGACGAACAGTCGGAAAACAGCAACAGTTTCGAAGAAGGATCATACAGCAGAGAAAATACCCATGCCATTCAGGAGAGTCCTGTAAATCAACAAACAGAAAATATTAACGCAAATCGGGCTGAAGTAATAAGTACCCAAGAGCAGGCACATATAACAACTGTGCAGCCTTGACACAAAATGAGAATAGTGACCCTTATCGCAGAGATATCATTCCCAGAATCTATAACAACTAAATAGTAAGTGAACTAACAAACATTGTCAATCGCGACAGCTTGCCTACCTATCTGGCTTCAGCCACAAACATACAACATCTGCACTGCTTGATATACTCTGGCGCTGTCGCAATAGTTAAAACTATGGGCAAAAAGGCAATAGCTTGTACAGAAACCCGTGCACCAAAAGTTACTTCAACCATTCCAGCCCGGGAACAACAAAATAAACAAGGTCAGGCATGATTTAGGAAGGCTCACAGCTTACGCCAGTGGAATAAGATCCTGGAAAATTCGAAAATGACTGAAAGTCATCAAAAGCCCTCTTCAAATTAAGCAGATGACAGAACACGAGCTAACCGAAATCAAAGATAAGAAAATTCAGCAACTTACGGCCTGAACGTCTAAACGTCTTGCAAGATATAAAGAAAGTAGAGCGAGAAAATTGGAAAGAAACCATAAACACTTCTTCCGTCAATTAGATCACCCTGGAGGAAACAAACTTAACTTGGAAACCCCACCGATGGAAGAAGTTAAGCGCTTCTAGAGTGAAATATGGAGCAAACTTTAAAACATAAATCTTGATACAGAATGGCTGGCCAAAGAATTTGAAGATACCATAAGTTACAGAGAGATGCAGAACACCGATGTATCCACTGAAGAAATCGCGAAAGCAATACGTGAGAGCAGTAACTGGCTGAAAAATCTTACAGCAACGCATTCCCTACTGGCAGTTTTCTTCACCAAGCTTTTGAGAGATCCACATTAAACCCCATCGTTTCTCTTGATGGGGAATACATACCTTATTTCAAAGGGAAAAACTCTTTGAACCCGGCAAACTACCGACCACTTACATGCCTATACATATGCCTATACCTATGACATATAAACTTATGACGAAGATTTTTACTAACCGTGTTTATAACCACTGCGTCAAATATAACATCATCACTTAGGAACAGAAAGGATGTGCCAAAAATTCAATGGGTTGCAAGGAACAACTAACAATTGACTCCGTGTTAGTTCATCAAGCAGTGCAGGGTAAACGCAACCTCAGCATGGGATACATAGACTACAAGAAAGCTTTCGATAGCTTTCCTACTGAAAATTCTTGAGATATATAAAATTGATTCAAGGATTATAAATTTCTTGAAAGTAACAATGGAAACGTGGAATGTAAAACTACACCTTGGACGAAATACTAGTCAAGCTGTGCACCTTAAATGTGGAATCTTTCAAGGTGATGCCTTCTCTCGTTTTGCCTCTGTATGAACCCACTGAGTAGAATGCTGAAAAGCCTCAATCTTGGTTTTAAGTTGAAAGCAGAAACTGGTGCCTTCCTTATCAATCACCTTTTCTATGTAAATGATCTTAAACTCTAAACTAGTAATAAAGAACAAATGCATCGGATGATTCAGCTAGTCAAAAAATTTTGTTATGACATAGGATGGAATTTATTATCGAAAAATGTAAAATGATCCATATCCAGAAAAGAAAAGTACAAAACGACAGTGAACGGTTTCACCTAGACGAAAACAACTTCATAGACAATTTAGACCAAGAAGAAAGCTACAAATATCTTGGCGTCTTACAATTGAAAGGAATACAAGAGTCGGAGCTGAAGAAGGTACTGCGGAACAAATTTCAGCAGAGACTAACTAAATTTCTGAAGTTTTTTTTATTTTTTATAATTTACGTGCGCCTAAAGGGTTAGATACCCTTTTACTATTGCCATGGCGCGGGCGTTAAGGTAGAAGGAGGAAAAAGGAAAATTGTTTTTGTAGTGGTTTGAAACTCAGGTGTATTTGGTTTCAATATTAGCTCTCCAGGGGTGGGAGTCCGAATAGGACGGAGAGTTTTTTCTTCACTCAGAGTGATTTTGTGCTTGAAACTCTACAACAGCAAAATCTACGTGTCAGTGTTATGCCTTCACACTCTGAATTTTTTTGACTGAGTTCCAATTACACTAATGAAAAACTTGACAAACTAGGAATCGAACCTTGACCCCCGAGTGAGAAGCGATTGCTAGTACCACTACACCACGGCCACCCCGTCCCACTTAAATGCTGGAAATAAGCGCAAAGCCATCAACACCTGGACCATTCCAGTATTTATGTATTCCTTCGGCGTTTTTAGTTGGTCAAATACAAACTTTGATGAGATATCAACATTACTAAGAACCACCCTAACTAAATACCAGTGCCACCACCCGAGAAGTGCAATCGAAAGAGTCACCCTTTCTTATGAAGACGGTGGAAGAGGTTTCCTCGACATACCAAATCTACATTTTTTGCTAATTAAAAACTTAAGAGACTATTTCAGTAGCTAAGTCGAAACTTCAGATCTAATTCGAACAATGTGTCTAGCGGACAAGAACTATACTCCGCTTAAACTTAAGTCAAGTGAAATTGAAAGACCACCCAACGTTCTCTCTCGGGAACAGCGCATGGTCGTATGGAAAAGTGAAAGCATACACGGAATACACCCCTTCCAACTATCACAAGACTTTATCGACGTACCCAGCTCAAATTTATGGCTTCAACGTGGGTCTCTCTTTGCAGAAATGGAAGGCTTTATCATTTCTATCCAAGATAAGGTTATAGCAATTAAAAACTACCACAAGTTTGTATTAGGGGAAGACTTACAAAATGACGCATGCCGCCGCTGTCAGAGCAATTCAGAGACCAAATCTTAGGTGGATGTGCGAGCCTAGCATCACATGATTATACAGCAAGACACAACCAGGTACCGAAAATCATACACCAAGGCCTGGATATGCAAAATAACCTTGTTAAGCAAAAATTTCCATACTACAAGTACGAACCGCCACCTGTATTTGAAAACAGTAGTTCTAAACTGTACTGGGATAGACGGTTGGTTGCAGACCGTACAATACGGGCTAATAGGCCAGATATCGTCTTATTTGATAAAGTTGGAAAGAAAATAACGTTGCTTGATATAGCTGTTCCACTCAACAACAACCTGCAGTCGACGTATAGTACAAAAATTGAAAAATATACTGATCTGGCAAACGAACTCAAGACAATGTATCATGTGGACCAATACGAACGGGCTAGAACACGGTCTACGCCCCAACAGAGCCTAATCCCTTGGCATAGCCTGGGATAGGTAATTTTCAACTTCACAGAGGTTGAGAAGTACTAGATAAAACTCGAATAATAATAGACTGCTGTCCATCCTAGATACGAGTGAAACTAGCATTTTTAGCAATTTTCAGTTGGGGCTCAGATGCTTGGTGAAATATATCATACTGTGAATAATTCTGAAGTTGCTGCTGCACTATTTGTAGACATCATCAAGGCTTTTGACACGATAAATCATAATTGTATAATGTAGACTTTACAGTATCGATACATTCGTGGTTTGATTCTTATTTGAATAACCGCATGCAAAGGATAAGAATAAATAGTAATTTGAGACAGGAAAAACTAGTCAACGTAGGTGTTCCGCAATGGTCCATTTTGGGTCCAATTCTATGTTTAATATACGTAAATTCTCTATTTGTTCAAGCATTCAATGGCAGAATTACTAAGTTCATGTTATTTAATACTATGGGTTCAATCGCAGAAGATATGATTTTGTATTTTCACTCGCCTGATTGTTTAAAATGCTTCGTGTGACCCACAGTATTATATTCGAATGGCTACTTTACTGTTGATCGTATTATATTGGACTCTTAAACGATTTGGAAAGACCACACTTTATACTTAAAATATTATTTTAATAGAGTTGAGAGGCAAATTTATCTCCTAAGTTTATACTGCAATCCAGCTGTCCTAGCGTTAGTCAATAATGCTTTAATTAAATCAAAACTTCAATATGGATTATCGTGCTGGGCGGCTGGCATTTTAATAAAATGCAACCTCTACTGCTAAAGCAAAAGCTTCCTCTTAGATACTTATACGAGTACTCCTTCAAAGTCTTTAAAATATTTTTCCTTAAATCCGGGTGTACTCCAGCCAGGCTTTATGGCAATTATAACCTACCTAACAATAACAGAAATTTTGTAATGGTACCCAAAATCAATAAAGCATTTCTTCATTTTCACAGTTTTATAATGTAACTGTGTATCGTGTATTTAATTTTTTTACTGAATAATCTCAGAAGCGAAATAATGAAATCAGATTTTTTTAAGAAACCTTGGAATTTGCCTTTTTTCATTAAATAATAGTAAAATAGAAAATTTGTTTAACCCTAATCAGTCCAAGTTAATTTTCTCCCTAATCCACTCAAGTGTTAACCCAGAGTCACCATGTTTGAAAAGTGTCCATCGATGACACATTGCCGTGTAACAAGCGCAAAATTCTTTCTGCGCGATATTCTGGCCGAATAGGATGAACACGATGCACCAGATGCTTCAAAACACCAAGACAGAATTGTACATTAACTTTTCGGCTCCTGGAATCGTAAAACCAAATTAATATTGTCTTCACTTTTGACATTTTCAAACGAATTTTTTGGGGTTTTGGCTAGTTCGGCGCCTTCCACTCAGCACTTTAGCGCTTGGTTTCTGAATCATATTGAAAACACCACCTTTTATTACCAGTCACAATGTTGCAAGGGAAGTTTTTGTTTTTGTAATTTCCAATATATGGTTTCACTAAAATGAGATACCAGGGGAAGCCGATAAACGAACAAAATCTTTGAATTTATCTAGGAATTACTTAACGACAGCTTGAGATACTAGGGTTGGTCTCCATCAGCTCCAATGGAGGGCGTTAATGTTCATCAATTTAACCAACGCAGCCACCAGATTTTGAAGCCTATCACTCACTATTAGAATGCCAGCGTGGGGCCGCTACAACTTATTTGGTACACGCGAATACAGTATTTCACTCAGATTTAGCGAAAGACTTTTCAATCCATTGGAGGACGACAATGTTTAATTTCAGCCACAATTACAAGAACCTGCATCTGTCTTCCAAGAAATGCGGGTTGTAATGAACTATATTGGGAAAAATTGGTGAAAGGAGAGAAATACCTTCGGTTGAACCCTCTAACAGTTTCAAGCTAGATCGAAAATGCAAAACTTCACTGAACACAATCGGAATTCTAAGTTCATTGAGTCTTGTTAGGATAACAGTTCACTATGGGATCATGGGAAGTGAGATTGCCGCCGATGAACCTGCTGGGCTCAGGGCCCGTTAAACTGCCTGCGTACACGGTTAGGTCTTCCATTGACAGTTCATGTAAGCATAACTGCAGATGTCATAACGCGTCAGGATGCCGACAGACCCAACGAATGCTTTCCAACGACATTTAGAGGTCAGCGACTTTCCTGCTGTTCGCCGTGGACTGCTTACGGTTATTGTAACGATCACCAAACACAACATCGGGTGGCGCTTGTTGACAGAGTGCTACCGCTGTGAGTATCCGGCCTAAGCACGCATAGGCTGCAGCATTTCACCATTCAAGCTCTTACTCACCTTTCCGTGAAAACTGAGGAACACCAGTTAAGGAACACGTAATGACTACAATGGATAGTTTTGATCTTGCCGATTAATTTTAATATTGTGGCCGCAGCATTGCTCACACTTTCGTAACAAAAACGTATAGAAAGCGTCTTTAGGTGCGTCGTCCTACTTCATCGTCTTATAACTTAGCGAGGTAAGCCGAATGATAACATGGCTGTCCTCTTGCCATCTGCTGACGTAGATATCACAAAAAATTATTTTCCAGAAGTCCTGTACCATCCATCCCATTCTCTTGTAGACGTTCGGTCATTTCAGATGTCTGTACTCAATTCGTGCTTCACGAAACGTTGACTTTATAGTTGTTACTACTGAGAGTAGTTTTTATGTATTCGTTTTCATATTCCACGTAAAACGGAGGGCTTTGATTAACTGCCAGGAGGCGCCATGAGACAGCAGTGACAAGACTAGTTATAGCCACCCCTAATAGGAAGCAATCAGAGTCTTAGCAAGGGTTTCTGGCCACTTGGTTTCCTTGCTCTAATTAAGAAGTCTAATAAGTGGCTGACAGATCATTTTAAGGAGGTATGGTCTCGTAAAATCATCCCCAGAGCTTCTTAAACACGAATTATCAGTAGTTCTTGGAATAATATTTGGGAATACAAACATCTATTAGACTAATCCTTCTAACAAAAAAGATCTGACTTCGGATAGCAAAGTATTGTATTTGAATTAAAGGGATACTTTCAATGCTGTTTTTATTTGCGATCTCGCACCCCTGGCATCATACATAACGACCAAAGTGTTTGTATTAGTTATCATTTCTGACGGCAACCATTTCTTTCGTTACCCAAAAATGGAGCACGGCAATGTCAGTATCATCAATATTGACGTTGAAATGAGATTTTGTTAAAATATGAGGGTAGAATTTAAGTGATTAACAGTGAAGGATATTGAATTTCTAAGGAAAAAAATCTAGGCTTCATAAGAGGTCATTTGGGGATTCTCTCAACCATTCATTAAGCAATAGTATTGTTACAAACAATTCTGATATCTGCTATCGTAATTAGGAGAACATCTGGGAAAAGGTTCTCCATGAGCAATTCCTTTGCTTTTCTCTTCTTTTCTTTTGTTGTTTTTTTTTCTTTTGTTGGGGTTGAAGGATATTGAGTTTTGAAAGGAACGGAAGTAGCTTTTGTTTGTTGATTTTTGACAGGAAGCACGTGGAGATACTTGAAGAGGAAACTTGAACTTGAGTTCTTTTTTATTTTTATTTATCAATGATATAAATCACTCGTATCCCTTTATTCTTATTTACGTTCTGTTTGGGTATAAGTTAGGTTATTGAGAAAATTGATATTGTGTATAAATTACATGAGTAGCTTACATTGAATTCTAAAAATATTTTTAATGTCATTAGTACATTGATGCCCAGCAAAAGGGAAGTGACAACGACTTTTTAAAAAAGCATTAGATGCCCTAACCGCAGATAGTAATACAATTGGTTCAAGTCTCAAAAAGAAATTCTCTGAGTCTATTTTTCTATTTACAGATACATACATACATACATATTAGCGCCAATGTTAAGTGCAGTTTGGGTGTCGCGGATACTCGTATCTTGTCCTTTCCAGCTATTCTTGGCAATACATATAGTACGAGTGGGGACAGGACACACCGTTAAGGGCAACCCTTAGTAATCTTCACAGAAATATAAATTTGTTCGAGCTTCACATTCATACCAGTTCTGTTAAGGTTAAAATACTGTGTTACCAAGGGCTTTGAGAATGTCCCAGAAGGCACAGAAATATTAGGGTGAATTTTTCGATATGGATTTTCAAACCTCTAGGTGAAGCTGACCGGTCTGAAGGCATTTTGATCTGGAGGAGGACTGCAGCTTCAAACTTACATTAATTACATTTCCTGTTTATAACTGTATCTATAGACCTAGAGATTTGATGAGCATATCGATTTCTTGTTGAGGGAAGGTGTGAACAATTTCATAGCTGTATGATTTTATTTGGCTTCTGTGACAAAGTCTTCCACCTGGAGCTAGTAGGGAATATCGTCTTTGTAATGTTTCTAGTATGTCATATTGACTGACTGAATGTGTGTAAGAATACGTTACCTAAGTGTCAGAAAAAATTCTCAGTAGCAGCTCCTGTCAGATTTTCGTAAAAAACCAATTCCAATATTAAGCATTTTGTCTATTAAATTCATAAAAGGTTTTCCAATAGGCACTTGACAACTTTGAATTTAATTTGTGAACACACTCTTTCACTGATCATCAAACTGTCACTGTCAATTTATTCAGTAAACTCCACATTTTCATCATGGTAAAGTACACGAACAAGCAACGTCTGCAAATTATAAAAATTTTCTACCGAAATTCTGAGTCGGTGACTGCAACTTTAAGAGCGTTAACTAAAATTTTCGGTCGTAATTCTCGCCCTAGTAGACAGACAATAACAAGTTTAGTGTAAAAATTTGAGTCTACATATTAGTTGTGTGATGTTGCCGTGTCAGTCAGACAACGGGTTGGTCGAAGTGTAGAAAATATCGTTGCCGTTCAGGAGTCCGTACCAAACGATCCAAATCAGTCAATTCCACGGCGTTCTCAAGAATTGGGCACCGACGACGTTGGAAGAGCTCAAAGCCAACATTGAACGCGAAATAGCGGCCGTTTCGGTCGAAATGTGTGGCCGAGTCAGTTTTGGACATATCTAAAACAACGCATTCAAGTAGTTTTTATGTATTTATTTAACAAAAAAATAAATTATTTCAAAACATAACATCAAATAAAATATAGGACTCTTGAGTTTTATGTGTGGTTCATTATTCAATGTTTGAATTTCGGTCTCAATATCATTAAAAAAAAAAACAAATGAACGACATTAATGTTCATATGCAAATGAATAAAAAGTGAAATGAAGTTCTGGCACTGGTCAATAATCCGAAAGGGTATCGAGGATGAAAAAAAATCGAATGGACGAACGATATGAAGAAAACAAAAAATATATCTATATATGTATATGTTGTAACATATCTGGAAAGATTTGAGTTTTTTTTTTTGACATCTCTGTGACTAATTGTCATTTCTTTTTCGGGAATTTTGGCTTTCCTTTTTCCTATTTTTCGTCTCTTCGTTTTTTGGCTCTTGCTCGGATCGCCTCGCTACCAAGTGGTACTTTTTTGTATGTTATCTTAAATTATTATTGTAACAAAGTTAAGTTGAATACAAATAAAAGTTATTTCGATAAATATATCCGTTTCTGGCTTCATCTTCAAAATTCTCTCCACATTTTTTGGTCCTTCTTGGCCGGATGGAAACCGATTAAATTCGGTTAAGCACGCGTCTCTTTCAACAAAATGTCTGCTGCCCAAGAAAATCTCGTGGAAAAACAAAAGGAACGATTTGAATCAATTTGTGCATCGGTTAATAATTTACGTGCTCTTGGAGAAGATAAAATCAATAAATCTCAAATTGAAACCAGACTGAAAATTCTCGATGCCAACTGGGAAAAGTTCCAGACCGGACATGATCGCCTCACAAACGCTCGTATGACGGATGCTATCAGAGAACTTCCATACTTTACCGATAAAATGTACTCCAAATGTGAAGAGGTGTATGCAGACTCCCGGGCAGCCATGATGGACATGATGGAAAAATTAGTTCCTTCTCAACCAATTGTAGATGTGAAAAGTCCATCTCATCAGGTACGTTCTCTTCCTAACATTATATTACCCACCTTTAGGGGAGAATACCATCATTGGCGCAGTTTTCATGACCTCTTTACCTCAATGATAAGTAACAATGCGCAGCTCACAAACGTAGAGAAATTACACTACCTCAAAACATGTTTAAGAGATGAAGCTGCTCTTCTTATTGCCAACATATCAATCTCCAGTGAAAACTTCACACGTGCTTGGGATACTCTCGTGGCCAGCTATGAAAACAAGCGGTTACTGGTTGATACTTATCTCGATAAAATCTTTAAGCTTAAACCAATTCAAAGAAAATCAGCAAGTGACCTTAAAAGTCTCCTAGCGTTAACGAAGGAGTCTCTGGGAGCGTTGAACTTACTTGGTGCTCCAACTCAACACTGGGACTACATGATAGTTTACATTGTCGTACGTCGCCTGGATTCAGCATCGCACGAAGCATGGGAAGTTCATCGTGGTGCGTCGACGAACCCTGCGTCATTTAAAGAACTTGAATCATTCCTCGGTGGCAGAATACGTGCACTCGAAATTGTGGAAACACGAAATCCCATTTCCTCAATTAACAAAGCAAGTAGATCCGAAGGTCAATCGTCAAAGAACTTTTCTGCGAAAATACACGTTGCTTCTATGGAGAACTCGTCGGGAACATCACAATCTACTCATACTCAACGTACTGCGTCTACTCAGGCGTGTGTTATGTGTAACAAGGCACATTACATATCTGCTTGCACTGTTTATGCAAATTTGAAGCCCAATCAACGTCATGAATTTCTCATACAAAAGGGTCTTTGTTTTAATTGTCTTGGCCCTCATCGAATAGCAGTTTGCCGTTCAACTAAGAGATGCCTGTTGTGTGACAAACATCATCATACTTCGATCCATCGTTCGTTATCAAACTCACATCCGTTACAGTCCACTGCGTCAACATCTACAAAATCTAATAAGGAAAATATCAACCAATCATCCTCAGATCCTCAAAATATCTCAAACGCTGAGATTCCATCAGTTTTATCTCACCAAGCAATACCACAAGTTACAACTCAACGTGTTCGTACTCTACTGGCAACCGCTCTCGTACGAATATGCACTACAGAAGGAACAGAATTGCAATTTCGTACCCTTATCGATCCGGGTTCTCAACTCACAATCATTAGTGAGTCTGCCACACAACAACTACGTCTCAGACGCCAACGTGCATGCATTCCACTTTACGGAGTTGGGGCTCAACTATCAGGAACGACAAAAGGTATGGTAAAATTTACTCTAAAGCCTCATTTTATTTCAGAACTCGAATGGGACGTAACAGCCTATATCTTACCGAGGCCCACAGCAGACCTGCCCTCATTTGAATCAGACAATGGGCATTGGTTTCATCTGCGTGGACTTACATTAGCCGACCCATCGTATCTCTATCCAGGACAAATAGATCTTGTAATAGGAATCGACCTCTACGCTCAACTCATTGAACCTGATCTAGTTAAAGGACCTCCAGGAACACCATTCGCTAGGCGCACTGGCCTTGGTTAGATAATCTCTGGTCCGGCATCAGCTCTTCCAGACGCTACCCCAATGCAGATCTACCAGTGTTCGACAGATAACGATCTACTAGAAGCCATTCAACAATTTTGGCTTCAAGAAGAATTACAAGTACCACCATCGTTGTTCTCCAAAGAAGAAGAAGAGTGTGAAAATCACTTTGTCTCTACGTATTCAAGGAACGTATCAGGAAGATATATTGTCCGTCTTCCTTTTAAGATTTCCTTTAATAATCTCGGTACTTCGCAACCAGCTGCTACCCGAATGTTATCAAAGACGATAAGAAAACTTGCTTTGGATTCAAAATTAAAAACTCTCTACTCAGATTTTCTAGAAGAATACTTGACACAAGGTCATATGGTTCAAGTACCTGATGATAGCCCAGAACCACGATTCGGTTATTATTTGCCACATCACGGAGTACTTAAGGGTTCCAGTACCTCCACAAAGCTGAGAGTTGTTTTTAACGGGTCATCTCCTTCATCCAATGGAAGATCTCTCAACGATCTCCTTCACGTTGGTAAGAAACTACAAAATAATCTTTCAGATGTTATAACATGGTGGCGCCAATTTCCGTATGTCTTTTCGGCGGATGTGGAAAAAATGTTTAGACAAATCCTGATCCATAAAGACGATTGGGATTTTCAACGTATTCTGTGGTCAACCACTTTAAGTATGAATTCAGTCCGCAAATACCAATTGACAACCGTGACATATGGACTTGGCCCAGCTCCATTCCTGGCTAATAGAGTCATCCAACAGCTAGTAACTGACGAAGGCCATCGATTTCCATTGGCTGCAGAAATACTCAAACATGGTACCTACGTGGATGATTGTTTTGGTGGAGCAGATTCTCTAGTCGAAGCTAAGCAGTTGGCTCATCAACTCAATAATCTCTGCATGGCGGGCGGCTTCAAGCTTCTTAAATGGACTTCTAATGATACAGACATTCTCTCAGACTTCTCAGCAGATCACCTTGCAACCTCAGTTGACAAATATCTCGATGGAAATCCTCTGTTCAAAGCATTAGGAATTGCTTGGCAACCGCATTCTGATGGATTTGTTTTCTCGATACCTTGGGAAAGGGATAATTCCCCTCCAACCAAAAGGAAAGTACTCTCTCGGATTGCACAACTATTTGATCCCCTCGGATGGCTTGCACCGGTTACTATCCGTGCCAAGGTATTCATGCAAGCTCTCTGGCTTGAGAAGGCTGGTTGGGATGACGAGCTCTCGGATGCACTTTCTTCTCGATGGATTAGCTTTATCAATCAACTCGATGATGTAACTCTAATACGCATACCTCGCTGGCTAGGACTCACCTCGGACGCTTGTGCTGTTGAAATACATGGTTTTTCGGATGCTTCTCAAGATGCAATGGCAGCTGTTCTTTTTCTGCGAGTAATGAAAACCATGGAAGATATCGAAATCACGTTAATCTCAGCAAAGACAAAGGTTGCTCCAATCGACAAGAACAAGACAAAGAAAATTACAATTCCGCGTTTAGAGCTTTGTGCTGCTGCTATGCTAACTAAACAGGCTGCTCACATTTGCAAGACGCTTAATCTTGACCCAGCTACAGTGCACCTGTGGACAGATTCTTCCGTGACGCTAACGTGGATTAAATCTCACCCCTCTCGCTGGAAGGACTACGTACAAAATCGTGTTATCTCTATACAAGATACTCTTCCTAGGGCTAAATGGCATCATGTGTCCGGAAAGGAAAATCCTGCTGATTGTGCGTCTCGAGGAGTGTCACCTCGTCAACTCAGCGAAAGTACTCTTTGGTGGAAAGGACCACGTTGGCTCTCTCAACACTCAACTTTATGGCCATCTACAGTATCTCGATTAGAACACAACATAGATCTGGAGGAAAGATCTCAAGTATCTACTAGCTATAACATTGAGGACCCAAAGCTGTGGGATGTAATCGACCGTTACTCTACCTTGAATCGCCTCATCAGAGTTACTGCAGCATGCCAACGAGCAATCAGAATTCTTCGGAAAGAATCTCCCAGTGTGAAAATCCAACCCTTAACAACAGAAGAACTTGATGCGGCTCGTTGTTTTTGGATAAAAGAAGTTCAGAAAACTTATTTCTCATCAGAGATATCCACGTTAATTCGGGGTCATGAAATATCCAATAAGAATCCATTAATAAAATTAATACCTTTTCTAGATTCACTGGGCTTACTTCGTGTTGGTGGACGGTTGCGCAATTCTCTATTGGATCCAGATACTAAGCATCCTCTTATATTGCCTAGGAACTCTGTACTAACGAAGCTCATCATACATCACGCTCATGAAAAGACTCTTCACGGTGGCACGCAAGTTACTTTGGCATTTCTGCGTAGAACTTATTGGATTGTTGGCGGCAGAACGCCAGTTCGAACCTTTATTTTACGTTGCGTTATCTGTACTCGGCATCGTGGTATCACCGCAAAACAACTAATGGGACAGCTACCCTCCACAAGGATTAATCCTGCAAGACCATTTCTCAATTCAGGCGTCGATTACGCTGGACCATTCACACTAAGGACTTGGAGAGGGCGTTCAGCGAAAACGTATAAAGGGTATATTGTTCTTTTCATCTGTTTCGCAACAACAGCAGTGCATTTAGAAGTTGCGACAGACTACTCAACCGAGGGATTTCTCGCTGCGTTTAAACGGTTCACTGGTCGTCGTGGGACTTGCTCAACTCTCCACAGCGACTGTGGAACGAATCTTATCGGAGCAGACGCCGAACTGCGGAGACTCTTTTCATCCGCGTCCCAACAACTAGGCAACCTGGCGGACCTTCTCGCAAATGATGGAACACAGTGGCTGTTCAATCCCCCATCCTCTCCTCACTTTGGAGGAAAGTGGGAAGCTGGGGTGAAATCAGTCAAATTTCACCTCAGACGTGTCATCGGACAAACAACGCTTACATATGAAGAGTTCTCGACTTTACTCGTACAAATCGAAGCCATCCTTAATTCGAGGCCATTATGCCCCTTATCAGATGACCCGGATGACATCGAAGCTCTTACACCTGGTCATTTTCTGATTGGGTCGGCACTTAACACTCTGCCTGAGCCACTAACATCTGAAACGATTTCAATTTCACGACTCTCTCGCTGGCAACACATCAGACGAATGATAGATGGATTTTGGACTCGATGGTCCTCTGAATATATTCAACGTTTTCAATCCATCTCAAAATGGAAACAGGTAACTGATCCTATAAAAAAGGACTCATTAGTTCTCATCGTAGATGAAAGGTATCCTCCTGCTAAGTGGCTTCTTGGACGCATATTGGAACTTCATCCTGGGCGCGATGGACTAACTCGTGTGGTTACAGTCAAGACCAAGAATTCCATCCTCAAGAGACCTGTTGTGAAACTGTGTCCACTGCCTATTAGATCTCCAACGTAATTTTTTGTACTTGCTTTATTATAGTCATATAATTAAGTTTACAAGTATGTCACCTGAACTAAATATTAATACTTTGCTTTGTTTAAATTCATAATTAAGTTTTCAAGTAATCTTTAACCAATGAAATATTGTTCCTAATAATTGTTAGTTAAAATTTATAATTTCGTTACCTCTTCAAGGTAACAAGACGGGCGGAATGTTGTAACATATCTGGAAAGATTTGAGTTTTTTTTTTTGACATCTCTGTGACTAATTGTCATTTCTTTTTCGGGAATTTTGGCTTTCCTTTTTCCTATTTTTCGTCTCTTCGTTTTTTGGCTCTTGCTCGGATCGCCTCGCTACCAAGTGGTACTTTTTTGTATGTTATCTTAAATTATTATTGTAACAAAGTTAAGTTGAATACAAATAAAAGTTATTTCGATAAATATATCCGTTTCTGGCTTCATCTTCAAAATTCTCTCCACAGTATAATTAAACGAAATAATAGTTTTTATTCCCAATGTCTTTACCGTGCTGCATCTGAAATCCAAAAGACCGAGATTACAAAATCTTAACATGAGCAAGTACCAAAAAAATAAACGGCAATAGAAAAGCTTTAAGTAACGCTACTAGTTTGAGTGAATTATTCTAACGTTAAGAAATATAGGTCAAATATATAATGTTTGGCAAATACAAATATGTTTGGATTTCAGAACACATGGTGCGACTGAAACAATTTATAAATTACAAAGTATGATTATCAAATTTAATTAGAACATTTTTTTAGAAATCGATAAATTAATTAGCAAAATGATTAAAGCGTTCCTAAACATTCCGCCGCCCCTGAACAACGTTTCAGCCTATAGGTAGAACTGCTACCTTGTGGATGGGTCGAATTAACTTTCCAGTTGCAGTTTGTATAGTGATGACTCGAACAAGACCGTCATTCCCGGGATGCGTGTTAATAACCCTGCCCATTGCCCATTTACCGGGGGGTAGGTCGCTCTCCTTCATAACTACCAGGTCGTTGATCTTTATGTTTGGCTGCTGTTGTTGCCAGCGAGGTCGATTTTGCAGCGAAGTTAAATACTCCATTTGCCAGCGTTTCCAATAGCCCTGGATCTTGGCCTGTATACTTTGCCAGCAGGATAAACTGTTTGAAGGAATGTCTAACATCGGCTCTGGAATGGCTGCATATGATTCACCTAGAAAGAAATGCGAAGGTGTTAATGGGTCTAGGTCGTGATCGGAAATAAAGGTCGCGAATTAAGAACGGCTTCGATCTGTGTCAGCAATGCATAAAGCTGTTCAAACGTTAGAATGTATGTTCCTATGACGCGTCGAAGGTGCTGTTTTACGGACTTCACGCCCGCCTCCCACAAACCGCCGAAATGTGGTACCCAAGGGGGAATGAAGTGCCACGAAATTCCGTCGCGAGCTAGCGAATCTGCAACGGTGGAATTGTGGTTTTCAGACATCACTTGTTCATGCATTTCTGATAGTTGGCGAGCGGCTGCGCGAAAATTTGTGCCATTGTCCGAATAGAGGTGTGAAGGTTTGCCACGACGCGCGACAAAACGACGGAAGGCAGCCAGAAATGTGTCTGTGGTTAAGTCACTCACGAGTTCTAAATGTATTGCTTTCGACACAAGGCAAACGAAGAGTGAGATATAGCCTTTAGAGAACACAGATTTGCGACCCGATTTCACTTTTAGCACTATTGGCCCGGCATAGTCACAACCGCAATGAGCAAACGGTCTAGTTTGTTGTATTCGTTGGGGAGGAAGGTCACCCAGTAGTTGTGAAATGGTAGCCTTTCGTTGGCGAAAACACCGAATACAAGTATGTGTTATCTTGCGAATTATATTACGACAACCGATTATCCAAAATTCTTGGCGAAGTAGCACAAAAAGAGTTGATATTCCTGGATACAAAAAACGTATGTGCGCGTCCAGAACAATTAACCTTGTTATAGCATGACCCTTGGGAATGATGATAGGGTGTTTAACGTTGAATGTAATGTTGGCCTGTTGTATTCGTCCTCCAACGCGTAGAACATTCTCAGAATCTAGAAAAGGAGATAAATTTAGTATCTTGCAGTTTTTTTAAGAGGACAAGATCTGTTAAGAGCTTTGATGTAGTCACCGAAGTACCGATTTTGCAACCACTTAATGATGTTTGTTTTGGCTTGGTACATCTTCTGAGGCTGTAGCTGGAGTTGAGAAGCTTGAGTGACCTTGCGACATCTGTATATAAATCGATACATGCGTGCAACCGTTCTAATTAGTATATTCCAGGATGAAATGCGTGTTGCGAGTATCTCAAATGGATGGTCATCGTAACTCACAAAGAGCGATAGAGGCGTAAGTTTCCTTGCTTCGTCAAAGCAGCTAGGGTCTTCTGCAAGCTGATCTAGAATTGGCCAGCTGTTTGATCCTTGTTGCAGCCATGTAGGACCTGTCCACCAAATGGGGTGCGAAAGAAGTTGTGAAGGTAGTATACCGCGAGAGGCGCAATCGGCGGGATTGCTTTCAGATCGAACGTGAAACCATCGGTTTCTTGGGATTGTATCGATAATCTCCGAAGTGCGATTTCCAACGAATACATTCCAGCGCCTGGGAGGGGACGATAGCCACGATAGGACCACGTTTGAGTCCGACCACGCGAAGACATTAGATAATGTTATACTAAGCGATTTTTAACGGCATCGAATAGTCTTGCGAGTAAAAGGGATGCGCAGAGTTCTAAACGAGGGATACTCAATTGTTTTAAAGGGGCAACGCGAGACTTAGCGGCGACGATAGTTGTTTTGAATGTGCCATTTGGAAATTCATAACGAGAGTATATCACTGCTGCATATGCCGATGCAGATGCATCAGAAAACCCATGTATTTGTAGAGAGGAATGTGACAGGCCTAAGATTCGAGGTATTTCGATTTTGGAAAACACTGAGAGCTCTTCGCGGAATAGATTCCATTTCATAGCGATAGAAGGAGGGATTGCATCATCCCAGTCGAGTTTAAGGTGCCAAAGTTCTTGGAAGACGATTTTCAGTGGTACAACCGAAGGAGCGAGAAAACCAAGAGGGTCGAATATACGTGTCACGTCTTTAAGAATCTGACGTTTGGTAATGGGTTCGTTCGAAATTGGGTTTATGCTAAAACTAAAAATATCACACTTAGGATTCAAATGAAGTCCAAGCACTTTTGTCCACGAGTCTGCACTAGTATCTAACGAGATGGCTTTATCCGAAAGAGTGTCTGAATGTTCAAGAAGTTGGTCACAATTACTTTGCCATTTACTTAATGTCATACCGCACTTTGATAAGAGTTCTACCAACGATTGTTTTTTGAAAATAGCATCCGATAAAGAGTCCCCACCTGATACAAGGTCGTCGACATAAAATCATTTAGCACAATTTTAGAAGCGATTGGAAATTCTTCCTTATAATCATTGGCCAGTTGTTCCAATGCCCGTACCGACAAAAAGGGCGCACATGCCGTACCGTACGTAACTGTCCGAAGCCGAAAGTGCTGTAATGGTTCCGAAGGAGATTTTCGCCACACTATCCGTTGAAAGTCGCAGTCCTTTTCCGAGACAAGAATTTGGCGAAACATTTTAATAATATCAGCGGTGAAAACATACTGATGCCATCGAAATCGTAAACAAACCGAAAACAGATTGCGTTGAATAGGGGGGCCTACCAGCAGTAAGTCATTTAACGAGTTTCCCTCTGTATCCTTGAAAGAACCATCAAAGACCACACGTAACTTCGTGGTGGCGCTGTCTGGTTTAAGAACCGCGTGATGGGGAAGGTAGAATACATTTGAATTTCCTATTTCCGCAGCAGGGACACGAGACATATATCCTAGTTCAAGATACTCGTCGATTAATTTGGAGTAGCTTTGTAAGAGGTCCTTATCTTTTGAAAATTTCCTCTCCATTGCTTTTAGGCGTGAAACAGATCCACTGAGAGTGTCGGAAAACTGTGGCGAGTGTATGAAGGGAAGTTCGACGATATATTTTCCCTCTGCATTACGACGATGGGTGCTAAAAAAGTGTTCCTCAATTTGTTTATTTTCTATAGACGAGGTTGATTTGGAAACTTCTTCAATCGTCCAAAATGATTGTAAAATGGCATCGATGTCTAAACACGAGTGGTGAGAGAAAACACGGGTTTCAGCCTTGGATGATAAGCTCCCTGCTAACACCCAACCGAAGATGGTTTTTTGGACTATCGGATATCCATGATTACTGTGGACCACACTTCCCTGTAGAATTTCCCATGCCTTGTCGGCTCCTAATAAGATATCAACAGAATTCGATTCATTGAAGAAAGGATCGGCTAGATCCAGTTGAGTCAAATGATCCCAATCTTCGACGCTAAATGAGTTAGTTGGCAAATTCGAGATGACGCTTGATAAAATATATGTATCGACCAGGATACTAAATTGATCACAGCGTGACGATATATTGAGCGAAAGGAGGCCTCTGGAACTTCCGGCGTTGGTCGACCCAATGCCGCTGATCGGTATGCGAGCATTTCTTTCGCTTGAGTCCGAGTTTTTGAACACAGGACTCAGCCACGAATGAAACCTGCGAGCCTGAATCGATTAGGATGCGAACCTGTTGGAATCTACCGTTGACATCTAACACCTTTCCGATAGCTGTAGGAAGTAATGTGTGTGGTATGTGACGTGCGATGTTGACCGAATGGTTGTTAACGACGAAATCTGTTGCTCCCGAAGTTGAAGCGATGTTAGAATTGACCGAGTTTTTTTGAGTAATTTCGTTAGACTGACGAGATGAGTTGGTAACGTATGAATTAGCCAAAGGGTTGAGGTTGCTGGCTACGGAATCATCGTGAACCAAACTATGGTGACAAGTGTTGTAGGTCCTTCAACGAAATTTGGACTTACAACGCGCAGACCAGAATGACCAGTACGCAAAAGAGTTGAAACAAATTCTATTGGATTTCACGAATTCTCTCCTGGATTGCACGGTCATGCCTAAGAAATCTGAACATTGAGACAGACCATGCGAAGAATTACAGTTAGGACAGGCAACGGACGAAGAGACATGCATACTTCTGGCTGATTGGCTTCTAGGTTTTGTGTCACGAATGGTAAGTTTACAACTTTCTAAGGCCTCACAACGATGTTCTAAGAAATCCATGAATTGATTAATAGTTGGATAATCTTCTAGAACAGTTTCTTCGGACCACGCCTGGCGAGTGTCAGGGTCCACCTTATTTATTAGGATGTAAATAAGCCATGGATCCCTATTGATCGAGTTGATCGAAGTTAATCCTCGTATGACCTCATCGGCTCCATCTGCTATTTGGCGTAGATGCATAAAGTTGGCATTAGCTGCCGATGGAAGCTCCATGAATGTTTTTATGTAGTCATTAATCACATAACGAGGTCTATCGTAACGTTTTTCCAATCTCTCCCAAGCCTGGTCATATGTTGCGTCACAAATTGTTATGTCGTTAAGAAGACTAAGAGCTCCGTTCCGAAGACAAGACTTTAAGAAGTGAAACTTTTGTATAGGACTCAGATTACTCGTAGTTTTGTTATGTACTGCACTCGAAAACATATCACGGAAAGCTGGCCAGTCCTGATAGTTACCAGTGAACGGTTCGATATGGATCGAGGGGAGGAAACAATCTAAACCTTTAACCGAATTTGATTTATTAAGCGATTCAATTAAAATCTGCTGTTGGTCGGCTAAACGACTGACGACATTTTTACTTTTTTCCACTTCTTGGCGCTCCCTAATTGCCGATAACAAGACTGACTTTAGCATTAAAACCTTCGATTCAACTTCTTCAAAGTCGGGTATTTGATCTGTGTAACCTTGATCATTCGAGAACTCATACATTAAGTTTTGAGAAGCATTAAATTCGTTCCACAAATCCTCTGCTCTATTTAATTTAACCTCAAGTTCTACAACCGACGTAGTTTCTTTGATGGATTCTGTATAAGTTGAAAGCTTTGTAAGGGAACCTTTGATATGACCACGTGTCATACGAAGCGCAGAAAGAGAAACTGTCGAGCTCATATCGATGGAAATTAATGATTCTAATATCACGATGAATACACTTGTAAGGTCCTGAAGTTTTACCACAAAGCGTAGATTCGATTTTTATCAAACTTATATTTTTTACACTTTATATTTATGTAAGTTTAGAATATGTAATTAGCTCACTTATAATTATAATTGATTGATATATAATAATTATGATATGGCGTGCAGACACGCAAAATTGAATTATTAAATTGATTTAATAGTAAACGATGATTTAATCGAAGCAATCAAGCATAAATCCGGCTCGATTTGGACCAAAAATATGGTCAATAATCCGAAAGGGTATCGAGGATAAAAAAAAATCGAATGGACGAACGATACGAAGAAAACAAAAAAATATATATATATATGTATAATTAAACGAAATAATAGTTTTTATTCCCAATGTCTTTACCGTGCTGCGTCTGAAATCCAAAAGACCGAGATTACAAAATCTTAACATGAGCAAGTACCAAAAAAATAAACGGCAATAGAAAAGCTTTAAGTAACGTTACTAGTTTGAGTGAATTATTCTAACGTTAAGAAATATATTTATACATGAGCAAGTGAGAAATAAACGACAATAGAAAAGCTTTGAGCAACGTTATTAGTTTGAGTGAATTATTCTAATGTTAAGAAATATAGGTCAAATATATAATGTTTGGCAAATACAAATATGTTTGGATTTCAGAAGACATAGTGCGACTGCAACAATTTATAAATTACAAAGTATGATTATCAAATTTAATTAGAACATTTTTTTAGAAATCGATAAATTAATTAGCAAAATGATTAAACGTTCCTAAACAGGCACCTTAGTTTAAATACCGAAAAATCGAAATTAAAAATGAACATACCAGCTCATTCATTTGATTTTATATGCATTTTTGTTATTTTGAATTCACTAACACTTATACGCTATAAAAAAAAAACGCTTAAAAATTAGCTTAAGTAACTTACAAATAATATTATTTTATCTTACTGGCCCCATGCGGGCACTCTAAGCGCGCGTACAAAAAAAAAATATATATATACAAAAACAAAAAGAAGTGCAGTGCAGTGACAGTGAATATCACACAGTGCGGGTATCCCACCTCACCCGCTCCTAGTCGAGTACTGTTGCTTGCACTCAATCACTGCCGTTACTGTACTTACCATACGGTACGGGCAGTGGCTGAGTGTATGTAACAACTGATGGATAGCGGGCTGTGCGTGAAAATTTTGTTGGTGCACTGTTTCATATTTTTGTAAGGGCATAACACCTACAACAATTTGATCCGGTAAATCAATGTCAGAATTTTCACTTCGCAGCCTTGCTTAGTATCGTCGGTGTTTGTGATTTCTGTGTTTGTCTGTGATTATGACTAGGGAATTCAGGGTAGACGTAGCCAATATACGCGGGCTAAAAAGTAATCACTTTTCTGCGTACGTTCACGTCTGTAAGTACAGACCAGCTGTTTTGGCACTTAGTGAAACACAGGTAGATCCCCGCCCACACCTCTCAGATCATTCTGATCTGAAGCTACCTGGCTACGAACTAGTGCCATTATTCTTCTCTCACCGCGGTCTCGCCATTTACGTGCGTAGTGATGTAGCTTACCAAACTCCACCACAATGTGATCCATGTTCCAATCCGGAATTCAACTTCATGTGGTTAAAATTCCATCTCCGTAAGCAAATTATACACTACTGCTTTATTTATAGAAGCCCCAAACTGGACAGCAATTCAACCTTTAACGAGTTTGATGCGCTGTCTGACTCCATTCAAAGAATTGTATCCCTGTATCCTCATACTGAAATCGTTATTACGGGCGACTTCAATATACACAATTCTGCGTGGCTTCGACATTCTGGACAGACAACACCCGAAGGACGGTGTGTTGAGATCTTAGCTGCGGAAAACAACCTTACGCAGCTTGTAAATGAGCCCACGCGAATATCAGACGTTGATAGTCATACCGCCAACACCCTGGACTTGTTTTTAACTTTCACCCTGATAAGTACACCATTGATGTGCTCTCCGCTCTAGGCTCGTCGGACCATTATGTCATATCAGCTAATTTCTCGTACACCGACCACACAGTTAGAGAAAAAATTCCTAAAAGAACCGTATGGCAATACGAGAAAGCCAACTGGAGCGGTCTTAACAGCTTCTTTAGGAATTTTAACTGGTCGTTATGCTTCCTCGATAACGACGTGGATGCCGCTGCTGATATGATTACAGACACCATTCTCTTTGGAATGAGATCCTTTATTCCTCATCGGATGAAGAGTATCAAACCAAAAGAAAAGGCATGGTACGACTCGAGCTGTAAAGAGGCCGTCAGGGTTAGAGAAATGTTTTTTCGGTCCTACAAGACCAACCCGACAGAGGAGAACCGAAAAAAGTTCAAACGAGTCAGAAATGACTGCAACGCCTTTCTTAAGCGTGTGAAATTCCTATACGACCAAAAACTGAGGCAAGAAGTACTGCAATGTCCCAAAGGCAGTACAAATTTTTGGTCGTTCGTCAAAAACATTAGAAATTCCGCCTCATCCTCCATCCCAACGCTCATTTACAATGACATTCCAGCTGTCAGCTCTTTGGATAAGGCCAATCTGCTTGCTGCACAATTTGCGGCCAGCTCAACACTCCCAGATTGTGCTTTGTCTCCGCCTACACTTGAGTGCGTCGAATCTTCAATGGGACGAATCTACTTTCGCACTCGTGTAGTAGCAAGAGTACTTAAAGATCTCAACATACATAAATGCGCTGGTCCAGATGGTATATCTCCCCTTCTTCTGAAGAGGTGTTCTTCCTCGCTGGCAAAACCACTGCGTAAGCTTTTTCATCAATCCTACACTTTAGGACTCTTCCCGAGCAGATGGAAAACAGCATTTGTCCAGCCCGTCCCTAAAAAAGGCGAATCATCTTCTCTCTCCTCCTACAGACCCATTGCACTTACGTCCCTTCTTTCCAAGGTCATGGAAACACTGATAAATCGTCAGCTCATGAAATATCTCGAAACACGAAAACTTCTCAATGACCGGCAGTACGGTTTTCGTAGCAACAGGTCCACTGGTGTTTTGATGGCATGTCTCACCGAAAAGTGGAACCAAAGCGTACATCAATCTGGCGAAAGCAAGATAGTTGCACTTGATATTTCTAAGGCATTTGACAGAGTTTGGCATCAGGCTCTTTTGTCGAAAATGCGTGCATTTGGGATCGACGACTCTCTTCTTCAATGGATTAGAAATTACCTTTCGGAACGTTCAATTCAAGTTGTCTTGGACGGTTTCAAGTCTGATATTCACAAAATAAATGCTGGTGTGCCCCAGGGCTCTGTTCTGTCACCGACACTCTTTTTAATTTTCATTAACGATCTCTTGTCTACTACTTCTAATCCAATATATTCCTTTGCTGATGACAGTACTCTCTGCTTTTCATATTCGTTCCCGGACTCACGGCCCTGCTCTTCGGCTGTAGTACGAGAACGGCAGCGTATGCTAAGCTCATTAAATTCCGATATCAACAGCATAACCAATTGGGGAACTATCAACAGAGTGGAATTTAATGCTTCCAAAAAGCAATGCTGTTTGCTGTCGTTAAAGCGAAATTTAAACACCCAGCCATTATCCATGAATGGCACTTGCATCGTCGAAACAGAAAAACTTTCTATTCTCGGTATGTGTGTCAATGACAACTTACGTTGGAATGACCACATATTTGATGTCGCCAAAAATGCTGCGAAATGTCTAGGTTCCCTCAAGCGATGTAAGAAATATTTTACCCCCTCTGATCTGGCCTCAATATATAAGGCATTCATTCGCCCAAAATTGGAGTACAACTCCCACATCTGGTCAGGTGCTCCTAAAACATCTCTGCACCTGCTAGATAGGATTCAAAACCGTGCGATAAAACTTATTGACGATACTAATATCAGTCAATCAATGGACACCCTCGAACACCGACGAAATGTCTCGTGTCTCACTTTGTTTTATCGCTATTTCCACCATCAGTGCTCCACTGAAATCGCCAGTAGCATTCCGCCCATTCAAACTTTCAACCGTAACACCCGTCTCGCTATGAATGCTCATCAGTTTACCCTCAAGCCCATTTTCGGACGTACTCTAAAATATCGTGATTCGTTCCTAAGCCGTACAACTCGCTTATGGAATGCCCTGCCGATCTCTGTATTTCCTGGTCGTTATAACTTGCAAACATTTAAAAACAATGTACATCGGTACCTCTCTTTTCTTCCTCCCTAAATTTCCGTTGCCCGCGCTGTGTGCAATCACCTTAAGGGTACTCAAACCCCTTGAGCGCGCTCATTATAAAAAAAAAAAAAAACATAATACTTAATCTATGTCTTTCAACGTTTCTTACAGACTATTTTTATTTTTGTTTTTACATTTATTAAAACTAAAACTAAGAAAATGAATTTTTCGAAGAAATACTTAGTATATGGACTTTTTTTATAATATAAAACTTAATACTAAACATATAAAGTACCAAAGTCTAAATCCTAACCTACTTAGTCCTACTTAAACTATTTAATTCTATTCCGTATTTTAGAGTTTCAGAGTGTTACCCACCTCTGTTCTAATATAATTTGTTTGTTCTTTTTCTTGTTTTTTTTTAATTTTGTTATTTTTTTTGTTCTTAAAACTACCCTAATTCTTCCTAAAACTATGTAAGCCGGCCGCGGCTAATAAAATATGCAGAAGACCGACTTTGCTTCCTATGGAGCTACGTAGTACTGGAGGAATTCGACGACGAAACTTCCCCTACCTCATCTAGCCACCAAAATTGTTGGTGCTGCCGAGCAACATCGCTCATGTCGCGACTCCCTACCGACCTACTGAACCGAAGGATCAGACCTTTCATATCTCAGTGGAGGAACGCTTCTGGGGTATAAAGCCGTCAAAATGAACTCTCTCGTGATACATATAGTTAGGGTAATAAGCCCCGGAGATCAGATTGTTCGATGAGGTCATTGCTTTTGCAATGTGCCTTCGAGTCAACTTAATGACGAAGTTGTCCACTCTTATTAGGTTCGCCCTATTGTATAAGGCCTCATTAGGATAGAATTTTATGTACTCAGACTCTGGTGTGCTGTATAAGCGAAGACAAGTCCTAAGACAAACCCTCTCAAACACCCGAATCTTTTCCAATAAACTTGCTCTCACGTTAAACCACATGGGACATCCAAATACAAGCATAGGCCGGATAAGGGCCACGTAGCAGATCACCTTCACCCTCGCATCGAGTTGGCTGTTATAAAACAGTCTCTTTGTAAGGGCAAAAGCACCCTTGGCTCTGGCCAGAGCAACATCTATATGTTTGTTAAAATACAGATATTGATCCAGCCAGATCCCAAGGTATTTGACTACATTTCGACAAGCAAGTGGCTGCCCGTGCTGCCCCACGATCGAGAACTTTCGCCAATTCTTTCTGGTATCCCTAGAGGCCCCAGACAAAGGCGTCCTAAACAAAATGGTTTCCGACTTCTGAAAATTGATTTTCAACTTCCAGTCATCGCAATATCGCTTAATTTTGTCGAAGTCACGCTGCAAAAGTATATTAATGACCTCAATCTTTGGACCTGATCTGTAGGCGATTATGTCGTCTGCGTACGCTATGGCATGGTGAGGTGAACCTATCAGATCACTCGTGTAAATGTTGAATAGGATCGGCGAATTTACCGCACCTTGTTGTAGATCGTTTTTAATGTTAAATGTTCCAGCAGAAGTCACCCCGCCATTCTTCACGATGAACTGTCTACTGGAGAGCATATCGAAAAGAATATACAGCAATGGTTTACTAATGCCCAACCTGTCCAGCTTGAAGAAGAGTCCCTCTAACCATACGGTATCGAAGGCTTTTTCCAAGTCAATAAGGCAGGCACCAGTGCACTGATTCTTGCCTTTGTTCCATTGGATATCAGAAACCAGTTTAGACGCAGCATGGGTAACATCATGCTCCGCCTTGAAACCGAATTGATTAGCCGGAACTATATGTTTGTCCTCAACCCACTTAGTCAGGACCATAGACTAACTATACCTAGATATCAAACTTTCCGGATATTGGAATATCAAAACCGGTTTTCTACTGATCGTCACTATCCGTGAGACTCTGTCCGTGAATACGCGTGGATTGTGATCAATGGCAATTTATCTCCTTTTTTATACAAACCACGCCCATTTGAACCAAAAAACGTCATCCACATTATACACACTCGTGCAAATCGCTCTCCTTCTAGCAATTTTACTTGTAAATTGCTCTCATTCTAGCAAATTTTGACAAAGTTATAGAGATGCAAAAGTTTTGGAATTCACTTACAGTGTGTCTGTGCGAAAGTTAAGGATTTGCAAAAGTATTAGTAGAGTTTGACATCTAGTTTAGTTTATCTACGGTTAGGACTCTATTGATCATCTTCTCGAAAACGTTACTGATGTTTGGAAGGAGACTGATCGACCGGATATTCACCGGATTGGATGTGTCTTTATACCTTTTGGGGATGGGATGTACCACAGCAGTTTTCCAATGCGCTGGCTAATGTGCATTATTCATTGCATTATTAAACAGGATGGTATAAATGTCCACCGCTTCTACAGGGAGATGTCGAAGCACAATGTTCAGTATCATATCCATGAAGAGTTTAAGCGGCACACTGACTCTATCATTGCAACTTTCAAAGGAGAGTTGGATAAAATTCGCAACGAATTATCACTTAAGGTACATAACATCGAAATGCAACTGACCGAAAACATCAACTACACTACATCCGCAATCACTGATCTGACCCATCGCACAGCCGCAATGGAACTCAATGTAAACAAAGCTCTCGCCGGAGAGTTTTCTGAATTGCGTAGTCGTTGTGACATGCTTGAAAAAAAGGAATTCTTAACTGATGCTGTTGTTTTCGGCATCCCAAAACTCACCGATGAAAACTTGCACTTCACTTTCAATAAACTCTGCGATACCATCGAGATATCACCACCAGCCCTGAAGAATGTTTTCCGTACAAAACGCCGCAATAACAATGACGACCCACCTGTCATTTTCCAGTTCACCAGCGTTGGAGAAAGGAATAAAATGCTTAAAGCACTTGCTTGCTACCGAAAAAAGACAAAGCGACCGATCTCTTTACGCGACACTGGGATTGATTCAGACAGTCATGTGTTTGTGAATGAAAGCTTAACTTCACGAAATCGGACTCTTCTCCAGCATGCAGTACGAATGAAGAAAAAAGGCCAACTGTTTTCCGTGCAAACGTACCTTGGGTCTGTGTTAGTGAAATCTGCCGTAGACGGAAAGAGTGTAGCTGTTGTCGACCTTGACTGCTTAAACGCCGTTGCCGAGAGATGCCAGATGAATCACGATGATCAACAAAGAAATGCAGCTAATCGTAAACAAAATTGATTTGTGTTTACCTTTATCTTACAACAATTACAGTAATTATCTCTCTCTCTTTATATTTTTAAATATTCTCTTTTTTACATTTGTACATCAATGGCCAATGTTCATTTATTTTCCCTTTTTACTTATCTCCGTTTAGCTTGTGTTTTTGCTTCTCCTGTGTTTGGTGGTTATTCCGTCCCCGCATATGGAATTAAATGCTTATAATAGTGAGTTTAGTTCTAGCGAGAGTGATATGGATGTTAGACTATGCGAAATGATTCGTGTATTGCGTTCACAGATAAAAGGCATGCACGTCTGTTATATTAATGCTCAGAGTCTGAAACCAAAACTGGATGAATTTCGTCTGCTGTTCATTAACTCTAGAGTTGACTTAGTTTGTGTATCCGAAACTTGGTTTTTTCCCGAGTTCCCGAATAAGATCTATAATATGGATGGTTATAAGCTTCTCAGAGGTGATCGAATTGGGCGATTGGGTGGGGGTGTGGCTGTTTATGTGCGAAATGGATTACGAGCCAATGTTGTCTGCAAATCAACTGCTAATTGCAAATCCGATTACTTGTTTGTTAATGTTGTACGTGGTGTTGAGTGTTTGTTAGTTGGAGTAATTTACAGACCAAATAAATACATAGATATTTCGCCTATTTTTAGTGTACTGGATGGGATTTCTTGCTCCTATCCTAATATTATTATTACCGGCGATCTAAATTGTAACTTACTTAATGTTCGTGCTTCCGCTCAGTTAATTGAAAGATTTATAACCATCGACTTGACACCTGTTAATACATCGACTGCTACACATTTTGCATACGACCCTGCTACCCTTCTTGATGTGATCTTTGTCAACGACAGTAGAAAAGTCCTGCTCTATAGTCAACTCACAGCGGCTGGCTTCTCCAAACATGATCTGTTATTCTTTACATACTCGTATGATATCCAATTTAACGCAGCTAATCATGTCATTGCTTACAGAGATTTTCAAAACATAGATTACCTAAGTTTACGGTCTGTCGTTATCCAAATTCGGTGGGACTATATTTATTTGATGCCATCAGCATCAAATATCATTTCTGGAGCAAAATAT
Organism: Volucella bombylans; assembly: GCA_949129095.1. Taxonomy (NCBI): domain Eukaryota; kingdom Metazoa; phylum Arthropoda; class Insecta; order Diptera; family Syrphidae; genus Volucella; species Volucella bombylans. Next base: position 108,231,824 of record OX422141.1, on the reverse strand, counting down.
CAAAACACTCTTTGATCAGCATGTCCCGTTGCGACATAGGGCCCCTGTTACCAGATCCCCCCCTTGGTTCAATAGAGATTTACTAGATCTGATCCATAATCGCAATACTGCCTACGCTCGTTGGAAACTCCCCGTGCTCTACGACACTTATCGGTCCCTTCGCAACATAGTTGTTCTTCGTATAAGGACTGCCAAGCGGCGCCACTATGAACATTTCCTCAACCCTGAAACCAGCCTGGGAAAGTTCTATGGGGAAAACTGCGCAAACTAGGCAATGGGAGACAACGTTTAGATGCAACTGACGATATAGACTGTAATGCTCTCAATTTACAGTTTGTATCGGTCTCTGAGCCCCCAACTCAATATCAGGACTTCGCACAGTTTACGAATCAGTCTAGCGGCTATGACAATATAGCAGATTTCAACTTTATTAGCTTCACGGATGAAGATGTAGTTGAAGCCGTGCTATCGGTCAAATCTTATGCGATAGGTTTGGATGAAATTAATCCTAAATTTTTAAAACTCCTGCTTCCTTTTATACTCAATTATATAACACACATTTTTAATCACGTACTTACCACTTGTGAATACCCCCTTTCGTGGAAAATGCACTTTTACTTGTTGTTGACGACATCCGCAATGGCCTGGATACTAACTGTCCTACGTTCTTGACGTTGTTGGGCTTCTCGAAAGCATTCGACACGGTGGACCACTTACTCCTCTGTAAGAAGCTGCGGTATGAATTTGGATTTTTGTCTCTGGCAGTCAAACTCTTGAATTCATACCTCACGTACCGTCAGCAATGTGTGACAGTAGGAAGCCAAATGTCTTCGTTTCTTGGTGTTCGAGGGGGAGTTCCAGAGGGTTAGATTCTTGGGCCCATACTATTTTCACTATATGTGAACGAACTCCCACAACTTGTTAAACATTGTACTGCCCACATGTTCGCTGACGACGTTCAATTACACAGTCGTTCATAGACCTCCACAGAGTTCGCACGTTTTTCTTGTTTCGGCTTTAGAAGTGCGAAAAATTATAACTATACTTGTACTCAGTAGATTTTTCCAAGTGTTCGGTAGCCGAGGTGATAAAGACCCGGACAACAAATTTCGAGGTTGTGGGTTCGATTCCCAGCCTCTGCAAAAGTTTTTTTTTTATTTTTATTTCTTTTTTTTTTTTTTAATTTGTTAATAGACTTAGTGAAAACACAAAGTGATAACAAAAAAAAAAGAACAGTTCCATGAGTGGAAGTAAGCGGTCCGCTATCCCAATAGCGGGATCAGCAGATGGTATGATGTCGTCTGATGATCAAACCGCTAAGCCAGTCCATTCAACATCAACAACAACAACAACAACAACAACAACAACAATAACAGACATCGAGACAAAGAGGAGAAGGACGCTGAAGCCGACTTCGACTCCGAATCTCGATAAGAGCGCCATTTCAGCATCGTTGGAAATGCTGCATGGCAGAGTGAAGGAGAGGGCTGCGCTGATATCGGCAAGCGCAGCAATAAAGCGAATGAGGCAAGAGTCGGACAATAACGACTGTACGCATGCACCTGACGGAGGGAAAGGACAATACATGGGAGCAGACAACTGCTTTGCATCCCTGGCTGCATCGGAGTCAGATGACGAAGAGGACGAGGTCGAAGCCCTGAACACTACCATCAAGCAGCTAGAACAACAAGTGCTTGCTATAAGAGCAAAACAAGTTGCAAGGAGGGAGATGGAGAAGCAGCTAACTCTCCAGAGACCTCAGCAACAACAAAACATAAACGTGGAGATTCCACAAAAACAACAACAAAAACCACCGATGAAAAAGCAAAAACTGCAGACACCTGTACAAGAACTAGGAAGAACAAGAGCACAAACTCAACAAAAACTTAAACAACAAAAACAGCAACAACAAAGGCCACAACAGCAGCAAAAGCCGCAACATCAAAAGCAACAACGGCAACAGCAACAACAACAGCCACAACAACAACATCAGCAAAAGCAACAGCAGCAGAGAAAACAACAACAGCAAGAGCAGAAATCCATCAAACAGAAAGTGCCACCAATCAACACGTACAAATTGGAGTTAAAGGACACAATCGAGCTATGTAAGTCGGCCATAGGTTGTAATTTTTTTATTAAAAGATTAAGTGAAGATAGGCACGCGATCCACTGCAATTCAGTGGAGCGCTACTATAAAATCAAAAATTTACTGAAGGATTCGACGACGGAGTTCTTCTCCTACACCCCGAAGGGGGACAAGCTGCAAACAATGCTGCTGAGGGGATTAGAACCGTCGACTGATCCGGAGGAGCTCCTTGCACTGCTGAAAGAGAAAGAGTGCGAAGGGCTCAAATTCGTGGGGGTCAAGCCATTTGTCACGGCTAGAGCCAAAAGGGAGAAGCGACGACTGCCGATTTTCCTGGTCCAACTAAGTCCCACCAACAATCTGGATGGTCTAAGGAGTATTAAAGTCCTAGACTACCAGGTTGTATATTGGGAGAAATTAAAGAGGAGCGAAAACATTTTACAATGTGTTCGCTGCCAAAGGTTCGGGCACGCCGCGTCGAACTGCGAAATGCAGCCTCGATGCGTGAAGTGCGGAAAGTACAACAAGTCCGAGGAATGCGCTCTGGGTAAGGACGGAGCGTCTGAAAAAAGCCAACTCTCTTGTGCTTTATGTAGGAACACGGGACACACCGCAAATTATCGGGGTTATCCCAAATTCCAGTACATCAAAAGAATAAATCTGGCCCGGCAGCAGAAAGTGGAAGTGAAACGTCCACCCGTGCATTTGCAAACTCCAGCCGTTACTCCCCATGTTACCTACGCCCAAATGGCGGCAGGTAGGGGAAATACGGTACAGCAAGCGAAGGTTGCTTCTCAGGCCCCAGCGCCCAGAGCACCTGAACCAGTACCTGACATGCTAGCTATCTTGCTCTCTATCCAGGGGCAGATGGCTCAGCTACAACGTCATTTAACTGAACAGACCGCGCGGGTGGATCAAGTATACGCTCTGCTGCCTGGCCTAACGCACCTTTTGCCGTAATGGGTACGTACGTGGCGGAGCAAACCCTGAAGGTCCTTGCTGTGAATGTGAATTCACTGATTAGGCTCGAACGACGAGCCGCACTATTTAAGTTGCTTAAAGACCAAGCCCCCGATGTGCTTTTGGTTAGCGAAACTAAGCTTACCAAAAGACACAAAATGAGGCACAAAAGATACAAAATAGTACGGAGAAACCGACCCAACTCCATTCAGGGAGGTGGCGTTGCGATTTTCGTACGAAAAGGTATACGTTTTAAAAGAGTATACAGCCGGGTAGTACGTAGGTTCCAGGTGCTAGAAGCATGCATCGTGTATATCCCCCTCCGTAGTGGAAAGCGGTTGTACATGGTGTCTGTCTATGCACCTAAGGCTACTCAATCCACTTTATTCACCTCAGAGCTCGAGACGCTTTTTCGATTCCTGAGGCTGGAATTGGAAGACAACTATTTTATTATCGGCGGAGATTTCAACGCCAAACATAGTGATTGGGGAAATAATACACCAAATACTAGAGGGAACCTACTATTCAATTGGTGGGGTCAGCACAGTGTGATGTATCGACTCGGGCTTAAGGCGACGGATAGTCCGTCGTTTCCCAGACACGGTTCTTATTTAGATCTTCTGCTGTTCGACTCACGAATACAACTGACATGCACTAACCAACAAACTACAAACTGTCTACGCACTTTCGTGTATGACAGTGACCATTGCGGTCTCAGCACAGAAATAACTGTTCCAAACGAAATTTCGGAATTGGATGAGTTTGTTCAAAGGCATTCCTACAATTATAGTAGGGTGCGTTGGACACACTTCACCAGAACACTGACTAGAGCACTCTCCTCGAATTCGCTCTACCCACCGTCCAACAGAAATCTGTCAAACGAGGAGATTGACAGGTATCTAAGACTAATGGACGAGACAATCAAACGAACAATGGACAAAACGATACCTCGGTACCAACACACTGACGACGAAGACTTATTCCGCAACGCAACTATTGACGCACTGCACCGACATAAAAGTAGACTGCTGTCAAGACTAAAAACCTTGTACAGACAGTTTACTGACAGACATAACCCGGAGATTATGACGCTAAAGTCGTCGATCAAAAACCTCCAAGTATTAATAAAAGAAAATTACAGAGCATCTGTAAGTTTGTATTGGAACAAAAAAATTCGAGCTGTAAACACCAGCAACCCGAATATGTTTCCGCAAATAAATAAAATATTTCGGAGAAAAGCTCAAAACGACCTTTCGTGTCTTAAAATCGCCCGAACGGCTGACAACGAGAACATACTTACAGCAGCAGGCATAGATCCAAATGAGGCTGTTGATGATGACAGCTTCTTTGTGATCGAGGATCCGCAGGAGAAGGTTGAAGCTATAGGAGCGATTTTCCAGGAAGTATATAAGGCGAATGACATCATTGGCCCGAACCACGACCTGGAAAGTCGAGTCCTTGTGCACAATTTCTGCCTTCGAAATGAAATAGTGAATTGGCGATTCGAGAGCTCGGGTTTCACCCAGTTCAGTGACGAGAATATGGCAAATAATGTCATCACCAACGATAGGGTACTACCCCCGTTCATTTCGAAGGAAGAGCTCAAAACGATCTTCGAATCACTTAGAAGTAAGAAATCAGTAGGAACCGATGAAATACCGAGCATTGTGCTTCGACATCTCCCACTAGAAGCAGTGAACATTTATACCATCCTGTTTAATAATGCAATGAATAATGCACATTATCCAGCGCATTGGAAAACTGCGGTGGTACATCCGATCCCCAAAAGAGATAAAGATACTTCCAATCCGGCGAATCTCCGCTCGATCAGTCTTCTTCCAAATATCAGTAAGGTTTTCGAGAAGGTGATCAATAGAGTCCTGACTAAGTGGGTTGAGGACAAACATATAGTTCCGGATAATCAATTCGGTTTTAAGGCGGGGCATGATATCATTCATGCTGCGTCGAAACTGGTTTCTGATATCCAATGGAACAAAGGCAAGAAACAATGCACTGGTGCCTGCCTGATTGACTTGGAGAAGGCCTTCGATACCGTATGGTTAGAAGGACTCTTTTTCAAGCTGGACAGGTTGGGCATTAGTAAGCCACTGCTGTATATTCTTTTTGATATGCTCTCCAGTAGACAGTTCATCGTGAAGAATGGCGATGTGACTTCTGCTAGAACTTTTAACATTAAAAACGGTCTGCAACAAGGTGCGGTAAATTCGCCGATCCTATTCAACATTTACACAAGTGATCTGATAGGTTCACTTCACCATTCCATAGCGTACGCAGACGAAATAATCGCGTACAGATCAGGTCCAAAGATTGAGGTCATTAATATACTTTTGCAGCGTGATTTTGACAAAATTAAGCGATATTGCGATGACCGGAAGTTGAAAATCAACTTTCAGAAGTCGGAAACCATTCTGTTTAGGACGCCTTTGTCTGGGGCCTCTAGGGATACCAGAAAGAATTGGCGAAAGTTTTTTATAGTCGGACAACACGGACAGCCACTTGCTTGTCGAAATGTAGTCAGATACCTTGGTATCTGGCTAGATCAATATCTGTATTTTAACAAACATATAGATGTTGCTCTGGCGAGAGCCAAAGGTGCCTTTGCCCTTACAAAGAGACTGTTTTATAACAGCCAACTCGATGCGAGGGTGAAGGTGATCTGCTACATGGCCCTTATCAGGCCCATGCTTGTATTTGGATGGCCCGTGTGGTTCAACGTGAGAGCAAGTTTATTGGAAAAGATTCGGGTGTTTGAGAGGGCTTGTCTTAGGACTTGTCTTCGCTTATACAGAACACCAGAGTCTCAGTACATCAAATTCTATCCCAATGAGGTCTTGTACAATAGGGCGAATCTAATAAGAGTGGACAATTTCGTCATTAAGTTGACTCGAAGGCACATTGCAAGAGCAATGACCTCATCGAAAAACCTGATCTCCGGGGCTTTCTACCCCAATTATATGTATCACGAGAGAGTTCGCTTTGACGGCTTTATTCCTCCAGAAGCGTTCCTCTATCTAGATAGCAAAGGTCTGATCCAGGACAGATTGGCAGTGCCGCTTATCTTCCACGTTGCTCGAACAGCTGCGGACAGGCGACTCAACTACGACAGAGACGTCGCACATGGCAGTGCGGAGCGTCTCCGGTTCAGTAGGGCGGTAGGGAGTCGCGACATGAGGGATGTTGCTCAGCAGCACCAAAACTTTTGGTGGCTTGTTGAAGGGGAGGATGCTTCGTCGTCAAACTCCTTCAGTGATGTGTAGCTTCATGTGAAGCAAAGTGGGCCAGCCTAATTTTTTTGTTAGCCATGGCCGGCTTACATAGTTTTAGGTAGGTTTAAGTTAGTTTTAAGAAAAAAAAAATATAAAAACCAAAAAAAAAAAATTAAAAACAGAAATATATGTATGCATGTATTTATATATTATGTATATACATATTATGTATATATATATTTATGTATGTCTATGTTTGTGTTAGATTTAAGTAGGTTAAGTAGATTAAGATTTATTTTTAGGTAGTCTGTAGGCTTTTAGTTTTAAGTTTTATAAAAAATTAAAAAATGTCCATTCACTAAGTTTTTTACTTATAATTTATTTTCTTAGTTCTAGTATTAAGTAAAATAAAAATATAATGTAAGATTCGTCGAAAGACATAGTTTAAGTGTTAGGTTTAACTTAGAGTGCCCGCATGGGGCCAGTAAGTTAGAATAAGATTATTTGTAAGTAATTTAAGCTAATTTTTAAGCGTTTTTTGTTTAGCATATAAGAGTAATTTAAGTTAAAAAAAAAATAAAATAAAAATGCATAAAAACTGAACTGAACTGACGTTCAATTACACTTGTGCTGCCCACTGAATATGCTCAGTATTGCCATTGAAATGGTGAACGAAGATTTCGAGATCATACAGCAGTGGGCACTCAAACATAATTTATCACTGAATCCAGCGAAGGCCAAAACACTCTGCATTTATAAGCAGTCACTAGATACTACCACATTTCCACCAATAAAATTAGGACAGTCATCCATAGAATACGTTACGAAGTCTCGAAATCTGGGTATTGTTTTCAACGATACTCTTACCTGGACAGATTATGCTGCAACTACAATCGGAAAGGTATACAGTGGTCTCCGACTGCTATGGGCAACGCAAAATTCTTTGCCGATCAAAACTAAGATGTTACTTGTTAAGTCCCTTTTATTACCAATAATGCTATATAGTTGCGAAGTTTTCTGCCTTGTTGACTATAATACTAGACGTAAACTGAATGTGATCTACAACAACCTAGCAAGATATGTTTTTAGTAAACGATACTTCGACCACATATCAAGTTACTCTCTACAAATAATGGGCATCAGCTTCGACAACCTCATTAGAACGCTGATCCTCTTGCATGGTATTATACAGACCCAACAGCCTGAGTATTTGTATAACAGATTAAATTCTGCGAGTTCACAAAGAACAGCCATCCTTATTCAGCCCCGATGACATTGCTTGCAGTCTAAGCGCTCATTCTTCGTCCATGCCACTCTCCTATGGAACTCATTACCCATTACACTAAGGAGAACCACAAACACAAGTACATTTAAAACCTATCTTTTTCAACACCTGGCCAGTGATACATAAATAAAAATTTGATAAATATTATATATTTTTATTGTTTTTGTTATTAATTCACTTTTGTAGTTTACAATTAAATTAATTATATGTCGTCACCTATTTACGAGTATATTGTTCAATTTGCTTTCGAACCTACTATTTTTGTCAAGCCTACACTAACTATAAGATTTAATCTTACTGTGTACATATTCTTTAAATAAATAAATAAATAAATAAAATAAATATTTCATATTTATTTTATTTCATATTTATTTTATTTCATTCATAAAATAAATATTTCATCGGTTCCCAATGATTTCTTACTTCTAAGTGATTCGAAGATCGTTTGGAGCTCTTCGTTCGAAATGAGCGGGGGTAGTACCCTATCGTTGGTGATGACATTACATATTTGCCAAATTCTCGTCGCTAAAACTGGGTGTAACCCGATCTCTCGAATCGCCAATTCGCAATTTCATTTCGAAGGTAGAAATTGTGCACAAGGACTCGACTTTCCAGGTCGTGGTTCGGGCCAATGATGTCATTCGCCTTATATACTTCCTGGAAAGTCACTCCTTTAGCCTCTACCTTCTCCTGCGGATCCTCGATCACGAGGAAGTTGTTATCATCAACGGCCTCATTTGGATCGATGCCTGCTTCTATAAGTAGAACATACCAGTTATACGGGAAGTTCTACCTACATCATTTGGTATTGGAAGTTTGGAAATGATATCAACAGCAGGAACTGACCACTTATCTCCTTTCTCATAAAAATAAAATTTTTTAAACCCGGGCTTCTTTTGTAAAAATGTCACGCTGGAAAAATCATCATTTTTATCAAGAATTTTTGCGACAAAATGGGAGGACAAGTTTTTATTTTCCGATCAACATTTGACTAAACAAAAACCTCCTGAACTTAAACAAGATGATTGCAAACCATTTGAGTTTTCTTTCTCTTTGATTTATTGTACATTTTTTATTTTGAGTGCTGATTTTTCTAATCTCCTGTGTCTTTCTAAGAAAACTGCATCTAACATATTTCGTTTTTTTCTGATGTTTCGGTGAGGATACGACCCTTCCTTTCGTGGAGGAGCTTTCGGAAATGGTCTGGCCATTTCTGGAGACAAAACTTGCTCGGCTTGCCTTGATGTTGGTGTCTGCGGCTGTTCAGCTGTTATCAATTTTTCTGGGTTTGTTAAGGCATAGATCGCTTCAGTGTTTTCTGGTAGTGATGGTTGTGATGATTGTGAAACTATTGTAGTTGCTTCTGGCGGTGTGAAGATCCTATTAGTAACTTCACTACAATCGAAGTATTCATCAACAAAAGCATTTCTTGAAAAGGGAAACATCCCTGTTGTTTTGAGACCGGACAATACGTATTTTGTTTGGTGTGAATGAATTGTTGTATGCTGGTGTCACTATTGAAGCTGGATTGCTGAGTAGGCAATCATTTTGTGAAATTGGGAGTTTCTTTTTAAACGGTCCCATCTAACATCTAACGGCTGTAACTTGTTAGTGCAGTGAGGTGGAAAAGTAAGCAAAACAATGTCATTGTCCTGGCAGAAGTTGATGGCGTCTAAACTACAATGGTTTTCATGGTTATCGAGGAGCAGAAGAACAAGATCATTTGTACTTTGTACAAGGACTTTCACAAATACAGTGTAACCTTAATATAACGAACCTCAACATAACGATTTCCTCGATTTAACGATTTCTTCGAAATTGCCTAGTACTGTCCCTAAGAGCTAATGCAAAATATTTTACAATATAAATAGCAATAAACGATTACATTTGGCAAAAACCTTTTTATAACGAATTTTCAATCTTTGCAAAATATAAAGTGAAATTATTATTTACCTCTATTTAACGCCCTAAATAACGAATCCAATAAATTATACACACTCAATTTCACAATAATTCATGTCTCGACATGTTCAGACATAACCTGTATGTCGTAAGACAATCATTGTTGTTTGATGTTAAGTAATGCATTTTGTCACTGCTCTTAGTTTTAAAGTTTGCAATGGAAAAGGTGTTCCTTAACTGTTGCCGAGATAATAAGAGAAATAAAATGAAATACATATAATTAAAATGTGTTTTCATTAGAGTGTTTGCATTAGCGAAAATGGTTCGCTATAACCAGGTAAGCAGATTTGTACCTACATATGTATGTAAAGTTGGGATTATTAAACATTTTTTTTAACTCGTTTAAACGAATCTTAGATTAACCTAACTTCTATATAACGAACCTCATAGTAACGAATTACTTGGTATAACGAATATTTTCTAATTCCTTCAGTTTCGTTATATCGAGGTTGCATTGTCATAGGCTTGTATGACTATTTGCTAGTCCTATCAACCCATTTGGAGCTCCTGTAAGCATACGATCATGGAATCGTACAGAGGCGGTACAGAGTTGCCAGCTGCATTTACAATCCCACACATTGCGATTAGCTGCCCTCTTTCCGCCGAGACATTTTGCCCAACTTGTTTTTGTCCGTCCACATTGAGCTATTACGTTAGGAGCTTGGACAATCGTCACCACACTGATTTCGTCCAAATTGTAGATTCGGTCTAGTGTGAAAGAAGGTTTTTGAAGTTTTCTAATTTATTTTTTGAAATGCCTGTGTTTATTAAAGCTAGTTGCTCTAGACAAAATGGTGTTTTCGAGTTTTCTTAGTGCAAAATTTGGATATCTTTTCATACTTCATCCAGTCTAAATCGGCAGTTTGTTTAACGCCTTTGCATATTGAAAAGCAAGATGTCTTGCTTGTAAATACGTCAGGCCATAATTCATTTTAGAAGACTTTAGAAAGTAAACTTCTAACATATCTTCTTCTGAGTTGTTGAATACTCACTTTTCAATGATTTACAGCTCTTTTTTATCTTGAGCCTATAGCCCAAAAGAATCTGCAGCTCTCCTCATTGTCTTCGCTTTATCCAAAACAAGTTCCATGGCTTTGAGCAAATCAGCCTTATTAGGAGCGGTTTCATTCTTTTTCTTGTAATTTCTGACCATTATTACAGAGATACGAGTAAATCTAAACAAATAAAACAAAAACCAATCATTTAACACAAATTACCAAATCAAAGTGATAGAAAACGGGCAGATTAGGACATGTCGAAAAGAGCCGAGAGGGATAAACAACTAAAAACTTTATATTTTTTTAAAAACAATGTAAATTGTTAATATCTTGGTTGAAGAACATTACAACACAAATAAACATTATAATTTAATTTCCATTTTTTTTTTTGGTTGGTATCGTTTCAATATCCATCAGATGTTTGTAAAAAGTTTGTGTTTTAGTACTTTTTTGAAGTTGTCTTAAACTGCCCCCCTCATTAAGACAAGCCTTTGCCTGTATTAATTCCGATAAATATACAAAGATGCAGCTTTTCATGCTCATGGTTCCTCAATTAGAATTTATGTGGTTGTGTATTCATCATGTAAAATCTCGTACATGAAAGAGCAACACAATTTCGGAATATTTAAGATTTATTTAAATAAAAAACATACGTAGGTAAAAACTGGGGGCGAAATTAAGCAGAAATAAATTTTTCTTAAAGCTGTAGATGTGCGTCTGTTGTGTCTACAGAAGGATGGAACAGCCTAGATTTTCCGGTTAATACTTTTATTGTAAGGACATATTTGTCACATTGTCCTGTTAATTCTCCGATTCAAAATAGTTATGTATAATTGTAGTTTCTAGGACCAAAGCATGATCTCCGAAATTTTGGTGTCCGATTCATTGTTGCCATTTAGTTTGTCAGTCTTTCGATTCGGGGCTTCTCCACATTGCTTAAAACAACCAACAAAAGTATGATAGAAGATGGTACAAAATGATTGAAAACAAAACATTCAGTAACATCCGCGTTGAAACGAATGTAATTCGAAGATGATCTGTAGCCAACACAGGCTGATGGTCAAGTTCTGTTTCGATGTTAGAGGTCGGAAAGACGACTCAAGTCTCTAGCTCTGACTGTGATGGTAGCCTTCATGAATCTTTGCAAATCCGATAAATTAAATTAAAGCGAATTAAATTATTTTTTATATTTAACAACGTTACTTTCATTATCGGAAGCCTTATCCATACAAGTAGCATATGAGTACATCAACGCATTTCCACATCTCTTCAATATTTTTATTTCGAGTTCCTCGGGTGACCGGATTGACCAACTGATGTAATTGTGGCTTTAAAATTTAAATAATTACACACGTTTCTCCCAAAGCATAAATATAAGGCCGGTCATAATAATTAATAATAATGACCTCCCTGTGGTATATTGAAAAACCTCAAAATTGTTTCCATCAACTATTGGATTGAAACCCAATCGATCCGCATCCGCTAGCAGCTGAAAATTATTGTATAATAAGTATATTTGCACATATTCGTATGAAATCAACATATTTGAAATTTTGCAATTCTCGAGCGGGAAGCACAGATTCGGTAATGGAAATCAATTACAGAGGACCGCTGATAATTATCTACTTAAATGGCAGCGCTAACCAAAAAACAAGAAAACGTTTTCCCAGAATACTCGTATTACATTTACGAGAGTAAAAGCATGTTTTTAATATTAAATAACACCAGTGACCGGAATGCTCAACACTCAGTTGCGAACGTAATGATATAGGATGCAGAGAAATTTATGGGAAAATGAGGTAAAAAAAATTGGGGCTGCAAATTGTTTGTTTAATATTACATGATAAAGATGTCCACAGAAGAGGCTTATGTCCTTTAAAAGCAAGAAAATATAATTCAATGAACTCTTTGAATTATATTTCCGGAGAAGTGCTCACGCCAGCGTCAGATTTTTCACTTAAATCCTTGAAAATAAAGATTCACGGTGTTGGGCACGAGTATATACAGTTGGGATTGTAGGTAATACATATTATACTGGCCAAGGGATTTATTTTAATTATCATATTATTGGCCCTGATCTACCCGAGAAACTTTATTAAAGTTATCATGCCTACAATCGAAATACTCTAGATTTAAGAACTAACAAAGATGTTCTTAAACTAGAGTTATATTAAACGAAAAATATGGACGGACTGTCCAAGAAGGTGTTTAAGAGAGTGGCATGTTGAATAGGATAATATTTGCTGCTATTGAGTTCAAATTGTATTTGGTGCGGTAAGTTTGGAGGAGGGACGCATATCTTAGATTACAGGAATTGAAGGTGAGTGAAATATTTTGCATATTTTTTTTCAGTAACTCGTGAAAGGTTTTTTTCAAAAGTGATATTTTTTTAACCTTTACCTATTTTAATATAAACGTAATACGTATGCATTAACCACTAAGTGCAAAACTAATAAACCAACATTGAATGGCCACAATTTTTTGAATGTGGATTTGTTTATATAGTGACCATACTTAGCTGGGATACTCAAAGAGTGGATGTAACATACAAAGGCAATGTACTGGTACTCTATATCATAAGAGAATTAGTTCGACCAACATTTGACTTAGCCAAGTACAGAGTTAGATTTATTAGTAATTCTGTCAATTTGTTAGTGAAAATGTAGTTCTCTGTAATAATAATACCAAGATTTCGAACATCGGTAGTGAGCTTCCGCTCAGGTGAAGAAGTCTCTTGAAGGGGGTGGTAGAAGTCTGCGGGAATAGGTTACCGCCTGACACTAGTTGACATTAAGATCTGATCCATAATCGTAATACTGCATACGCTCGTTGGAAACGATACAAATTCCCCGTGCTCTACGACACTTATCGGTCCCTTCGCAACATAGCTGTTCTTCGCATAAAGGTTTCAAAGCGGCGCCACTATGAACATTTCCTCAACCCTGAAACCCAGCCTGGGAAAGTTCTATGGCGAAAACTGCGCTAACTAGGCAATGGGAGACAGCATAGAGCATAAACTGTAATGCTCTCAATTTGCAGTTTGTGTCGGTCTCTGAGCCGCCAACTCAATATCAAGACTCCGCACAGTTTACGAATCAGTCTAGCGATCATGACAATATAGCAGATTTCAACTTTATTCGCTCTACGGATGAAGACATAGTTGAAGCCGTGCTATCGGTTAAATCTGATGCGATAGGTTTGGATGAAATGAATCCTAAATTTTAAAACTCCTGCTTCCTTTCATATTCAAATACATAACACATATTTTTAATCACGTACTTACCACTTGTGAACACTCCCTTTCGTGGAAAATGGCTAGGATATTACGGATACCCAAGTCGCAAAGGCGAACTAACACTGAGTATAGACCAATCGCAATCTTACCGTTTTTATCCAAAGTATTCGAGGAAACTATGCTAAAGCAGATGCAAGCGCACCTAAGCGACAACAACCTCTTAAATCCCGCCCAATCCGGTTTCCGCGAAAAGAGGAGTTGTAAAATTGCACTTTTGCAGTGGCCTGGATACTAACTGTCCTACATTCTTGACGTTGTTGAACTTCTCGAAAACATTCGACACGGTGGACCACTTTCTCCTCTATAAGAAGCTGCGTCATGAATTTGGATTTTCATCTCTGGCAGACAAAGTCTTGTATTCATACCTCACGGGCCGTCAGCAATGTGACAGTAGGAAGCCAAATGTCTTCGTTTCTTGGAGTTCGCGCTGGAGTTCCACTGGGTTCGATTCTTGGACCCATACTATTTTCACCTTATGTGAACGAACTCCCACTACTTGTTAAACATTGTACTGCCCACATGTTCGCTGACGACGTCCAATTATACTTGTACTGCCAGCTGGATATGATCAGTATTGCTATTGAAATGGTGAATGAAGATCTTGAGATCATACAGCAGTGGGCCCTCATACACAATTTATCACTGATTCCAGTTAAGTCCAAGACACTCTGTATTTATAAGCAGTCACTATATACGAGTACTACCACATTTCCACCAATAAAATTAGGGCAGTCATCCACAGAATACGTCACGAAGTTTCGAAATCTGAGTATTGTTTTCAATGATACACTTACCTGGACAGATCATGCAGCAACTACAATCGGAAAGGTATACAATGGTCTTCGACTGCTATGGGTAACGCAAAATTCTTTGCCGGTCAAAACTAAGATGCTACTGGTTAAGTCCCTTTTATTACCTATATTGTTATATAGCTGTGAGAGTTTTCTGCCTTGTTGACTATAATACTAGGCGTAAAAACAACTTATCAAGATATGTTTTTAGTAAACGATACTTCGACCACATATCAAGTTACTCTCTACAAATAATGGGCTTCCGCTTCGACAACCTCATTAAGTTTAGAACGCTAATCCTCTTGCATGGTATTACACAGAGTATTTGTATAACAGATTAAATTCTGCGAGTTCACAAAGAACAATTATCCTTATTCGGACCCGATCCCATTGCTTGCAATCTGAGCGCTCATTCTTGGTCCATGCCACTCTCCTATGGAACTCATTACCCAAAACACATTTAAAATTTATCTTTTCCAACACCTGGCCAGTGATACATAAATAAAAATTTAAATTTAAACTTTCGAACCTAAAATTTTTTTAAAGCCTACATAAACTGTAAGATGTGGTCTTACTGTGTACATACTCTTTTATTAAATAAATACAAATACAAATAAGATCAGTTTTGATGACACCGTATGGAAATCCTCATGTCATCATCGAAAGTGGGAACAATAGAATTCGTTATAACGAGATTATCGTCGGCCGTCATTAGAATAAAGATAAATGGTCCAATATTGCTACCCTGAATTACACCAAATGTTGATTTTATGGGATCATATATGAAACAAACTCTGCATTGTCGGTTTTGTAAATACCATGCCTCAAAGACAAATTTTTTTGAGTGCTGATCTGTGAAGATTATTGGTCTACAGTATGCAAGTAATTCTTGATAGACTATGCTTAGGTATACAAGAGAGTTTTGCTATTGGTTTCTAGTTACTTACTGGGGCTTTACTTCCCTTTTTATGGGTAAAGACAATAAAGCAATTTTTCCAGAGGAACTGAAAACAAGTAGTTGAAACAGACACTACCGTTCAATGTAAAGAGGCTTACGAGTGTAGTCAGAATAAGATCTTATAAAAAGCGTATGACCCAACTTGTTTCTGCAGAGAGAGTACAACTCATTGGTACTCGTATACGAGGGAAGAGATCATAAGCAGTCCTTTTGGAAGGAATATGGAACCGATTGGGAAATTCAGAAGAAAACTAACGAATAAAATGTGTGAAGACTTGAATGTAAAATTAATGTTATGCTAGTTAGGCGTTTAGTTAGTTAAAATCGGTTAGAAGTAAATGAAATTCCGAATCGATGTATATTTCTTATAAGAGAGGAATGGAGGTGATTTTTCCTAAAAGTCACACAGCTATCGGAATCGGATGTGGTTGGGTTCGTTATATTAGGTAATCCACTGTGAATACAAAAGCCGTTATACAGTCGAAAGCTGTAAATTGATGACACCTATGTTTTATCGCTCGGTTTTGGATCCCATCTCGCAGATACTGAGAGCCGACCATATATTAGCATTGCACTTCAATTTTTGGTCTTTACTATTGGGACCAGATCCGATCAGATTTATTACATCAGTTGAGGAAACTTGAACGTTTTGCAGCATTTTTAGCAATATCATACATTTAGTAGCTCCAATATAAGTTGTCGTTGACACGCGTAATTATAAAGTAAAAACTTTCAGTTTCGGCTAAGCAAGTGCCATATAACCGAAGAATAGGGACATGAGCCCCGAAATGAATATTAAATAAACAGTCTGCTATAGCCAGGAGCAAATTTAAACGTTCGGAAAGGTTATTCCTAATATGAAGAAATCCATCGATCACAAATGCACATTGCGCGTCTCGAAATATTTCATGGATTGACAATTTGTCCACGTTTTCATGGGCTTGGAAAGGAGACACGTAAGTTCATTAGGTCTCCTCCTCACTGAGTATCCCTTCTTTTCCTGTGAGTATCAATCTTCTTAGGTCGCGACCACATACTCGTACATACTCGATGTGAAAATGATGGTAGTCATAGATACATTTTGAAAAGACATTACTTCAAGATTTCGAGCGGGAAAGAGCTGTCAACATCAAAATAATGGATCAAAAAGAAACTTGTATTTGAACTACCCGTACACAGAGCTCCAGATCATTTCTGGATAGATAACACCTGAAAAACGGTGTTGAGGTCTTCGTTCCGGAAAACAACTTAAACCAGCTTATAAATCAGCCCACGCAAATACTTAAAGTTGATAGCCCTCCCTACAATACCCTAGATTTGCTTTGGACTTCTCACCGGACAGCTCTGTTATATGATCTAATAAGCTAAGCTAATTTCTCGTGCACTAGGAGAGAGCACAGATAAGAAATGAAGGGTATCGAATCGAAAACAAAAAAGGTGATGGGCGAGAAAAACCCGAAAATAGTTCAACGAGCTAGGAGTGACTGCAATACGACTAAAAACTGAGGCAACTTTTAATAAACTCTCATGGTATAGTAAAAATTGAAAATCATGAAAAGCAATTGAAATTTTTCATAATTTTACATATCAACTCTCACTTATAATGATATTCCAACTACCAGCTCTTTGAAAAAGACAAAGATACTTGCTGCGCACTATGCAGTTTGCTCAATGTTCCAAAATTTGGTAAATATGTTTCTCCTTCTTCTAAAATAGTGGTCCTAGATTCTGTGAAAACCATGGCATAAGCTCTTTCGTCTCTTCCCTTCCCTCTCCTCTTACAGATCCATTGCATTTATAACCCTTTTTCCAAGATCGTGGAAACGACGACATTAACAGTCAGTTCATAAAGTATTTTGAAACATGAAAACTTCTCAATGACAGTGTGATTTTAGTAGCTACAAGTCCTCTGGAAATTTGATAGAATGTTTGTCCAAAAAGTGGAATCAAAGTCTGCACCAGCGATTCCCAAACTACTTTGAGCAAGAGATACCTTTTCCAAAATTAACTGAAACCTCAGACCCCCTTACCCAAATTACTTCAAAAATCCAATCTCTAGTTTTTTTCCTATTGATACGAAATACTCGTACTTAGCAATTCAAAAACTTTGCGGTTGGTTAAGTGAGTAAACTTGACATAATTTCCTCATCAAAATTTAATTAGACATACCATTCAGTAAGTAGCAAGTGTAATTAATAATTATTAATACAAATTAAGTAAAAATACTTAAATAGGTAATTATTTTTTGAAAAACAAAACATCAAAATAATAACGTAATAAAATATATAAAATTCAGTGTGATGGATGAACCTGGTGACTTTCTACCAATCTAGCTAAATCCGGTTAAATTTTGGTGATTTGCAGCCTTAAAAAATCACCGCGTTCATTGATTTTCAAACGGTTTCTTTGTTTTGTGAAAATTTTTGTAAGCACTCTGAAGCCTTTTTCGACTAGGTACGAGTATGATGATGGAAATGGAATTTTTCAGCAATGTTCCACAATGAAGGATACTGTGTTTCAATGTTGCGTTGCAACCAGAACTTCTGATAGCTTCGGTTGAAATTCTGCTTAAGCTCCTCGTCTGTGCTGATGGTAATCAACTCTTCCTGGATTATCACATTGGGTTCTTTGATGGCTGTGATATTGTACGGATTTATTATCCATTGAGAAATTTGTAAATTTAAGAGTTCCTCAAACCTTTTAGTAAAATCCTTGTGTAATAACATCGTCTTGAAGCATTAGTGGTAATTTTCACAAATGCGGAAACGGTGAATATTCTTTTCTGCTTAAATTTTGTTTATAAAGGATGAGTTTACCCACAAAGGTCGCTATTATTGATTTTGTTTTAATTAAGTTGAGATCATCACCCTGCAGCTGCAAATTAATTTTGTTGAACATACCAAAGATATCAATCATGTAAAATATCAATTTCGGACATTTTCCTTGTAAAAACTCCAACACGGATTCAAGAATAGCTGAAAATCTTGCTAAACAAGGGCCTCTTGATAGCCAGCGAACTTCAGTGTGCATAAGTAACTGAGTAAAGACTTCATCGTTTTCCTCACATAGCTGAACAAAACACCGAGAGTTCAAAGAACTGCTTCGAATCTTGTTGACAGCATTTATAACATATTGTGAAGTCTGATGCAATCTAAGACCCAGATTTTTTGGTACTAAATGCTGTTTGTGAATCACGCAGTAAATGACCATTACTTCAGGCAATTGTCGCTTTAAGTCGGCTATAACCACTATGACGACCAACAATAGATGGTGCACCATCAGTCGCAACAGAAACAATGTTCTTCCATGGAATAACTTTGTCGATAAAAAAACGTTCCACGGCCTGAAAAATCGATTCTCTCCTGGTATCAGTCTCGAAATAAGTAGCAAAAAGCAGTTCTTCGCACATATTTTCATCTTTAATATATCGAACATATCCTAACAACAGAGATTCATTGCCGGGTAATGTAGACTCGTCCAACTGGAGAGAGAATCTGTTCGTCTGTAAGAAATTGCATAAAATGTTTTCCACGTCGCGACCCATCTCGTCTATTCGTCTGTGAACGGTGTTATTGCTCAAAGGAATTCTCTAAATAATATCATGTGCGGGCTTGTGCTGGTAAAATAAGCTGCTCTCCAATCGTGTTTGGTTTCCTCGACTTCGCTATTAGTAAAGATATATTATAGGACGCTCGTAAACCATCGACGTCTTGCATGATGATGACGTAAACATCGATCTTATGGATGGCCTTTTCTCTAGTTTTTCGTTAAGTGGTTGAAAGAGAAGGACAATGGCTTACCTTTTTTGTCAGCATGTACTCTTGATAAGTGGTCCTCCTTTTTTGAAGGCTTCATGGCAACGTTACTGAATACTTTTTCACATATGAGACACATCGACAAATGTTGATTTGATAGAGACGAAATAAATCTAAACTTCATGTAATCCAAACACACTATTTTAGGCAACAAGTTTTCTAAAGTCATTTCAAAAAATACTAAAATTAAAATGTTTTTTTTGGTACTTATCCTGTTAATTTTTCATAAACTGACGAAATGTATTATTATTATAGTTATTAACGGGTTTTGTAAATTTTTTTTCAATCACTTTATTTAGCTATGTAATCACTTTGTAATCTCGTGAAATAAATTAGTAGATGAGTGTATTATCTATTTAAGTTCCAACTAATTTCAAAACGCAAATGAACTTTCAACCTAAGTGCAAGCTTGTTATATAGTAAAATATTAGGAGCATGTTTGGACTTAAACTTGATCATGACTTCGATCGTGTTAAATCGCGTATATGTATCAAATACAGAACAAGTCAAAACGTATCTGAAAGACTTATACGCTCGAACACATTACACCTAATTCTGTTTTTGCACGACGGTTACGTTCCTGAAGAATTCGTGTAAAAAAAAATCTGGAGTATTTATGTATATGGGAAAACAAAAGATTGGGTCCAAACTAGCACAAGTAATACAATAACCCAGTGAATATTCCTTGCAATTTTATCTTACTTACCCTTATTATCTCACAAAATTGTACAGGATGCTATAATGAACTGAATTATTGTTGAAAGCAAAAAAGGGGTAATAATTCAAAGGTAAAAACAGCGAAATACTCGTAATTATTATTATAACGTTTTATTCGTTATCGCCATCTGACAAAAGCAGTGCAAGAGCATTGTTAACACCAGAAATATCATGTTCATTGTCTTCTTGGTCAATTTGTTCAATTTCGACGCTAGAATTAGCAGTCGCAACACCAGCTTCAGAGGTTTTATGAACAAATTCGGTTATCAGTCGCTGTGTTTCTGTTTTGACTAATCCCCTATATAATTCTCTGTAAGGGGCCAATAACAACATTAGATCACGTTGAAAACTTTCTCGCTCGCTCGCTCGTCATTAGGATCATGTGTTGTATAATACGTGCCCAGTTTATTAGCCAAGTCAAGACCCTCTTTAATTACACACGTATTTAGAACGGGTTCATCTTCAACATCATCGTTTCGTCGAAATCAGAGTTCCCACGGATACACTCTATTACTTCATCTTCGCTAAGAGCTTTGTCCATCAACAGTTCATCGATTTCTTGAAAAGACAGATCATCAAATCCTTCTCCACCAATTTCTTGCACCAGAGTTATGATGTTGGGAAATTATGTTGTGTTGGGAAGGGTGGTATCAGCGCTTTTAACACATTCTGGCCAAACAGCTTTCCAACATTTATTCAAGGTTGATGGTCTTACTTCAGACAATGCTAATTTAGCTTGATTGATGTAATCCATGATTGATAATTGTTTCCACACATCAATGAAGCGTTGTAGTTTGTCCAAAATGTATTGAAATTGATTGCTTTACGTAATAAGTTTTAAATGCTGCAATTATTCCTTGGTCTAGCGGTTGTATTATAGATGTTGTGTTTGGTGGAAGAAAACATAATTGCACATTTTCATGTTCCAAGACCGGATGGCCGGGTGCATTGTCTAAAATCAATGAACCTTAAATTCAAGACCTTTTGAGTTCATATAGCGTGTTACTTCGGGGACAAAACATTTATTGAACCATTCAATAAAGATGTGAGTGGTCACCCAGGCTTTTTTATTTGCCATCCAGTGAATTGGTAATTTACTAATATCCACACCTTTCATTGACCGTGGCTTCAGGGATCGATTAATCAGCAGTGGTTTCAACATACGATCGCCTGAACCATTGGAGCAAAACAAAAAGTTCACACGATCCTTAGCTACCTTAAAACCAATCGCATTTTTTTGCGATTTGGCCACATAGGTTCATCTGCAGTTTCATCTGCATTCCAAACTTGATCAGGACTGTAGCCTCCATCTGTAAGTATCAAATCAAATTTTTGAGGAAATTCTCTGGCAGCCGTTTCATCAGCAGATGCAATCTCACCTTTAATTTTGACATTATGAAATGCATGTCTTTTGAGAAACCCAGTCATCCAACGCGTGCTTGCAGAAAATTCAAACTTTCTATTTGACTGAGAGTAAGTGCCTGGCTCCAATTCCTGGATGCGTTTATACAATTTTATTGCTGTTTGATAGCATTTCCATCAACTGGTATTCTTTTCTGCGAGTTATCTTCCATCCATATTAAAAGAGCTTTTTCCATTTTCTCAGTAATGGCATCTCTTGTGTATGATGAAGTTTTGGAACTTATGTTGGTGCCAGAAATTACTGAGTTTCTAATTACGGCTTCGATTTTTTTTATTGTTCTTATAGTAGCCTCGTGCACGTTATAATGCTTACCAACCGCCGCCGTTCCGCCCTGTTCTGTTGCAAGACGATCTAAAATTTTAATTTTAGTTTCCAGAGAAATGGTCTTCCTTTCACCGGTTTTTGTTATTGAGGACATTTTGCCAGGACTGCCAAAAATGTAAGTTGTTAAAAATAAAGAAAAAAATTTCAAAACTATTACTCACAATCTATGAATGTAATAATTTTTCACTAAAAGTAATAAATTACACTTCCTCAAATAAACATCCTTTGAAATCCATAAATCTGATCTGTAACAGATTAGAAAAAAAATGTTTCCGAACGTTGTATCTACAACATAAATGCCGGTATATTCCAGGGCTCTGCTTTTCAATTTTTGCCTTTGTCGACATGTGTTTCAATGACAATCTACTTTGAATTTACCACAGTTAACACCCTTTAACATCCAAGTAATGTCAGTTGCCTTTCCTTGATCTGTCGCCGCTTTCACCAGCAGTGCTCCAACGAAAGTGGCTGAAATGTTTTCTGCCCTCTCAAACCTTCAACCATAATACCGATATGTACGAGTAGTATGTGGTTTGAAAAATCGGGAGACCATCCTAAACCGTAAAATTCGATGCCATTTCAGAGTAAACACCCAAACGGGTAAATATATTTATGGGTATTTATGAACTTTTGATCATTAAAAACAATAAATTGGTTTATTTTCTCAGATGAACAAACACAAAGGAAATTTGGAATTAGAAAACAAATTTTGTAACTATAGTAGTTAAAGTTTAAATGCATTTTTATTTATATACTTAAATTACTCTTACATGCTAGACAAAAAAATGCTTAAAAATTAGCTTAAATAACTTACAAATAATCTTATTCTAGCTTACTGGCCCTATGCGGGCACTCTAAGTTATACCTAACACTTAAACTATGTCTTTCGACGAATCTTATAGTCTAATTTTATTTTTATTTTTACATTTATTAATACTAAAACTAAGAAAATGAATTTTAATTAAAAAAAACTTAGTGTCTGGACTTTTTTATCTATAAAAATTAAAACTAAACCTATAAACTACTTAAAAACTAAATCTTAACCTACTTAGCCTACTTACAGCTAATCCATACGTGTATATATATATATATATATACATACTACATATATACATAATATATACATATATGTATATATATATATATATATATATATCTGTTTTTTTTTTCATTTTTTTTTTGCTTTTTTATATTTTTTTTCTTAAAATCTAACTTAAACCTACCTAAAACTATGTAAGCCGACCATGGCTAAAAAAATTAGGCTGGCCACCTTGCTTCACATGAAGCTAGCTATCACTGGAGGAGTTCGACGACGAAGCATCCTCCCCTTCTACAAGCCACCAAAAGTGTTGGTGCTGCCAAGCGACATCCCTCATGTCGCGACTCCCTACCGCCCTACTGAACCGGAGACGCCCCGCACTGCCATGTGCGACGTCTCTGTCGTAGTTGAGTCGCCTGTCCGCAGTTGTTCGAGCGACATGGAAGATTAGCGGCACCGCCAATCTGTCCTGGATCAGACCTTTGTTATCTAAATAGAGGAACGCTTCTGGAGGAATAAAGCCGTCAAAGCGAACTCTCTCGTGATACATATAATTAGGGTAGTAAGCCCCAGAGATCAGGTTGTTCGTCGAGGTCATTGCTCTTGCAACGTGCCTTCGAGTCAACTTAATGACGAAATTGTCCACTCTTATTAGGTTCGCCCTATTGTATAAGACCTCATTAGGATAGAATTTTATGTACTGAGACTCTGGTGTTCTGTATAAGCGAAGACAAGTCCTAAGACAAGCCCTCTCAAATACCCGAATCTTTTCCAATAAACTTGCTCTCACGTTGAACCACACGGGACATCCAAACACAAACATGGGCCTGATAAGGGCCATGTAGCAGATTACCTTCACACTTGCATCGAGTTGGCTGTTATAAAACAGTCTCTTTGTAAGAGCAAAAGCACCTTTGGCTCTGGCAAGAGTAACATCCATATGTTTGTTAAAATACAGAAATTGATCTAGCTAGATCCCAAGGTATCTGACTACATTTCGACAAGTAAGTGGCTGCACCACGATCGAGAACTTACGCCAATTCTTTCTGGTATCCCTATAGGCCCCAGACAAGGGTGTCCTAAACAGAATGGTTTCCGACTTCTGAAAGTTGAGTTTCAACTTCCAGTCATCGCAATCTCGCTTAATTTTGTCGAAGTCACGCTGCAAAAGTATATTAATGACCTCAATCTTAGGACCTGATCTGTACGCAATTATGTCGTCTGCGTACGCTATGGCATGGTGAAGTGAACCTATCAGATCACTCGTGTAAATGTTGAATAGGATCGGCGAATTTACCGCACCTTGTTGCAGACCGTTTTTAATGTTAAATGTTCCAGCAGAAGTCACATCGCCATTCTTCACGATGAACTGTCTACTGGAGAGCATATCGAAAAGAATATACAGCAGTGGTTTACTAATGCCCAACCTGTCCAGCTTGAAAAAGAGTCCTTCTAACCATACGGTATCGAAGGCTTTCTCCAAGTCAATCAGGCAGGCACCAGTGCACTGGTTCTTGCCTTTGTTCCATTGGATATCAGAAACCAATTTCGACGCAGCATGAATGATATCATGCCCCGCCTTGAAACCGAATTGATTATCCGGAACTATATGTTTGTCCTCAACCCACTTAGTCAGGACTCTATTGATCACCTTTTCGAAAACCTTACTGATGTTTGGAAGAAGACTGATCGATCGGAGATTCGCCGGATTGGAAGTGTCTTTATCCCTTTTGGGGATGGGATGTACCACCGCAGTTTTCCAATGCGCTGGATAATGTGCATTATTCATTGCATTATTAAAGAGGGTGGTATAAATGTTCACCGCTTCTAGAGGGAGATGTCGAAGCACAATGTTCGGTATTTCATCGGTTCCCACTGATTTCTTACTTCTAAGTGATTCGAAGATCGTTTGGAGCTCTTCCTTCGAAATGAACGGGGGTAGTACCCTATCGTTGGTGATGACATTATTTGCCATATTCCCGTCACTGAACTGGGTGAAACCCGAGCTCTCGAATCGCCAATTCACTATTTCATTTCGAAGGTAGAAATTGTGCACAAGGACTCGATTCTCCAGATCGTGGTTCGGGCCAATGATAACATTCGCCTTGTACACTTCCTGGAAAGTCGCTCCTATAGCCTCTACCTGCTCCTCCGGATCCTCGATCACAAAGAAGTTGTCATCATCAACAGCCTCATTTGGATCTATGCCCGCTGCTACCAGTATTTGTTCGTTGTTCGTCGTTCGGGCGATTTTAAGACAAGGAAGGTCGTTCTGATTATTTCTCCGAAATATTTTATTTATTTGCGGGAACATATTCGGGTTGCTGGTGTTTACAGCCCGAATTTTGTTGTTCCAATACAAACTTACAGATGCTCTGTAATTTTCCCTTATTAATGTTTGGAGGTTTTTAATCGACGACTTCAGTGTCATGATCTCCGGGTTATGTCTGTCAGTAAACTGTCTGTACAAGGTTTTTAGTCTTGACAGCAGTCTGCTTTTATGTCGGTGCAGTGCGTCAATAGTTGCGTTGCGGAATAAGTCTTCTTCGTCAGTGTGTTGGTACCGAGGTATTGTTCTGTCCATTGTTCGTTTAACTGTCTCGTCCATTAGTCTTAGATACCTGTCAATCTCCTCGTTTGACAGATTTCTGTTGGACGGTGGGTAGAGCGAATTCGAGGAGAGTGCTCTAGTCAGTGATCTGGTGAAGTGTGTCCAACGCACCCTACTGTAATTGAAGGAATGCCTTTGAACAAACTCATCCAATTCCGCAATTTCGTTGGGGACAGTTATTTCGGTGCTGAGACCGCAATGATCACTGTCATACACGAAAGTGCGTAGACAGTTTGTAGTTTGTTGGTTAGTACATGTCAGTTGTATTCGTAAGTCGAACAGCAGAAGATCCAAATAAGACCCGTGTCTGGGAAACGACGGACTATCCGTCGCCTTAAGCCCGAGTCGATACATTATACTGTGCTGACCCCACCAATTGAATAGTAGGTTCCCTCTAGTATTTGGTGTATTATTTCCCCAATCATTATGTTTGGCGTTGAAATCTCCGCCGATAATATAATAGTTGTCTTCCAATTCCAGCCTCAGAAATTGAAAAAGTGTGTCGAGCTCTGAGATAAATAAGGTGGATTGAGTAGCCTTAGGTGCATAGACAGAGACCATATACAACCGCTTTCCACTACGGAGAGGGATATACACGATGCATGCTTCCAGCACCTGGAACCTACGTACTACACGACTGTATACTCTTTTAAAATGTATACCTATTCGTACGAAAATTGCAACGCCACCTCCCTGAATGGAGTTGGGTCGGTTTCTCCGTACTATTTTGTATCTTCTGTGCCTCATTTTATGTCTCTTGGTAAGCTTAGTTTCGCTAACCAAAAGCACATCAGGGGCTTGGTCTTTGAGCAACTTAAATAGTGCGGCTCTTCGTTCGAGCCTTATCAATGAATTCACATTCACAGCAAAGACCTTCAGGGTTTGCTCCGCCACGTACGTACCCATTACGGCAAAAGGTGCGTTAGGCCAGGCAGCAGCGCGTATACTTGATCCACCCGCGCGGTCTGTTCAGTCAAATGACGTTGTAGCTGAGCCATCTGCCCCTGGATAGAGAGCAAGATAGCTAGCATGTCAGGTACTGGTTCCGGTGCTCTTGGCGCTGGGGCGTGAGAAGCAACCTTCACTTTCTGTACCGTATTTCCCTTACCTGCCGCCATTTGGGCGTAGGTAACATGGGGAGTAACGGCTGGAGTTTGAAAATGCACGGGTGGACGTTTCACTTCCACTTTCTGCTGCCGGGCCAGATTTATTCTTTTGATATACTGGAATTTGGGACAACCCCGATAATTTGCGGTGTGCCCCGTGTTCCTACATAAAGCACAAGAGAGTTGGCTTTTTTCAGACGCTCCGTCCTTACCCAGAGCGCATTCCTCGGACTTGTGGTTCTTTCCGCACTTCACGCATCGAGGCTGCATTTCGCAGTTCGACGCGGCGTGCCCGAACCTTTGGCAGCGAACACATTGTAAAATGTTTTCGCTCCTCTTTAATTTTTCCCAATGTACCACCTGGTAGTCCAGGACTTTAATATTCCTTAGACCATCCAGATTGCTGGTGGGACTTAGCTGGACCAGGAAAATCGGGAGTTGCCGCTTCTCCCTTTTGGCTCTGGCTGTGGTGAAAGGCTTGACCCCCACGAATTGGAGCCCTTCGCACTTCTTCTCTTTCAGCAGTGCAAGGAGCTCCTCCGGATCAGTCGACGGTTCTAATCCCCTCAGCAGCATTGTTTGCAGCTTGTCCCCCTTCGGGGTGTAGGAGAAGAACTCCGTCGTCGAATCCTTCAGCAAATTTTTTATTTTGTAATAGCGCTCCACTGTGTTACAGTGGATCGCATGCCTATCTATGCTAAGTCTTTTAATATAAAAATTATTTCCTATGGCCAACTTACATAGTTCTACAGTTTCCTTCAGCTCAATCTTGAATGTATTTATGGGTGGAACCCTTTGTTGTTTAGGTTTCTGTTGCTGTTGTTTCTGTTGCTGTTGTTTCTGTTGTTGTTGTTGTTGTTGCTGCTGCTGTTGTTGCTGCTGCCTTTGTTGTGGCTGCTGCTGTCTTTGTTGTAGCTGCTGCTGTCTTTGTAGCTGCTGCTGTTTTTGCTGCTGCCCTTGTTGTGGCTGCACTTGTTGTTGTTGCACTTGTTGTTGTTTCAGTTTTCTTTGTTGTTGCTGTAGCACTTGTGTCAGTGTGTTTGTCTTATGTTGTTCTTGTGTTTGTTTTCGAGCTGGCTGCGTTTGCTGTTATTGTTGGGAATGCTCTTGCTCTTCCCTCTTCCTTCTAAGTATTTGCAGTTCCTTTAGAGCAAGAACTCTTTGTTGCAGCACATTGATGCTGCTAGTTAGAGACTTCAATTCTTCTTCTTCGTCTTCCAATTCGGTTGGAGCCAATGAAGCGAAGATGTTCTCTCTCAGATAGTGGCTTTCACCACCATCTGAGACATTTGGGTTGTCGTCAATAACTTGTCCGGGACGTTTATTTGCTGCTGTCGATGGCATTAAATGCGCCCCTTCCCTCACTCCGCCTAGCGGCTTTTCAGCGGAAGTTGGTATCAAGTTGGAGATTTGCCTTTGCTTCCTCCTTCTTTTAGTTTTCGGTTCTGACACACCACTTAATGCTTCACCCGATTTCTCAGCAGATCCCGCTATTTGCATAGCGGGCCGCTCTTCGAAATCCATCACGTGATGTTTAACACTAAGTAAAAGTCCAAATTAACTGTTCTATTAAATAAAAAAAAAAAAAAAAAAAAGACGAAAATAGACACAGACACTGGTCGACTGCGCTAACCGCTTGGCAATCGACTCAAATAACAAAATTGCAACCAATTACTTTTACTATGAAAACCGTAGCACTATCTTTTTCACTTTAGAAGAAGCCGAAACACGTCTATACTCTGCGGAGATCTGCGAACGACTGAAATTTTGTAACTATGAAATCAATTTGATTCACTGGAATTGGATGGTATTTTAAATGTTGTATTATCAAAAGAGATGCATTCTTCTGACTCAATTGTTCTTGTTGTGCTGCGTATGTTGGCATTGTAACTGCAACTCGGCTGTTCTCTTCTTCTTTTTTCAGCTAATCTGGACGGTTTGAGTTTTGATGTATTGTAATTAAGTATTCCAGTTATGTGATATACATACTCGTTCCTATGTACAATGTTAATTTTCCGGCTCTTTCAATAGTAAGTCGATTTAATTTCTTACTGTATTCCAATAAGTTTTTTTGGGGTTTCCCAATAAGGACTTGACAAATTTAAAAAAAGAAACGCAAACCATTTGATATATTTCAAAAACTTTATTATCGGCTTGAAGTACAATCAAAACATTTATGAATGGAACTCGATTTCGTTCATATGACCACCGCAGGCACGTTTGCAGTGGTCGTTGGACCCAATTTTCAGCGACTCGGCCACACATTTCGGCCGAAACGCCGCTATTTCGCGTTCAATGTTAGCTCTGAGCTCTTCCAACGTCGTCGGCGTGTTGGCATAAATCAATGACTTAACATAGCCCCACAGAAAATAGTCAAGCGGTGTTAAATCGCACGAACGAGGCGGCCAATCGACTGGCCCATGTCTTGAGATAACACGCTCATCAACTTTCTCTTCAATAAATCGATTGTAGAGTGTGCTGTGTGGCTTGTAGCATCATCCTGTTGAAACCACCTGTCGTCCAAGTCCATATCTTCCAATTCGGGCCAAAAATAATCGGTGATCATGGGGCGATAACGCTGACCATTCACAGTAACGTGACGATCGTTATCATCGACGAAAAAATATGGCCCAATAACGCCGCCGGCATTCAAACCGCACCAAACAGTTATTTTTTTGTGGATGAAGTGGTGATTCATGAAGCGCATGTGGATTTTCACTCGCCCAATAACTCATATTTTGCTTATTGACGAACCCATTGAGCCAAAAATGAGCATAGTCACTGAAGATGATTTTGCGATGAAATTCATGATCTTGGCGCATCTTCTCCTTCATCGCTTCAAATGGTCCATCGGCTTCAATTCTTGAGTCAGCTTGATCTTGTATGGGTGTAAACCAAGATCCTTACGCAAAATACGCCATAATGTGGTCTGAGCGATGCCCAATTCTTGAGAACGCCGTGGAATTGACTGATTTGGATCATTTGCTACGGACGGCAGCGATATTTTCGAACTTCGACCAACCCGTTGTCGCACTTACACGGCAACATCACACAACGAATATGTAGACTTACATTTTTGCAGTAAACTTGTTATTGCCTGACTACTAGGGCGAGAATTACGACCGAAAATTGGAGTTAACGCTCTTAAAGTTGCAGTCACCGACTCCGAATTTCGGTAGAAAATGTTGAGTTTACTGAATAAATTGACATTGACAGTTTGATGGTTAGTGAAAGAGTGCATTCACAAATTAAATTCAAGTTTGTCAAGTCCCTATTGGAAAACCCTTTACAACTAATAGTACCAAATGAACGTTCTGTGGCTGCTGAAGTTACAGAAGTTTATAAAATGTATGCTGTAACTTTGCTTTAATTTTCGTTAACACAAAGACCTTTCTACCAAACCAATGGTTCCATTGAAGCGCTTGACCAAAGGTACTTTTTTGCCCAAATGCCTTCTTTAGATAGATAAATAGCCAAATCGGCCATGACCCCCAGGCCCATACTTTTAAAAACTTCATACATAAATAAATTCCATTGCCGTAACTTGATGGAAATCACTTAAAAGGCAACCTTAATTTGGTGGGTTAAGTAAGGCAGCGGCGAGGTACATTGGCGGTTCTGCAAATTAAATTCTCTCCTTAAACTTTTCTAAAAGTTGATTGCTCTCGAAAGCATTTAAAAGTGTTACTTTTTCCGTTTCTTATGAATTAGCCACTGATTTTAAATGTTCCATAAGAATTTCATGGACCTTCAGAATCAAATATTTATCCGATTCGAATTTCGCCATGGGAACCAGTTGCCTTTCACCGCCTTGCATTCTTCCTCCAAGTAACACGTTGCCAACTGCTTTCTGGATGGCAATTTAAATGACGGCTGTAGTTCTTCAGAAAATGATTTCGATCAAGGTGACCCGTCAACGTAAACAGCTCTTGTTAACATCTTATTGAAGCATTTCTTAAATTAATTAATTTTATAAAAAAATATATATATATAAATATACATATACAGTGCGTTTCATACACAGAGCGTCCCCTAATTCGTCAACGATAATTTGGGAAATGATTCCGGGGTATATTCTATGAAAAAAATCGTTCTACAGTAAGAGTCTATCTCCAATGTTGACAGCATGTTCAAAGTGTCCTCCTTGTTTTTGCATGCATGTTATGTACCCCATAAAATCTAATTAATCATCCATTTTTTCTTTTTCCAAATAAGTTCAATCTAATATCAGCAACAATGTTGCAAGGAAAGTGTCCAATGTCGCAAAAGTTCACACGCGCTGCATCGAAGTTAGCTGAGATAGCAATGTGAGATTTGATATAAGGGAGTGACGAATGATCACCAGTTAGCTGGTAAGAAAATTTTGTAAGAGCTAATCGGTTTGGAATAAATAAATATTTTTTTTAAGCAAACCCCGGTACGAGTAGTATAAATTGCATGCTAGAGCCCATTTCTGGATTTCACTGCAAATGTTTATTGATGCTAACTTCTGCCTCTCTTTTAATGACGCTTCGACAATACGCTGTTCCAATTCAGCTATTACGGTTGAATGAACAAGTTCTTTCATTCTTCCCCACACAAAAAAATCTAATGCTGTAAGATCATGAGATCTTGCCGGGCCTAGTCCATTTCTTCCTATCCAACGGTTATCGTACTCTTCATCTAGCCAATTCTTAACTTCACGACCATAGTGGGCCGGAGCGCCGGCCTGTTGGAAATATGTTGAAGTAGTTGAATCAGTGGAATGTCCTCAAATAGTTCTGGTAAATCATTTCGCAAAAACACCAGATAGTTTGTAGAATGCAGTCTAAGTGGTAGTTTGAAGGGGTCGATTAACTTGTTTCCAAGTACAGCTGCCCACATATTGACGCTGAATTTGTGTTGAAATGATTTATGTCTCCTTTGTATCTGGATTGTCCGCAGCCCACGTATGGAGATTATGAAAATTTGTGATTCCATCTCTTGTAAATCGAGATTCGTCCGTCCAAAGAATTCTGCTAATAAACTTGTTGCCATCCAAGCTCCGCTCCAGCAACCAGTCAGAAAAATCAAATCTCTTTTCCAAATTATTGGGAAGCAGTTCTTGTACAGGTGTATGGTGGTATGGATGAAGATTTTTTCCATGCAACACATTAGACATTTTATATGTGGAAACATGGAATTGCAAAGCTAAGCGTCTGATGCTGATTGATGGATCAGTTGTAACAGCTTCCAGTTTTCTTTCATCAGCCGAAATCCTTCTTACTTATGGAGCTCCCGCATTCGGTCGTCTATTTGAAACTGATATCGTTTTTCGAAGCCTTTGATACGTATTTCCAAATATACTGTAAATGCAGACATTTCAAATAGCGTTTCTAAGCAACTGCAACCTCATTGCAAAAAATCAAAGTGATGAATTAACTTTTTTTTCTAATCTTCCATACCATTTTTGTTTGGTAAATCTTCGAAATAGGCCTTCATATCCCAAGCCTAACTGCGTACATGAGCACGCTTTAAAACTCTTTATTAGCTATGCATTTCTAAAAAATAAGGGAAAATTAGTAATTCTTTGAAAACCACTCAACTGTTGTTAGAAACGTAGATAAAAAATCATAAATTCCTTCTTTTTCCCTGCTGCATGTTTTTCCAAGTACAATATCATAAAATCTATGGGTTTTTGTGCAGACTTGGTGATGATTTTTTTTATTATTTTTACTTTCATAAGAAAAGGATTGTAAAACATTATTTTAATTAGGCATTTTCTGTAGAAAAGTGACCTCAAAGTCAAAAATTAGCATGGGCAATGCAAATTGAACAGGCTTCGAAATTGGATATCTGAAGACTCAGTGCCGAGCTGACCTCCGACGAGTGCACACGATACATAGTGCACTCGTCGGTGTTTTTGTGTCTTTTGTTTTGTGGACATAGCCAATATACGCGGGCTAAAAAGTAATCACTTTTCGGCGTACGTCCGCGTCTGTAAATTCAGACCAGCTGCTTTGGCACATCTCAGATCACTCTGATCTTAAACTACCTGGCTACGAACTAGTGCCATTATTCTTTTCTGACCATGTGCCTAGTTATGTGGCTTACCAAACTCCACCACAATGTGATTCATGTTCCAATCCGGAATTGAACTTCATGTGGTTAAAATTCCATATCCGTTGGAAAATTATCCATTAATGCTTTATTTACAGAAGCCCCAAACTGAACAGCAATTCGACTTTTAACGAGTTTGATACGCTGTCTGACTCCATTCAAAGAATTGTATCCCTGTATCCTCATACTGAAATCGTTATTACGGGGGATTTCAATATACACAATTCTGGGTGCTTCGACATTCTGGACAGACAACACCCGAAGGACGGTGTATTGAGATCTTTGCTGTAAAAAGCTTGATAGACATACCATCAACAACCTGGACTTGTTTTTAACATCTCACCCTGATAAGTATACCGTTGATGTGATCTCCCCTCTATGCTCATCGGACCATTGTGTCATATCAGCTAATTTCTCGTATGCTGACTACACAGTTAGAGAAAAAATTCCTAAAAGAACCGTATAGCAATTGGTGCGGACTTAACACCTTCTTTAGGAAATTTAACTGGTCGTTATGCTTCCTCGATAACGACGTAGATGCGCTGCTCTGATATGATCACTGACACTTTATTCCTCATCGGATGAAGAGTATCAAACCAAAGGAGAAGGCATGATACGACTCGAGCTGTAAAGAGGCTGTAAGGGTTAGAGAAAGGTTTTTCCCGTCCTATAAGACCAACCCAACAGAGGAAAACCGGAAAAAGTTCAAGCGAGCCAGGAATGACTGCAACGTCTTTCTCAACCGCGTGAAATTTCAATATAACCAAAAATTGAGGAAAAAAAAAATGTACAATGTCCCAAAGGTAGTAAAAATTGTTGGTTGTTCGTCAGAAATATTGAAAATTCTGCCTCATCCTCCATCCCAACGCTCATTTACAATGACATTCCAGCTCTCAGCTCTTTGGACAAAGCCAATCTGTTTGCTGCACACTTTGCGGCCAGTTCAACACTTCCAGATTGTGCTTTGTCTCCTCCTACACTTGAGTGCGTCGAATCTTCAATGGGACGAATTCACTTTCGCACTCGTGTAGTAGTAAGAGTACTTGAACATCTCATCATACATAAATCCGCTGGTCCAGATTGTATATCTCCCCTTCTTCTGAAGAGGTGTTTTTCCACGCTGGCAAAACCACTTAATAAGCTTTTTCATCAATCCTACTCTTTAGGACTCTTCCCGAGCAGATGGAAAACAGCAATTGTCCAGCCCGTCCCTAAAATAAGCGAACCATCTTCTCTCTTCTCCTACAGGCCCATTGCACTTACGTCCCTTCCTTCCAAGGTCACGAAAACGCTGATAAATCGTCAGCTCATGAAATATTTCGAAACACGAAAACTTCTCAATGACCCCCCCTTCGGTCTTCGTAGCAACAGTCCACTGGTGATTTGATGGCATGTCTTACCGAAAAGTGGAACCAAAGCGTACATCAATCTGGCGAAAGCAAGATAGTTGCACTTGATATTTCTAAGGCATTTGGAAGAGTTTGGCATCAGGCTCTTTTATCGAAAATGTGTGCATTTGGGATCGACGACTTTCTTCTTCAATGGATTAGAAGCTACCTTTCGGAACGTTCAATTCAAGTTGTCTTGGATGGTTTCAAGTCTGATATTCACAAAATAAATGCTGGTGTGCCCCAGGGCTCTGTTATGTCTCCGACACTCTTTTTAATTTTCATTAATGATCTCTTGACTGCTACTTCTAATCCAATATATTTCTTTGCTGATGACAGTACTCTCTGCTTTTCATATTCGTTTCCGAACTCACGGCCCTGCTCTTCGGCTGTAGAATGAGAACGGCAGCGTATGCTAAGCTCATTAAATTCTGATATCAACAGCATAATCAATTGGGGAACTATCAACAGAGTGGAATTTAATGCTTCCAAAAATGGCAATTGCATCGTCGAAACCGAAAAACTTTCCATCCTCGGTATGTGTATCAATGACAACTTACGTTGGAATGACCACATATTCTATGTCGCCAACAATGCTGCGAAATGTCTAGGTTTCCTCAAGCGATGTAAGAAATATTTCAACCCCTCTGACCTGGCTTCAATATATATATATATTTTTTTTATTAATTCATATTTTCTTAAAAATTAT
Source organism: Volucella bombylans (assembly GCA_949129095.1). NCBI lineage: Eukaryota > Metazoa > Arthropoda > Insecta > Diptera > Syrphidae > Volucella > Volucella bombylans. The sequence goes on along the minus strand of OX422141.1, from coordinate 108,197,052 downwards.
AAGGTTTTCCTTAAGTTTAGTCACAGAACGTAAAGCAAATAAAGGTATTTAAGAAAATAGCTAGTGACATTTGTATTTTGCTAATTAGAGCAATAAATAGGGTTAAATGCCACTTCAAGAAGAAATACTTTAATAATTTTAATTATTGTGGGGTGACACTGTTTTAGTTGAACATAAAGTAAAAGTTAGCAATATTTAAAAATTCAGAAGTTATAAATGAAAAAAGAAAAATAAAAATAAAAAATCAGGCAGTGCGAAAATAATCAATTACATAAGGTAAGTGAGCAAAACTTCAATCTCATTATGATTGAAACCAAGAAGCCATGCTTTGATTTTATTTGAAAATGTCATGATTCTTATGTTGGCTGGAAGACGGTTAAAAAGTTTATAAGATACAACTGGGTAGGAGTTTCTAAAGTGCGTTGTGCGGTAAGTTGGTAAGACTTGAACAATATGACGGTTAGTTCGACGTAAGTTGCGTGTATCAGATATAGGACTCTCTAGATAGCCACCTCTCATAAAAAACATCTTAGAGATTCTAAAATAAAACAAGTGCCTTAATGGCAGTATTTTCAAGGACCTAAACAATACCATGGAATTAGCTAGGCGGTGAGCATTACAGATCCCACGTAAAGCACATTTCTACAAAACGAGAAGCGGCTTTAGATTGGTAGTGTAAGCATGTAGTTTTGAGTGGAAAATTCCATGATAAACTGTTTTTAGAAACCTATTTGAACAAAACTTTCGAAGACGATAAAAACACCGAATACAAGAACGAAAGTATCGTTTCAAGTCTAAAATATGCCCAGCCCAACTCATGTTTTGGTCAATTGTTGTGCCAAGGTACTTTAAGTTCCTAACAACTTCAACCTGAAAACACTTCGCGCAGCATAAGGAATTTGCATGGTAAGTTGGTTCGGACGGCTCAGTGGTACAAGCACAAGTAACAAGGGTAAAGAGCGAGTTCAGAAACTAAGCTTTTTTAATTAAAATTCATATTCTTAGTTGTAATAAATGTAAAAATAAAAATAAAATTAGACTGTACTTTCATCGAAAGACATAGATTAAGTATTATGTTTAATTTAGAGTGCCCACATGGGGCCAGTAAGTTACAATAAGATTATTTCAGCTAATTTTTAAGCGGTTTTTTTTTAGCATATAAGAGTAGTTTAAGTTATAAAAATAAAAATGCATAAGAACAGAAACTGAAGGGTAAAGCGCGGGAAATCGCAGGAATGGAATTTGATATCAATTTCTGCTGGCACAAGCGACTTAAGCTGCAAAACATTAGTTTGGTTTTGCTACTTGCCACTAGCCTGTGAGCAGCAAACCATACCCTTAGCAAATGGATATCATTATTTATATCTGCTATTAAATTAAGATGGCTCGTTGAACCATAAGCGATGCCAAGGTCATCAGCAAAAGCTGCCACTTTAGCTGCCAAACGTAGAGAAAAGGGGGAGTTAATAAATATAAGAAACAAAATAGGGCCCAATACAGACCCTTGTGGTACACCTACGTTGATTACTTCATAAGGAGGTCTCCTATTCTTACCCTTTGTTTTCGGTCCTTCAAATATGTTGCTAACCAATTATAGAAAAATCCATGAAATCCTCCTCCATACAACTTGCCCAAAAGAATGTCATTGCAAACCATGTCAAACGCTTTGGTAATATCGACAAAAAGGTCGGCGCAAAACTTTTTACGATCCAAGGCTTTGTTTATGAAATTGCAGAAAAATAGTAAGGCATCTTCAGTGGAACGTCCCTCCCTAAATCCAAACTGCACCGGACTGAAAAATTGAATTCTTCGTAAATAAGCACACATTCGCCTTTTGACAACTTTTTCAAGAACTTTCGAAATTGAAGATAGCAAGGAAATCGGCCTATAATTGTTTTTATCTTTATCACTACCCTTTTTAAAGAGTGGTAATGTATCGGCAGATTTGAGGTAGTCAGGAAAAACTCCACTGAAAATACTCCTATTAAACAAATATGCTAAAATGTCCACTAAGTTAGGCGCAATATTCTTCAGTAAGACATTACAAATGCCATCGATTCCACACGACCTGGAGTTTTTGAGTGGGTAAACGACTCGTAAATTTCTAACCCAGTAATTTCTTCAAAAACGAAGCTATTCATGGCAGGCGTTCTTTCCACTAACTGAGACCAAACACAGGGGTTGCAAATTGTGTTACAGTTACATTGAGAGGACATAGACCCAACTGAAGCAAAGTATTTATTGAACTCATTGGCTACTGCTACGGTTTCCACTATTTCAGCACCTTCGCTACACAGTACAATATTTTTGGATTTGCATGAAGTATTGGTGTTGATTATACTGTCAACAATTCTCCATTACTTCTTAGGGTTGTTCTGTGCATCGTGAAATCTGGAGCAGTAGTAGATGTCGCGATAGTTCAATATTTTCTTGTTTATGCTTTTGCTCATTTTCTTAACCAGTTTTCTCAGATTAGAATTAAGTGGGCGTAATTCGTAAGCCTTAGAAGCGTTGTCTTTGGCATAGACTTCTTGCCAATTTTCAAAACGAAGTTGAATGTTAAGTAAGTCGTACCTTATATTCGTTACCATCTGAGAAGATAAGTTACCAGAGCGTTGTAATCCGCTTAGACCTTTAAACAAAATACCTGTCAGTTGTTTGTAAGTCAAAATTAACACCGAAACAATTGCTTATCAAAATTTTTGCAAAACGCCCGAAAATGTTAATCAATGCATTTACTCGAAATTGGCCTTGTTATTTCGTTGATAAAGGAGGAGAAACCATGCTCAGCAGAAAGGTTAAGAAGACAATCAGACGCACTGTTAGTAGAAAGAATGTCGGTGTTGAAATCAGCCAGAATAACCATATTCGAACCTTTTTCATGAATTAGAAAATTTGAAAAATTATCTAGAAAAGATTGGGGAAATTTGGCTTGTGTATACAGATTACAAAAAGATATTCAAAATATATAGAGCAAAACTAAAGCATATTTTAATTAAATCTGCGTTAGCCAAACTATTGCGTATCACTTTAAAGTCTTCGCCTATATACTTATCACGAACAAAAACTCCAACACCACCAGCTGCGTACAGTTCATTTGTGTTTGCATAAAACGTATAACCGGGAATAAAATCGGCTAAAATCCATATCTCAGATATAAATATTAAATCTAGCAAAAATTCAAAGGCTTCCAGATTGCAAACAAGAAGATCAAAATTTCGCCTCACACTACGGATATTTTGATGAACAATTAAAGATGGTTTGTTCTTACTTAAAGTCAGATGGAAAATACTATCATGACTGCTTTTAATGGTTGAAGGGATTGGGTTGTTGCTATCTAGATTATTATTTATGTTGAACATGTTATCAAAAAATAAATACAAATTAGTCCTGCAGTTTTGCTAAATCATCTAAGAGCTTATAACAACAACCCTACTATTATCAGCCTTTCGCATCAGTATTTGGGAATTTTGGAACCTCAAGTATTTCAATTTTTTAATTACTTTTATTTTCTCAGCTTCCATAAATAGGGAGCGATTCGTTTTTGTTAAGCAATTATTACCCTTTAAATATTACCCTTTTGCCCCTCCCTAAATAAGGCAGCGTTCAGCTTCTCGGTTGCATTCCTCTTTCCTCTCAAAATTTCCTTCTTCACGGCTTGGGATGAAAGATTCACGCATAAAACATCACGGAATAAACCAGTGGAGATGACATTCGATGAATTATTGTTTCTCCGCACTCGTTTTACGAAACATTTCATTATGTCTGTGTATTCCACAGATATTTCTAACGCGTCCCTCAAAATCTTCTCAAAGCATTGGCTAGCATTTTGGTTGTTTACAACTGGCATACCAATGATCTCAATTGAATTCTCCAGAAATTGTTGTTCTCTCCAGTTAAGTCGACTGTCAAGATATGTCACCTTCAATTTCAACTGCTCATTCTCTTCTCTAAATTCCTTCATCATACCAAAAAAATCAGAGTTTATTTTTTTCAGCTGTATGATTTCTTCATAAAACAGATCCAAGGTTATTGCACTGTGATAACGTTGTGCATTAGAATTTACCGTCGCTGCTTCCGAAGCCGTTTGATGACAATTTACAACACTGGCTGACTCATGCATATGCATAATCGGATGTAGGGAAGGAGTTGTTGGCTGCTTACTAGAGAACTCTGCCTCTGGTCGTTTATCACTTTCGGCTGCTCCCGTTTTTTTTTTTCTATAGACGGTTGATGACGTAGAACTTTAGGCGACGACTATGAACTTTGCACTATTGTGTTTTGCTGTTGCTGTGATGCACTTGTGGGTAATGGCATTGCCTGTTGTTGATTGTTGCTGCAACGATTTGCGAGGAAGGGCAGTACACCTGTCGCTCATATACTCCAAATCAACTGAGTTAATATTTACACATTTGCAGCGGTAAGATGTACTGCAGTCTGCACAACTTATTTTAGAAGCACATGAGTGCTCTATTTTTTTTAGACAGATTAGGCAGTTAATTATGAAGTAAAATTAGAAAAATAAAAGACTTTATTAAGAACACTAAAGCGAGCACCCCACAACACTTAGAGCTTACACTCAACACGATATAAGGCGTTTATCTGCAGAAAACTGGAGTACAACTCCCACATCTGGTCAGGTGCCCCCAAGGTGATCATAGCTTATGCTAGCATCACCCAGTCAATAGACACCATCGAACACCGACGAAATGTCTCATGTCTCACTTTGTTTTATCGCTATTACCACCATCAGTGCTCCAATGAAACCGCCAGCAGCATTCCGCCCCTTCAAACGTTTAACCGGAACACCCGTCTTGCTTTGAATGCTCATCAGTATATCCTCAAGCTCACTTTCAGACGTACTCTGAAATATCGTGATTCATTCCTAAGCCGAACAACTCGCTTGTGGAATGCCCTGCCGAGCTCTTTCTTTTCTGGTCACTTAAACTTGGAAACATTTAAAACCAACGCACATCGGTATCTCTCTTTTTTCCCTCCCTAACTTCCCCTCGCCCACGCTATGTGTAAACATCTTAAGGCTACACAAAATCCCTTGTGGGCGCGCCAATTATAAAAAAAAAAACAAGATATCAACTTTATTTCAACGCCGTTACAAAGGCTAGTATTTCTTCTAAAAATAAAGTCCTACACGAAGTTTCAACCATTGGTATCAAAGTAAGCCTTGTCTTAAATCCTCGATAAATGATGTCAACATTGAAGATAGGCCGTTAGTGTAGATCGAATTTTTTCATTACTCACAGAAATCAGTTCTCAAATTATCGTTGCCAAATTAGCGGACAACCTACTTCAAAAATCGTAAGCGCTGTATCCGTTTATATAAAATTTCTAAAAAAAATATATGAGGAATAATACCACTGCTTTAGAGATATTTAGAGAAACAAATTACATATTTCAAAAATGTTTTTGAAAAAAAGTTTTATTTCTTAATTAGAAAAAAAAACAATTAACATGGTTCAAAAAATTAATAAAATCAAATAAAAAACTACAATTAATAATTAATTTGAGAACCTTTGACACGAATGAAGTCAAATACCCCCCTTTTCGTGGATTTGATTACATTTTCTAAAATCTCTGGCTCAATTTTAAGTCTTTCCTCCCTGAGAGCGTGTCTATATTCTCCTCACTAGGATTCCCCAAAGGTTTTCAATTCGGTTTATATCAGGAGAGCATGCATCATTTAGTTCACAGAATTTATTCTTAAGCAGTTGATGGTTTCCTTACTGGTGTAGATTCGAGCATTGCCCTGCTGATAAGTCCAATTCATTTCATGATTACCTGCCAAAAATTGAATCAAACTTCGCCGGTGTACTTGAACATAATCACTGCTGTTCATTTTCGAGGAAGTGATTTGCATTTCCAGGCACACCTTTGAAGGGAAAGCACCCCATATCAATACCAAGCCGCCACCAAATGTGCAGTGTTAAGACGCCGATCTCTACATAAGACACTGCTGGTGGTACCCAAGCAGCAAAAGATCATCGCTCTGGCCTCAACTAAAGGTAACGCACTATCTACAGTCGATGAGTCGTTCACAAACAATGTACTCTACAAATGATTTATGGTAAACTTTCGTAGTTAGAGGAAGCAAACAATCGATTTTTACAACAACTAATTGAGTTCCGACTTCCGAACAGAAAATGCGGAGCTTAAATCAAATTTGAAAAGCCTGGAGAGCAAGCTTAAGTGGCAACAACAACACCTCCTAAGGAATTACATCGAAATTATGGGTGTGTCAGATGTCAATGCCACTAACGCAGCTTTCTTCATCGATATTCCTGACGACAAAATCGAGAAATGCTATGTCAAGAGAGTTCCAACAAAATCCTCTTCATCAAAATTGAAATCGATCATCTGCGTGAGGTTCTCTGATCTAACAACGAAGCAGCGAATAATGTATGCGAAGAGGATACACAAAAATAATCTCAACACACATGTGACTGCTTTTTTTTTTTTTTATAATTTACGCGCGCCTAAGGGGTTAGATACCCTTTTACTGTTGCCAGGGCACGGGCGGAAAGGCAGAAAGGAGGAGAAAGGAAAATTGTTTCGTAGTGGTTTGAAACTCAGGTGTGTTTGGTTTCAGTATTTGCTCTCCAGGGGGTGGGAGTCCGAATAGGACGGAGAGTTTTTTCTTCACTCAAAGTGGAAGGTTATAATTCGCAGTAATTATTTGTGCTTGAAACTCTACAACAGCCAAATCTACGTGTCAGTGTCACACGCAGAATTTTTCTGTCTGAGTTCCAATTACACAACTGAAAAACTTGAAAGACTTGTTCATGGGCAGGATTCGAACCTAGACCCCTCCGAGTGAGAAGCGATTGCTAGTACCACTACACCACAGCTACCCCTAAGACAACAGCAGTAACAGCAGCAGCAGCAGAAAAGGTTGCGGTACTGGGATTTACATTAATGATTCTCTTACCAACTTTTTTGCGAATACGAATGAAAATTACACTGCAAGGGGAGCTGGGTGTTTTGTGGAAGAAAGCTACATGGTTCGTGATGTCTTGTGTGTTAATTTTGTTAGTGCTGATGTTCTGAGGGTTTCTATTGAAATTAACAATGGAAAGTATGTGTTTTTATGTATCAATAGACTGTATATGCTTAACGTTTTGATGTTCATAAAAGAGTATTGTGATCTCTTTTGATCTCGCGACAATTTTCGGCAGGGGTTGCAGGATTTATTGTTGATCAGCGAAACACGAAAGCCTAACGACAAAAAACCGAATTATGATGCGAAATGCCATAAAATATAAGAGGTCAAAACAAATTTTCTCTGCCTATTCATCACGTGGAGCTATCATAATCAAAGTTACTGAAACTTCAGACCAAGTGATTATTGACAGCCTAGATAAGCTTAATGAAGTTGTCGCCACTTATAAACTTAGGAATGAAGATGGAGCAAATCGGTCATCAACAAATATCGTACTCAAAATGTGAAATCAAAATACTCTGTCTCAAACAATTATATATTTGATATTAATATGTTATTGTGTTACGACTTAATGTACTCGTACTATATCCTCCTACTCCTACTCTCCCCTCACTTTACTTTTCTATCAACTCTATCTCTTTCATATTTTACTAATCACTTTCTATCATCCTGTCATTCTTTCTAGTTGTTGTGAATACGTCTTTAATTGTCCACGGTATAAGTTTGCGCTCCCACTATTTGTGATTATTTATTTTAATACTGACCCATAATAGCTTCCCAAAGTCTGGTGATATCAATTACATCCCTGGGCGGTCAAATTCTTTCAGAAGTTCACAAAGGCCTGAAAGTATGCTATATTAATGCCCGTCGTCGAAGTTTAAGTAAACTTGATTACTTAAAATATGTCTTTGAAGGTTTGGAGGTTGATTTAATTTGAGTTACGGAGACCTGGTTTGATTCGGACATGGATGATGATATAGCTAAGGAGCAACTGTTTGAAATGTCAGGGTACAAACTTATAAGAAATAATAGGGTCACCACTACATGTGGTGGTGGAGTTGCAGTATACTGTAATACCTCACTAAAATTCAAAGAATTGAAGAAATCGAAAGAAAGCGTGGTTGAGTATCTCTTAATAGAAGTAAGCGATGTCACCAATAAGTGCCTCGTTGGAGTTGCATATAATCCAAGCCGACGCTACTCTCCTGAGCCATTATTTACCGTAATCCACGAATATACTGCACTCTACGAGCTCATTATTACTTGTGGTGACCTTAATGCTGACCTTCTAAAAACCGGCAGTAAATCTCGCCAACTTTTAGATTTTACGGCTGGTGCAGGACTATCAGTTGTGAACTTCTTCGCTACCCGCTTTTCTCCTCATAACCCCCGAAGACTACTTGATGTCATCATGGTTTCAAATCGTTCTAATGTCTTACACCAAGACCAGCTACCTTTGGGTGGTATGTCAGATCGTGATCTTATTTTCTGTACGTACAATGTTGACTTACGTCGTATCCCAATACCGACATCATTTAATTTTAGAGATTTTTCCATTGTACTCGTAGATAATGACGCATTGCAACTTGATGCAAGTCTTCTCCCATGGCGTAATTGCTATTTTGCTTCCAATGTGAACGACAAAGTCAATTATTTGCAAACCCTAATACTTGGTTTATTCAACAGACATATCCCTTTAAAGACGGTTGTAATACGTAACAAAAGATGTCCATGGTTCACTAGTAAAGTACACCATGCGACGAAAATACGTAATAAGTTATATGCTAAATGGAAGTAATTGCCAACAAATTTTAATTGGGAGATATTCTGTCGGGCACGTAATCGCTCTACTTTCATTACAAGAAGAGCAAAAAAGATATTTCATATCCTAGTCTTCGAATACATCAATTGGTTTTGGAAAAAAATCGGCAACTGATAGAATACCTAATGTTAATGAACTTAACAATACATTTATTTCTTCTACTATCAAAAAACCACCTTTCACCCCTAAACCTTTATCCACGAGTAACATATGACTTTGTTTTTAATTTTCGAGTTGTCGCTGAAACAGATGTTGTTAATATCATATGTAATTTAAAATCGAATGCCATAGGAGAGGACGGTGTACCTATCCGATTTGTAAAGATGATTCTACCCCATATTCTAAGCAGCCTAATGCATATCTTTAACTTTTGCATCACAGCTTCCACCTTTCCTGATATTTGGAATTTGGCTAAAGTTATTCCTGTCCCAAAAAAACCTCACCACTCTTTGCCAACCGACTTCCGTCCGATAAGTATATTGCCATGTCTGTCCAAAGTACTTCAGACGATTCTAGCAAACCAAATCTCGAATTACATAAGTCAACACAATTTATTATCCCCAGTTCAGTCGGGTTTTCGAGCGAATCATAGCTGCTCAACTGCTATGGTTAAAATCCTTGATGACATAAGAGTAGAATATGATAAGGACTTTTTGACGGTGTTGTGTTTGCTAGACTCTTTCAAAGCTTTTGACAGCGTTGATCACATGGTACTATGCCAGAAATTTAAATTATACTTTGAGTTCAGTGCAAGATCAGTTCGAATGGTTTTTAATTATTTAGGCAATCGCCAACAAAGAGTTGTTCATAATAACGATTCTTCCGATTTTCGCGCCTTAACTGCAGACGTACCTCAGGGGTCAATACTTGGCCCAATTTTGTTCTGTCTTTTTATTAATGACCTACCTAAAGTATGCTCAAATGTTGCAATTCATCTATATGCTGATGATGCCCAGATATATCTTTCGAAACCTTCAGGTCTTGTTAAGGATCTAGTCGTCAGAATAAACGAAGACTTATCTCAAATATATAACTGGTCACTATGTAATGGACTCAGTCTTAATGCAACCAAATCGCAGCTCATTCTAATAGCTAAAAACATTATCAACTCAGATGAAATACTGCCAGTATTCCCGAACGAAAGGCAACTCGATTTTGTGGATGTTGTTACTAATCTCGGGTTCAAACTAAATCGCTCACTTTCCGCCGTAGATCACATTAACTTTGTTGTTAGACGAATCTATGTTGGACTTCGCAAACTTTGGCTTTCATCTAGCTTCACCCCTCTAGGTATTAAACTCAGGCTTATTAAAACTTTATTTATGCCTATAATTGATTACTTTGTCCTAGTTTAATGCAAGCTTGATTCTCTATCACAACACAAGTTGCTTGTTGCGTTCAACGATATGATATGGTATGTGTATGGGCTGCGTCGATACAACCATGTATCCTATTATCATAGTTCGGTCCTTGGATGCTCCTTAAAACTGCTTCTTGAACTAAGATGTTGTGTGTTTGCCAAAATGAAACGACTGTCCCGTGTGGAGTACAAAACTAGAGTGAATGTTTATTAATTTTTATAGACTTCATTTAGAACACAGTAAAATACATGATAAGCATTTGGCATATGTAACGTACGTAGCAACGAGAGATTGCAAACAAGTTGGTGTCTAGGGCATAGAATAACTAATAAATATTGCTGAATTATTCTTAACACTCCCACTTTCACCAATATTTAATTTTATCGTTATAATCTCAATGCAATTTTAGTAAAAATTAATCTCAAAAAATATCAAAAGCAAATTATGTGATTTCTTAATTCAAAAGCAAAAAAAAACTTATTTAGTTATACCAATTTTATGTCGTAATAGTTCAAATCTATTCCTTGGCAAAGGTTTGGTAAAAATATCTGCCAGTTGATTTTCAGTCGGAATGTAATTGAGATCGAATATTCCCTCAGCGAACTTCTCTCTAATGAAATGGAACCTGACTTCTATATGCTTACTGCGTTTGTGGTACTCAGGGTTGCGTATCAACTTGATAGCACTTTGATTATCCAAGTACAGGCTCGGTTTGCCACATCCCTCTTCAAGTAGCTCGTTCAATAGCCGCAACAGCCACATAATCTCCTTAACTGCATGTGAACCTGCCATGTACTCGGCTTCCATAGTGGATAGTGCGACACATTGCTGTCGTTGTGAGGACCAAGATATTGATGACTCCCCAAGTAAAAATACGAAGCCACTTGTTGAGCGCCTTGTCTCAACGTCACCAGCAAAGTCTGCATCGCTATAACAATTAATGGGTAGTTTTTTATTTGATTTAAAAAGTATACCAAATAGCCTAGTCCCTTTCACGTATCTTAAAACTCGTTTCACTGCGGCAATATCCTGGGTAGTTGGTTTGTCCAAATGCCGACTTACAACCCCAAGAGCGTATGAAATATCTGGCCTGCTTCCAATCGCCAAATACATAAGGCTGCCTACAGACTCTCTGTATGGAAAATCTCACACCTCTTCATTTGAATTTGTTAGGTCCTTGTAAGTAACGCTATCAGCTGGTGTAGTAACAGGATTAGCATCATTCATTTTGAACTTCGCCAGGATTCTGTCAGCATAAGTATATTGATGAAGAAAAATCGATCCATTTGTCTGCCGCTCTATCTGCAATCCCAAGAAACAACGTGCCTCGTAAACTTTTACCTCGAAAAACCTTTTTAAGTAATCTATTAGTTCGTTAATATCCACTTCGTTTCCTGCAATTAGATCGTCATCGATGTAGATGGCCATTATAATGTTTTTCCCGACAAAAACGCATGGATCGGCTTCTGTAGCCTTAAGTTTAAACGAACGGAGAAAATTCGAAAATTTTATGTTCCAACATCTGGAAGCTTGTTTTAAGCCATAAAGGCTTTTCCTTAACTTACACACACGACCAGTTTTATCTTCAAATCCACTCGGTTGTCTCATGTAAACGTCATCCAGCAAATCGCCATTAAGAAATGCGGTTTTAATATCGAATTGCTTCAAAGACATATTTTTACTAGCCGCAATAGTAAGAATTGCTCTAATTGAAGCAAATCGGGGTACAGGGCTAAAAGTTTCTCTATAATCAATCCCGTACTGTTGCGAGAATCCTCTAACAACTAACCTTGCTTTGTATCTTTCGGGTTCATTGATATTTGCATGCTTTATTTTGAAAACCCAACGATCATCAATCAGTTTTTGTTTTAGTGGAGGATTAACCAGTTCCCAGGTATTGTTTTTATTGAGTGCACTGATTTCTTCCTCCATTGCTGCTCGCCACTTTGCCTTGTCTTTGGATTCAAGAGCTTCCTCATAACTTCGTGGTTCACACATTGAAGCCACAAATGCTTCTAAGATAGATACTAGCGAATTTTTATTTTTTTTTCATTTTGAGCGCTCCTTAATCGTTTGCTTATCGGCTCTACAGGACTTAATTCTACTTTATTTACCTTTACTGAGAATAAATCTTCTACATCCAGCTGGTCGTCTTCGTCCAGTAAGGTATCTTCTATCTTAGGATGCGATTCAGTTGTAAGATGCTTTCCTTCTTCGTCATTTTGTTCCATGTACTCTGGATGCTTACTGACTTCATGCATAGTCACCGTTCCTGAAATAGGCACATTTTGCTCGCAGGAAAATAAACACGGTATCCTTTAATATTTTCGGGATATCCGACGAAAATTCCTTGTTTTGCCTTTGGATCCCATTTCTGGCGTTATTGCGAAGGAATATGAGCGAAGCATTCAGTCCCGAACACCTTTATATCTTTAAAGCATATCGTTTGATCACTCCCAATCCACAAATCCATTGGTCCCGTGCGATTCAAAAGAAAACATGCAAAATTGATCGCTTCTGCCCATAATCGTAAAGATAAACCTTTCGCATGAATCATAGTCCTAGCCGCCTCCACTATAGTTCGCATTTCCCTCTCCGCTCTACCGTTCTGCTGCGGAGAATAAGGTACAGATGTCTGATGCAGAATGCATTCTTTCTCAAACAAATTTCTAACACCTGAGTTCACAAATTCCAGACCATTGTCCGTCCGAATTGTTTTAATAGCCATCCCAGTTTCAGTCTTTACTTTGCTTATAAACGCTTTAACACATTCGACTACCTCGCTTTTTTCCTTTAGAAAATACACAGTTCTGTATCTGGAGAAATCGTCCTTAAATAAAAGGAAGTATTTAGAGCCCCCTATTGAATTGTTTTGCATTGGGCCGCACAAATCAGCATGGATTAGTTCACCTACCGCACATGCTCTACTGCAACTTTTTTGAAAAGCAAATCGATGCAACTTCCCTAGTGCACATGCATCGCAAAAGGCGTTATCTGTGTCATGGAAATCTATACCACGCTGTTTTAAAAAATTTCTGATATAATTTACATGCTGGTGCCCAAACCTCTCATGCCAAGTCTTAATGTCTTCAATCTTATCGCTGATGTTTGCAATCACTGATTCACTAATTTTAAACATCATCTTAAATAATGAAGATTGGCGTACTCCCACTGCCACAGTACGTCCATTCTGCAAAAGCCGACATTTGTTTTTGTTAGACACCATTTTTAAACTTTTATCCATTGCTGCATTTGACGAAAATAAATTTAGGTGAATATCAGGAACATACATGACATTTGATAGAAATTTCGGCAGCCAGGTGCTACCGTTGAACGAAAGTATGTTAATTTTACCTCTACCAAAAGTCTGATGGTTTCTCCGTTACCCACGCGAACAAATTGCGGATTTTCAAACGGCACATAATCCACTAACTAATCTATACGAAATGTCATGTGCTCGCTTGCTCCAGAATCGAGAAACCATTCGTTCGATTTCTCTTCAGTAGAAGCTGTGCATGTACACACAAAAGCATCGCCATGAAAATCCTTTTGGGCAACGTGTCCATGTCCATGCCTTGATGGACAATTATTTTTCCAATGGCCCGGCTTCTTACAAAAAAAAACATTTTCCCGACTTACCCTTTGGTTTATTATGACTCTTTGGAAAATGTGTTCCCCTTTTAGCAACTAATGCACTTGTTGTCGTCGCTGTTTCAACATGAACCTGTAAGCTTAAGCGTGACTCTTCCATTATTAAACGAGATGTTAGATTCTCAAGAGTCTTTTCGCCTGCTGCCGTTGATTCCCATGCAGTAAAGAAGTGGTTATATTCTGGTGGCAAAGCCATAAGAACTTTTGTAATCAGCATTGTTGCCGATATCGATTCACCGCATTCTTTTAGTTGGTGTGCAATTGTTTCGAGTTTTGATATATGTGTAGCAATATCATCTGATGGATCTTTTGAAAAACTGTAAAATCTTTGCTAGATCAGATGTATATTAGTTTCTGCCTTTTGTTCATATACCGATTGTAATTTCTTCCACATGGCATGTGACGTGGCACAGTTCATTATATGAACAAGTGCTTGTGGACCCAAACTCATCACAATCATTTTTTGCGCTCTCCTATCTATCCTCTTCCATTCCTGCAAGTTTAAATTGTCCTCCACCGTTGGCATCCCCTTTTCCCCATTGACAATATCATACATGTCGCTTGCACTTAGCATGACTCTTATCTGGAACTTCCATGTACTCCACTGGTCTGGACTCAACAGCTTATCTATTTTAAATAAATCACTGTCCATTTCCAAAATACGAAATCCTACGCAAACTAAACAAACTGCGTCTCCAAATGTTTACTCCCGCTATATTTAAATTGCCAAAAAGAAAAATTTGCAAAAAAAATACTACCGCAAGAAAAACTATTTTACGCTTTATAATAGTTAAACTGTACAAAAACCGGTATTACAATGGACTTGGGTCTGGGCCCATAACCTGTCAAAATGAAACGACTGTCCCGTGTGGACTACAAAACTAGAGTGAATGTTTATTAATTTTGATAGACTTCATTTAGAACACAGTAAAATACATGATAAGCATTTGGCATATGTAACGTACGTAGCTTACAAAAGAGAACGAGAGATTGCAAACAAGTTGGTGTCTAGGGCATAGAATAACTAATAAATATTGCTGAATTATTCTTAACAGTGTTTATGCACAAAATCATCCAAACTAGATCTCCCGCCTATTTGATGGAAAAGATCCAATTCGCCCAATCAACCAGAACACAAAATATCATTATTCCATCCTTTAATTTCTTAAATTCCTCGCGCCTATTTTTCATCCACGTCACCAGACTTTGGGACTCTCTTCCTACAACAACAAAACAAATAATGGGAGCTTCATCTTTTTAAAAAAAACTACTATACTTCTTCCATCTCTCACTCTTAAACATACTCTATTTCTTCCTTTCCCCTTTCCCCTTTCCTCATCTTTCTTTCCCATCCTATACTTATTGTTAGTACATTACTTATTTCTGTATAGCATTTTGTTTATTTAATATTTTGTTTATTTTTTTTTTCTCATTTAATGTTTACATTTATGTGAATTATATAATGTAACCCTAAAATATGTGCTATAAAAGACATTTTCTAAGTCTTATTTGTACAATCCCGAATTATACAACATATAAATAAATTTAAATATCTTAGTAAATATATATGGTAGATGTTAATATTAATAGCTTGAATTGTTGTGAAACCGTTTCTAACTATTTGGCATTACTAGCATCACTTGGTCCAACATGCTTTATTAATGAGCCCACTAGGGCTGATTCTGGTAGCTGCCTAGAGCACATTTATGGGCGTTTCAGAAATGTTGCGTTCAGCAAGTGCGAAAAGTGTGTATTCGATTTGTGGATTACTGATCACTCTATGACGGGACTCGTAGTTAGCACCTCAGTGATCCAGTTCTGTAAAATTCCAAAATCTTCTCTAATAAGGAAAATTAATTTTAGCAAGCCTAAAAACAATCTCTTTTATGAGTTTTGCGAAGAGGTACTCGTATATGCTTGTAGTGATACATCTCTTGTTTATTGTTTATTGATTCTCTTAAGAAAAATATTTTAAATAGTTCCTTATTCTTGCCCGTCAAAAAGTCGGTTAAAAGACCTAAACCGTGGATACCTAGGTTCCTATTAAATAAAGTTATGGGTACAAATAAACTCAGATTGATGTGTAATCAGTATCCTGATAATTTTGGATTAGCTAGGATATATAAGAATTTGTGTGCCGAACTTAAAAAGGAGAATCCCATTTGCCGCGATACCTATTACCGTGCTCAATTCAGCTCTGCAAAGGGAAATTTAAAAAACGAATGACAAGTAGTAAACAGCATACTTAATAAATCTAATCTTTCAAATAAACCAATTAATTTGTTCTCACTGTCCATCTTTTTGTGGACATTCTGAACCGCTGCAAAATAACAGTTTTGTTTTTGAACCCATAACTTCTCTCGAAAGCTTAAAAGTTATTGGTACTTTAATTAAATCGAATTCTTGTGGAGCTGATGGTATCTCGAATTTTACCCGTAAACAAATTGCATGTTTAATAGTGGATGTCTTGGCAGATATTTATAATTGTTGCGTGTTTACGGGGTATTTCCTGATTGTCTGACTGTCTGCCTAAAAAAGGCTCTGGTTCTGAAATCGGTAACTATAGGCCAATCTCACTTCGTTCAGTTTTTAGTAAAGTTTTTGAAAAACTTATGGAAAATAGGATAGCGAGTTTTCTAATTAAAACCAAGTTCTTTAATCCAGTCCAATTTGGTTTTCAAAAGGGAAAGACAACGGCAGATGCCCTCTTACAGTTTTTTTCTCAAATAATGTTACACCTACATAGGAAAAAATGTACAGCGGGTTTATTTATTGACATTACCAAGGCCTTCGATTTGGTCAACCACAATTGTCTGTTCAGAAATCTGGAAAAAGTTGGTTTCCGTGGTTTCATCCTCAACTGGTTTAGGTATCTTGGTAACAAGTCGCAAAGAGTAAAGATAGATGGAATAAGGAGCGAATTCAAGTACTTTAATCTTTGTGTATCACAAGGCTTTATTTTCAAAGGATCACCTACTGCGTCTGCGGATGATATAAGATTCACTTATGGATCTAGTCTCTGATATAAATTGGGATCTGAGTCTATTGAAACACTGGTTTTCTGAACACAACCTAGTTATATGCTCCAAAACCAAAAGAATATTCCTCCACTTATCTTCCTCGCACAAATTCGAAGCGAACGTGTGCTTCCTCATACCCGAGTGTCAAAGATACAATTGTCTAATTGCAATGATCCTCCCTCTCCAACTTTTTGTAATAATCTAAACTGCAGTAATAAATGCTTTTTAATAGAAACTGTATTAAACTTCAAGTACTTGGGGCTCACCCTTGATTCTAGAATGGGTTTTTCGATGCACACTTAGAAATTTTTATTATTTGCGGGATGTACTCGTGATGTACAAGTTATTAAAGATCATCTATTAAAATATATTCCATTCTAAGCTACAATATGGAATTGCGTGTTGGAGTGGTTTCTACCAAAATACGATACATCTGCTGCTGATTTTGAAGAAACACATTTTAATAATAATTGCTCGAAAACGTCGTATCCTAGCTATCCTTTCTTGCGTGACCTAAAAATTCTTCCTGTTCGCCATTTGCATTATGTAAAGGTGTTAAAAACGTTCTTCGAGAAGTCTGGTAATCGCAATTTCCGTCTTATTTCTAAAATAATTTTAATTTACGTATAAACTTTTCAAACATTATTATCTGTACCCAATTTCCGTACTACTGCATATCGTTATTTTTTTTTCTATTTTGTCTTATCGGTTGTTTAATAAACTCCCGCAATCCATCAGGGCAGTATCAGTACCTGGAACTTTTATTAAACTAGTTAAAAATTGTCTCTTTCGCTTTGACTATGTTGGCTTAGAATCGATTATTTCTGATATTTTGGTTTACTTTTAATTCTTTGTTTGCTTTTGTTTTATTACAGTAATTAATGTCAATAAAATGCAATCCATCAGGACCATCCAAATTCCAAAATAGCCTTTTAAAGGAATACAAAAATTAATATTTAAAAAAATAAGTTTACAAGAATTTGAAGACATCTGTTAATTTAAACTTTTAGAGGAACAATCTGTGTCCATGTTATTCTTGGCGAATTCCAACCTAGCGACCTTGTGACGATCTAAAAGTCGTGGAGAGCGATACATTATCGATCGTCAAAGGTAGAGCTCTCCAAACCGTAGGTTTTTGACACTCTTGTCTGTACTAGCGCTGCTAATTTTGTGCAACTTTTAGTTGAATTGCTGGCATCTCGAGAGATTATCCGCTCTTCTCAGGCACAAAGCTTCCGTTTTCTTAAAGACCGTTACGAGTAACGGAATTATTTTAAAATAAAAATCAAACAAGGAATTGCGAAACTATCGTACGATCCATGACCACAACCATTATTATAGTAAATTCTTCCTTTGTCTTTAAGTGTTTGTTTCAATAGCATTGAAAGTTAAAGCTCATAAAAGAGTGGGTTATAATTATGAAACGCACTGTACGAGTTTATGTATATATGTGTATGGATAAATATACACATGTTCATTTATATATACATACACATAGTAATAAAAACAATGATGACGAATTTAAGGACACATTTTCATGACCATTTTGATTATTCCGAAATTATCTGTTTACGACATGTCCTGTACTTTCGGCACCACTTATTATGTTTTTGACAGAGTATTTTACTACCACCGTTTAACTGTTAACATCTGTTTTGATATCTGATGGGCATTTAAAGAAATTTGACCAGATGGTCTGCTAATTTGTTTTTATTAGGAAAGTAGTTCTTTCTTTAGTTTTTCCGTTTTATTAAAGTATTTACAAATAGAACTCATAGTTCTTCCCATATTTAAAAAATATTTTAAATTGTTGCGACAGAAGAACGAAACCGGTGTTACGCTTAACGGTCTGAAGGAGGGGAATGCTACTAGCGATTTCTATGAAGCATTGGTGATGGAAATAGTGATAGAACAAAGTAAGACAGAAGACTTTGCGTCGGTGTTCTAGGATGTCAATTGACTGAGTGATATTAGCATCACCTATGAGTCTCATCGCACGGTTTTGAATCCTACCTAGCAGGCGCAGAGATGTTGTAGGAGCACCTAACCAGATTGTACTCCAATTTTCGGCGGATAAATGCCTTATAGAGGGTGGTCGGGTGTGGGATACAGATATTGTGGGATCGGATTCATTGTTTCATGTTATGAAAAAAATTGTAAGGAAAGAGGGTTAACTGAGTTACACGGTGTCTAAATAAGATTCTTCAGAGAAGTAGGTACTAAGTGTTGGTTAGTTATAAGTTCTAGTATATTAAACCTAGAGCAACCAAGGTGGGCTCTTTTGATAGCCATATAAGTAGTGTTAGACATATTACCATCCATACTTTCATTTTCGAGATATTGGTCTTCAAGCACAAATTTTTAGAATTTTTTTTTCATAAATCGTATTTATCTCGGAAAAGTGTGCTTATCATTTTTTTTTTCTTTTTTATTATTTTGGTGCACCACCTAGATATTTTGCAGCATTTTTGGCGACAACAAATATACGGTCATTCCAACGTAGGTTGTCATTTCGGTTTCCACACTCAAAGTATAATAGATGGATAATGGTTTTGTATTTAAATTTCGCTTAGACGACAGCAGACAGCATTGTGCTTTGGAAACATGAAATTTCACTCTGTTGGTGGTTCCCCATTGCGTGATGCTTGGCTTATGCCATCATTTCCGTTCTATAGCCGAACAGCAGGGACGCTAGTGCGGGAACGAATATGAACAGCAGAGACTGCTATCGTCAGTAAATGAATATATTGGACTAGAAGTAGCAGACAACAGATCATTGATGAAGATTAAAAAGAGTGTCAGAAACAGACCAGAGCCATGGGGCACACCACCATTTAGTTTTTGAATATCAGAGTTGAAACTATCCAAGACAACTTGAATTGAACGTTCCGAAAGTCAGTTACTAATCCGTTGAAGTAGAGATTCCTCGATCAAAAATGCACGCATTTTTGACAAATAATAATTGTCAGTCAGTGGTGAATTTCGACGTCGATTTCGTAATCATGTCGCGCCAACTGGGCAAATATTCCGGCACTTAGCTACTCGACACAAACAGAGTGGAACCATAAGAGACCATCGCACAAGAGGCCGAGAATATCGCAGCTGCGGCTTTTGATGTCGCTGAAAACGAAGAAACATCAACCAGACGACGGGCCACGCGATTGTGCATCACCCGAAGGACCCTACAACGAATTTTAGTCAACTACTTACGAGTACACATGTTCCCGTACAAAGTGCAAGCAGTGCATCAGTTAAGGCCTCCTGACCGTCAGTCGCGTGTGAATTACTGTAAAGCCATCCTCAATCTCAACAACGAAGAGGACGATTATGTGTCGAATATCATCATGAGCGACGAGGCACATTTCCACTTAAGCGGTTACGTCAATAAGCAAAACCTTCATTTCTGGGGTACTCAAAATCTGCGTGTGATGTACAAAGAGTCATTACATCCAATCAAAGCCACTGTGTGACGCCGCTCACTCGGGGGGAATGATTGGGTCGTATTTTTTTGAGGACGTCATCGGAAATACGATCACTGTTACTGGCGAACTCTACAGGGCCATGATAAACGACTTCGTACTACCGGAATTGGATGAGCGGGGCTTGGTAAACATGTGGTTTCTGCTAGACGGTGCAACCGCACACACAGCATGAGCCACAATGAATATTGTGAAGGATTCTTTTCCTTTCAGAAAGATCGCCCGATTTAACCAACCCAGACTTCTTTCTTTGGGGCTACTTGAAGTCGAGGATTTATGCCAACAAGCCTAAGATAATCGCAGCCCTTAGGGAGAATATTCGACAGGAATGCGAACAGTTACCACCAGAAATCTGGCGGAAAGTCATGGAAAATGCGATAAAACGGGCACACTTGGTGGATATCATCTTTTCCACTTAACAGAAACAATAGTAAAGGTCCAAATAAAGATTTCCATCTCTCAAAAATCATTTTTTTTATTTAGTAAAAAAGTAATTCAAAATGTACAATGGGTCTGTGGGAAGAAATAAAAGAATATTATATATAATATTGTCCATCTGCTCGGAAAGAGTCCTATAACAAAGCTTACGCATTGATTTTGCTAGCGTGAAAGAATACCTCTTCAGAAGGGGAGATATACCATCTAGACCAGCGGATTTGTGCATGTTAAAATCTTTAAGTACTCTCACTACTAGATGAGTGCGAAAGTGGATTCGTCCTGTTGAAGATTCGACGGGCTAAAGTATGGGCGTGAACAAAGCACAGTCTGAAACTGTTAAGCTGGCCGTGAAATGTGTGGCAAGTAGTTTGGCCTTGTCCAAAGACCTGACGACTGGAATAAAGTTATAAATGAGCATTGGGATTGAGGATGAGGGAGAATTTTTTATGTTTTTAACGTACGACCAAACATTTTTACTATGTACCTTCGGGGCATTGTAGTATTTTGTTACCTCAGTTTTTGATTATATTCAAATTTAACACGCTTAAGGAAGACGTTGCAGTCATTCCTCCTGGTTCGTTTGAATTTTTTCCGGTTTTCCTCTGTCATGTTGGGTATGTACGACCGAAAATCCTGACAGTCTCATTACAGCTCGAGTCGTACCACGTCTTTCTTTTGATCTGATACTCATAAACCGATGAGGGATAACGGATCTCATTTTAAAGAGAATAGTGTCGGTGTTCATATCAGCAGCGGGATCCACGCTGCTTATCTAGGAAATATAACGACTTTCTGGTATTAATTTTTCTCTAACTGTGTGGTCGATGTACAAGAAAGTAGCTGATATGATACAATAGTTCGACAAGCCTTGAGGGAAAACACATCAATAGTGTACTTATCAGAGTTAGAAATTAAAAACAAGTGCAGGCTGTTGGCTTTATGACTATCAACGTCTGGTATTCGCTTGGGCTCATTTATAAGCTGGGTCAAGTTGTTTTCCCCAGCAAGGATCTCAACGCATCGCCCATTGGTTGTTATCTGTCCAGAATATCGAAGCCACTCAGAATTGTGTTTAATACACAATAACGTAAGCCCGTAATTACGATTTCGGTATGAGGATACAGGGATACAATTCTTTGTATGGAGTCAGAGAGCGCATAGAACTCGTTAAATGGCGAACTGTTGACCAGTTTAGGGCTTCTGTAAATAAAGCAGTAGTGAGAGAAGAATAATGGCAGTAGTTCGTAACCAGGTAGCTTCATATCTGATTGATATGAGAGATGTGGGCGGGAATCTACCTGTATTTCACTAAGTGCCAAAACATCTGAGCTGCATTTACAGACGTGCACGTACACAGAAAAGTGGTTACTCTGGAGCCCTCGGATTTTGGCCAAGTTTACTCTGAATTTCCAAGTCATAATCACAAACAAATACAGAAAACACAAACATCGACTACGCTTATGCCAATTTACGAGTATATTGAAACAACAGAAACAATTGATAGTAATCGGAATTCCTTGTTTTATATAAAAAATAAAACGCATACGGAATACCCTAACGGTCATAAAATAAAAGTAAAGCTTTTTAACAAAAAAAAAATATATGACACCACGTGGATATGAATATACTTATGTATAATGGATGTGTTAAGACTTTTGGAAAATGTGATAGAGACAGAAAGAAAGATGTTTGGGCTCAGTGGTTATTTCGCTCCACGGATGGCGTCCAACATTTAATGGGGAGACTAAATGCTTAGTGGAAGTTCAACAACAAGTCGATTTCTAGTCAACTATTCACCTCTTTTAATTTTTGTTAACTTAAAAAATGAATGTCTCTCAGGCGCAGTGTGGATTCGAACACCGAATCTTCCGGTTTGAAAGCCAGTCCACTACCATTTGAAAAGTATTCAAATTGATTGAAAATATATCCGCAAACTCCACATTTTTTCATTTTCCGGATCAGCAAAAAATCACAAATTTGATCAGCCTCTAACACGCAAAATTATAAATACCCGATTTTGAGTGGGTAAATGCGGTAAACACTCGGTGGGTAAAAAACTGATGCGCATTACTACTCGCAGGGTACTTAGGGGTGTTCATTATCCCTTGAACGTGTGTTTCATTATTCAATTAAAATTTGTATGTACGTAGAAATATCACCAAAGTGATGTTAGAATAATTTCACCTGTCAACATTTGGACGGAAGGTACATCAAAAAGATAATACCTAGAACATTTGGGGTGAATTCATAAAAGTGAAAATAAATATTATAGACGGAAGGCAAAATGGAGAAAAGAAAAAGGCCACAGCATGTA
The DNA here is from genome assembly GCA_949129095.1 of Volucella bombylans. NCBI lineage: Eukaryota > Metazoa > Arthropoda > Insecta > Diptera > Syrphidae > Volucella > Volucella bombylans. The sequence continues at coordinate 108,174,012 of OX422141.1, read as the reverse complement.
ATTTCACTGTGAGAACTTATTGTCAACACCATGTCACTCCGGAAAGAGAATTACATTGTTCAATTAAACATTTTCCTAATACAGCTTCAGTATGCCCTGTATATGCATTGAAGTCGAAATATCCATTACGGCCCTTTGGGTCTATTTCATTGTACAATGCATAAACAATACTAGTGCTGAGATCCCATCCCCAAAAGGGATAAAGACACTTCCAATCCGGCGAATCTCCGATCGATCAGTCTTCTTCCAAACATCAGTAAGGTTTTCGAGAAGGTGATCAATAGAGTCCTGACTAAGTGGGTTGAGGACAAACATATAGTTCCGGATAATCAATTCGGTTTCAAGGCGGGGCATGATATCATTCATGCTGCGTCGAAACTGGTTTCTGATATCCAATGGAACAAAGCCAAGAACCAGTGCACTGGTGCCTGCCTGATTGACTTGGAGAAGGCCTTCGATACCGTATGGTTAGAAGGACTCTTTTTCAAGCTGGACAGGTTGGGCATTAGTAAACCACTGCTGTATATTCTTTTCGATATGCTCTCCAGTAGACAGTTCATCGTGAAGAATGGCGATGTGACTTCTGCTGGAACATTTAACATTAAAAACGGTCTGCAACAAGGTGCGGTAAATTCGCCGATCCTATTCAACATTTACACGAGTGATCTGATAGGTTCACTTCACCATGCCATAGCGTACGCAGACGACATAATCGCGTACAGATCAGGTCCAAAGATTGAGGTCATTAATATGCTTTTGCAACGTGACTTCGACAAAATTAAGCGATATTGTGATAACTGGAAGTTGAAAATCAACTTTCAGAAGTCGGAAACCATTCTGTTTAGGACGCCCTTGTCTGGGGCCTCTAGGGATACCAGAAAGAATTGGCGAAAGTTTTCTATCGTCGGACAACACGGACAGCCACTTGCTTGTCGAAATGTAGTCAGATACCTTGGGATCGGGCTAGAACAATATCTGTATTTTAACAAACATATAGATGTTGCTCTGGCCAGAGCCAAAGGTGCTTTTGCCCTTACAAAGAGACTGTTCTATAACAGGCAACTTGATGCGAGGGTGAAGGTAATCTGCTACATGGCCCTTATCAGGCCCATGCTTGTATTTGGATGTCCCATGTTGTTCAGCGTGAGAGCAAGTTTATTGGAAAAGATTCGGGTGTTTGAGAGGGCTTGTCTTAGGACTTGTCTTCGCTTATACAGAACACCAGAATCTCAGTACATAAAATTCTATCCCAATGAGGTCTTATACAATAGGGCGAATCTAATAAGAGTGGACAATTTCGTCATTAAGTTGACTCGAGGGCACATTGCGAGAGCAATGGCCGCATCGAACAACCTGATCTCCGGGGCTTACTACCCCAATTATATGTATCACGAGAGAGTTCGCTTTGACGGCTTTATTCCTCCAGAAGCGTTCCTCTACCTAGATAGCAAAGGTCTGATCCAGGACAGATTGGCGGTGCCGCTAATCTTCCACGTCGCTCGAACAGCTGCGGATAGGCGACTTAACTACGACTGAGACGTCGCACATGGCAGTGCGGAGCGTCTCCGGTTCAGTAGGGCGGTAGGGAGTCGCGACATGAGGGATGTTGCTCGGCAGCACCAACAATTTTGGTGGCTTGTTGAAGGGGAGGATGCTTCGTCGTCGAACTCCTCCAGTGATAATTAGCTTCATGTGAAGCAAGGTGGGCCAGCCAAATTTGTTTTTTTTTTTAGCCATGGCCGGCTTACGTAGTTCTAGGTAGGTTTAAGTTAGGTGTTAAGAAAAAAAAATATACAAAAACACAAAAAAAAATAAAAAAAATTATATATACATATGTTTAAATATTACGTATATAGGTATTATGTATATATATATATATATATATGTATGTGTTTGTATTAGCCGTAAGTAGGTTAAGTAGTTTAAGATTTATTTTTAGGTAGTTTATAAGGTTTTAGTTTTAAGTTTTTATAGATAAAAAAAAAAGTCCAGACACTAAGTTTTTCTTTCATTTTCTTAGTTCTAATAAATGTTAAAATAAAAATAAAATTAGACTGTAAGTTACGTCGAAAGACATAGATTAAGTATTATGTTTAATTTAGAGTGCCCGCATGGGGCCAGTAAGTTACAATAAGATTATTTTTTAAGTTAATTAAGCTAATTTTTAAGCGTTTTTTGTTTAGTATATAAGAGTAATTTAAGTTATAGAAATAAAATGCATAAAAACTGAAACTGAAAAAAACTGGGGAGACTAAATGCTTAGTGGAAGTTCAACAACAAGTCGATTTCTAGTCAACTACTCACCTCTTTTAATTTTTGTTAACTTAAAAAATTAATGTCTCTCAGGCGCAGTGTGGATTCGATCACCGAATCTTCCGGTATGAAAGCCAGAAAGTATTCAAATTGATTGAAAATATGTCCGCAAACTCCACATTTTTTCATTTTCCAGATCAGCATAAAATCACAAATTTGATCAGCCTCTAACACGCAAAATTATAAATACCCGATTTTGAGTGGGTAAATGCGGTAAAAACTCGGTGGGTAAAAAACTGATGCCCATTATTACTCGCAGGGTATTTAGGGGTGTTCATTATCCCTTGAACGTGTGTTTCATTATTCAATTAAAGTTTGTATGTACGTAGAAATATCACCAAAGTGATGTTAGAATAATTTCACCTGTCAACATTTGGACGGAAGGTACCTCAAAAAGATAATACCTAGAACAGACTCTAATTGACAATGATTTGGGATGAATTCATAAAAGTGAAAATAAATATTATAGACGGAAGGCTTCAGCTTCAGTATGCCCTGTATATGCATTGAAGTCGAAATATCCATTACGGCCCTTTGGGTTTATTTTATTGTACAATGCATATACAATACTAGTGCTGAGATATTCTCAAAAAATCCTGCTATTGCTCGGAATGTTGTTTAAATTGAACTACCAGAGGGTTTGATTACCAGCTGTTTCGTTTTCCATTTTGTATACTAATGTCCTTGCGGTTATCGAAAAGAGCTGAATCTACTGGTGTAGCTCGAAACTGTATCAATTTGTAAATTGCTGTAATTTAAGAAAAATATATCCATATATATATTCAAGGATCTTTAAAAGAATATACGTACTCGCATATGTCATATAAATTGGAGAAGGTAGGTATATACGATGGTCATGTAGTAATGACAGTTTTTACAGCAAAAGTTTCCTGATTCTGTCGCATTTTCTGGCAAAATATTTAGCCACTATTCATTTCAAAATTTGACTTGGCATAATTGAGATGATTAAAGATTGATTGATCAATCATGATTTACAAGTAAGCCCAAACGTTGATAAGTTAATCTGAAAATGGTCAAAATGCAGATTAAGCCTTACCAGTTACGCTTGAAAGGTTTTAGTAAAGCTAAAAAAAAAGTGTTTCACTTTTACGCTAAGCAAGAAATAGTTGAATACATATGTATTTAAAGCGAACTAGAAAAAGTTTCAGGACTTTAGCCAAAAGTGAGAAGTTCTTTGCCAACATTGGATAGGATTCCAAAAGCTTTGAAAACAGTTTTAACCAATGAAGTAAAATACATTGCTGACTGATCAGTTTTTGAAAAAATGGAAAATAAAGACATATTGATCTCTTTGGACAAAAAACGACTGATTTTGAGAACGTTTTAAAAACTTTTCATCCCGCTCTTACTCAGAGGAGAGTAAACCCTCCCCACGCCACATTCAATTCCTTATTTTTGTCTCATCAATACCTATTACCTATAACAGTTCGACCGGTCAGTCGTAGAATTTCCTGTATTAAGGAAATCGTAGTTAGTACTGCATTGACAGTTCAAACATTTTTGCGATTCCTTAATTTCAGATAATTCTGGTCCGGTTTTTTTTTTCAAATTTTCGTCAAATGTGTGCTATGTTAATAGATCTCGACTAGTACTGCAAACATTTTCCTCTATTTTCAAGAAAAAATTAATTTTTTATGGTGCATGTTTTGTTTAATAACTTACAAATCTGGTCGAAATCTAATGGTCACAATTCGGCATCATCTTACAAAAATTCAAATCAGTAGCACTATTCGTTCGCGAGTATCATGTGTCAAAAAATAACTGACAACATTAATTTTGTTAAAATAAAGAAAACAAAAAAAAACAAAAGGTAGTGCAGTGCAGTGGAGTAAAAAAATAAAAAAATTGACACAGTGCGGGTATCCCACCACTCCCGTTCCTGGTCTTAAGTACTGTTGCTTCCACTCAGTCACTGTGGTTGCTATATTTTTTTTTCAGTTTATATGCATTTTTTTATTTATGTTACTTAATTTACTCTTACATGCTAGACAAAAAACGCTTAAAAATTATCTTAAACTAACTTACTGGCCCCATGCGGGCACTCTAAGTTAAACATAATACTTAAATATTATGTCTTTCGACGTTTATGACGGATTTTATTCTTATTCTATAGTAACTTAACTACAGCTTAAACTAAGAAAACATGTTTAGCCGTTGCTATATTTGTCATATGGCACTGGCAATGGCTGATTGTAGGCAATAACTGATGGATAGCTGGCTGTGAGTGAGCATTTTGTTGGTGCACTGTTTTCTATTGTTGTAAGGGCACAACAATTTAATTCGGTAAACCAAATCTGAGCTTTTACTTCACAGCTGCGCTTGGTATCGTCGGTGTTTATGTTTTTTGTGTTTGTCTATTTTTATAATGACTCGAGAATTTAGAGTGGATATTGCCAATATACGCAGGCTCAAAAGTAATCACTTTTCTGTGTACGTTCACGTCTGTAAAGTAAGACCAGCTGTTTTGGCACTTAATGAAACACAGGTAGATCCCCGCCCCCACCTCTCAGATCACTCTGATCTGAAGCTACCTGGCTACAAAATAGTGCCACAATTCTTTTCTCACCATAGTCCGCCTTTACGTGCGTAGTGATGTGGATTACCAAACTCCACCAAAATGATTCATGTTCCAATCCGGAAATCAACTTCATGTGGTTAAAATTCTATCTCCGTAAGCAAATTATCCACTATTGCTTTATTTACAGAGGCGGCAAACTGGACAGCAATTCGACTTTTAACGAGTTTGATGCGCTCTCTGACTCCATTCAAAGAATTGTATCCCTGTGTCCTACGAGCGATTTCCATATCCACAATTCCGGGTGGCTTCGAAATTCTGGACAGACAACACCCGAAGGAAGGTTTGTTGAGATCTTCGCTGTGGAAAACAACTTAACGGAGCTTGTAAATGAGCCCACGCGATTACCAGACGTCAGACCGCTAACACTCTGGACTTGTTTTTAATTTCTCACCATGATAAGTACATCGTTGAAGTGTTCTCCTCTCTAGGCTCGTCGGACCACTGTCAGCTGTCAGCTCTATAGGCAAGGCCATTTTGCTACATACTTTGCGGCCAGCTTCACACTTCCAGATTGTGCTTTGTCTCCGCCTAAACTTGAGTGCATCGAATTTTCAATGGGACGAACCCACTTTCGCACTCGTGTAGTAGCAAGAGTATTTATAGGTCTCAACATACATAAATCCGCTGCTCCAGATGGTATACCACCTTGATCAAAAACAAAATTAGAAATACAAGTTTATTCATCTATATTATCCCCTTCAAAGTAATCCCCATCCACTGCAACACGCTTACTCTAGCGCTTGATTCAATCCTCGAAACATTTTTTATATTTGGTTTTCCGTATGTCCATCAGTGCTTCCTGCGATTTTTCCATTACTTCCTCTCGGCTGCTGAAACGCGTTCCCCGTAGTGGTTTTTTAACTCGATTGAACAGAAAGAAGTCACAGGGAGCCAAATCAGGTGAATTCGGTAGCTGTTGGATGGTATTTGTTGCATTTTTCGTCAAAAAATTACGAATAATGATGGTGCGTAATCATGGTGCAAAATCCACGAATTTTCTGCCCACATTTCTGGTCTCTTTCAGCGAATTGCTTCACGCAAACGTCTCATAACGCCCAAATAATACTCTTTGTTTACTGTCTGGCTTTCTGACAAAAATTCATGATGCACTACACTGTTGTAATCCGTGAAAACCGTGAGCATTGCCTTTATTTTTTAACTGAAAGCGACGTGGTTTTTTTGGTCTCGGCTCATTTGGTGGACGCCATTCACTTGCCTGATGTCTGGATTGCGTGTCGAACTCATAAACCCACGTCTCGTCTCCAGTAATGATCCTTTTGATGAATGTGGGATCGGATTCAGCCTCGCAAATCATCTCTTTTGCGACGTCAACACGGTCTCTTTTTGGCACTAACTTTGCTGCTACCCGACGGAAACCCAAATCATTAAATAAAATGTCTTGAACGGATCCATAGGCAATTTTTAAGTCCTCCGCTATCTCTCTGATGGTTAATTTTCGGTTATTGACCAACATTTCTTTTACTCCATCAATGTTTTTGTCGGTTTTCGATGTCGATGGTCTCCCACTGCGTTCATCATCTTCGATTGACTCACGACCACTTTTGAACCGCTGGTGCCACTGGTAAACGACCGTTTTCTTTTGAGAATCATTGTCGAAACACTTTTCCAACATTTCCAATGTTCGCGCACCATTAAATCCGTTTTTTACGCAAAATTTAATACAAGTTCGTTGTTGCAAATTTAAATTCATTTCTAAAATTGTAAAAAATCGCCAAAACTCACAGAGATAGATGTACTCTTGACTACGTAACTTTTGCGAATATCAAGCTATGACGCTAAGATTTAGAGGGAATGTCAACAACAGATTTACCAACTTAACAAAAAAAAAACAGATCTCAAACTGGGACAATGGGAGGACACCTCTTCTGAAGAGGTGTTCTTCCACGCTGGCAAAACCATTGCGTAAGCTTTTTTCATCAATACTACTCTTTCGGACTCTTCCCTAGCAGATGGAAAACAGCATTTGCCCAGCCCGTCCCTAAAAAAGGCGAATCATCTTCTCTCTCCTCCTCCAAAACTGATAAATAGTCAGCTCATGTATATCTCGAAACACGAAAACTTCTCAATGACCGGTAGTACCGTTTTCATAGGTCCACTGGTGATTTGATGGCATGTCTCACCGAAAAGTGGAACCAAAGCGTATATCAATCTGGCGAAAGCAAGATACTCGTAGTTGCACTTGATATTTCTAAGGGATTTAACAAAGTTTGGCATTAGGCACTTTTGCCGTAAATGCGTGCATTTGAGATCGACGACTCTTTTCTCCAATGGATTTGAAATTATGTTTGGGAACGTTTAATTCAAGTTGTCTTGTCAGGGCTCCGTTCTGTCTCCGGCACTCGTGTTAATTTCCATTAACGATCTCTTGTCTGTTACTTCTAATCAAATATATTCCTTTGTTGACGACAGTACTCTCTGCTTTTCATATTCGTTTCCGGACTCACGTACCTGCTCTTCGGCTGTAGAACGGGAACGCCAGCGTATGTTAAGCTCATTAAATTATGATAATAACAGCATAACCAATTGGGGAACTATCAACAGAGTGGAATTTAATGCTTCCAAAACACAATGCTGTTTGCTGTCATTAAAGCGAAATTTAAGCACCCAGCCGTTATCGATGAATGGCATTTGCATCGTCGAAACTGAAAAACGTTCCATTCTCGGTATGTGTGTCAATGACAACTTACGTTGGAGTGACCACATATTCGATGTCGCAAAAAATGCTGCGAAATGTCTAGGTTTCCTCAAACAATGTAAGAAATACTTTTCCCCTTCTGAGCTGGCCTCCATATATTGTATATGGCATTCATCCGCCAAAAATTGGAGTCAATGTACACCTTCGAACACCCACGAAATGTCCCACATTCGGACGTACTCTGAAATATGTTCCTAAGCCGAAGAACTTGCTTGTGGAAGGCCCTGCCGAGCTCTCTATTTCCTAGTCATTATAATGTTCAGATATTTAAAACCAACATACATCAGTACCTATCTTTCTTCCCTTCCTAATTTTCCTTCACCCGCGCTGTTTTAATACATTTTAAGGGTACCTTAACCCCTTGAGCGCGAGTAACATTCGTTACCCCTATTAAGCTCAACCAATTCCCAGAACCCTAAACCAAATAATTGTAATCAGCATTTTTGTTAAAATAAATAAATTAAACATTCAGCAAATAATGTACAGGTTAATTCCAAGAAGTCTAGCTGCATCCGGCACGTGTAATTCTTGGAATAACCTAATATTGCAAACTACAATTTACCTTTCAATAAAGAATTAGAAGTAATGTCAGTTGTATTCTACCTCTCGATGAATAAAGACAAAAATTGATTTTTTTTCAAACATTGTTTTTCTCAACCCATAACTCGCGTGCTATTTTATAAAAAAAAAACTGTCTAAAAACACTATAGACACCTTAAAACGTAAACATATCACAAAATTTCCATTTTTAATTTTCGAGGTGAATGCAATAGCTTCCCTATATAATTAGACGGGCCTCCAAAACTGTCACTGACCTGGCAAGGGGCTGGAAGTCATAAGGATGGAGTTCACAAATCTTTCGTAGGTCACAATGAGAGACAAACTGCAAAAATATTTAATTTTGAAACTTTAGAAAGGCAACACATAACAAAACTAGGTGTACGATTCACAAGTTGACAAATCATTTCCTATTGCAGCTTTCTTACGAGTACGTTAACTGCATTTAATTGCGCACTACGATCTGATTAACGGCTCTTTCGACTCGAGTCGTAGTATTAAACGAGCAGTTTTTTGACCACATCATTTCTCCGGAATGGATGATTTTCATATGTATAAGGTGATCTCAATCGTCATGATAGAGAAGTAAGAGTCAGTTCTGAGTTACTAAAACCATTTGCCTTTAAACTTTGTATCTACAATAGAATTTTGAAATGGTCCTGTTAACATTTCTAATAGCATTTCCAAGCATGATACCTCTGGGGATGATTTAGGTTTTTTAGAAGTTTATAGAACCCATTTAAGAAATACCACTTAACTAGGGCTGGCATAGCAACTCGAAAACCCTCAGTGCAAAAAGGAAAACCATTTACGAGGCTTAACTACTGCATTCGAAAGACTATATGTACGAGTATGTGCATCCTTTAATCCGATAGCAGTTTCCAAGTGTTGACTGTAATATAATTCCATCTTTTAGTAGAACCCATTGAATCGACTTACATCCATTATTTTTTTCCCACAAAACCAGCTTTTCAAGTAAATCTGATTTCCCAGAAGCCTACGTAGGAAAATTCCAAAATGCATTGCTCTTTTGAAAAAGTCTTAAAAAAAAATCTCCGGAGAATATAAACAGAATGCTGGAAAGTAAAAAGTTTATCTGTTGTTAATACGAATTAAGGGTTGGTTACTCAAGTACTCAAGCACGTGGGAGAAGACTATTCCCAGTGTAAACATTTTCAAAGTAAAAATTCATAGGTTATATTCGAAGTTATTCAAATATGACAGTATAGTCAACAGAACATAAAAATATGAACAAAAGACTCGAAGACCTAAATAAATTTTATTCAATTTTATTGGCTTTAACTTTAAAGCGATTTCAAAATCGTATAGTTTCTGTTCATTTTCAAAATTTGTCGGCGTAGTATCCCAAACCATTTGAAAACGCCCCGGGTTTGGGTCGAAATTCTTTGAATTCGCCCTTACAAAAGGTCCAACGAAAAAAATGTCAGAGTCCTGATAGAGTGAGAAAGCTTTTACTGCCTGTGCGTATATTTTTGTACGTAGAAATATCATCGAACTGGTGTTAGAATAATTTCACATGTCAACATTTGGACGGAAGATACGTCAAAAAGATAATAAATACCTAGAACAGACTCTAATTGACAATGATTTGGGATGAATTGGTAAAAGCGGAAACAAATATTAAAAAAGCACAAAAGGTTACAGCACGTGACTTCAACATCAGAACTTATTGTCAACACCATGTCACTCCGGAAAAGGTCATTAGAACGAAATTGTTAGTGAAATTGTTGATGTATGTTGTGTAAAATAGCTTCCAATTTGAACATTTTCTTGTTTCCATCTGGATCTGTATTTAAATTCACACTCATGTGCTTTCAATTTGAGAGTGATGAATGAATGCACTGCTGTCGGGGCTTTAACAATTCAGAAATGTTTTCATTTCATTTCCATCGACCCAACTCAGTGAGCAAATCAATTAGGGACTCGTCCCTACCATCAAAATTAGACATTTGTTTACTAAATTATTGAAATATTTTCGCATTCTCATTCTTGAGTTTTGCAAGAGGCATAATTAATTGATTGTTGAGTTTGAATAGAGCAGTAATATGTGTACTGATTGCAGGGAGTACCGCGCGACAATAAATTAGATGGTTTATATGGTTCGCAGGAGTCCTAGTTAATATGGATTGGGGTGCTCTGTTTTTACAAAGGGGAATCCAATAAAAATCCAATTTGATAAATAAATCATATTAATAGTCACTGGTACAATTTGTATTATATCAATTGGTTTATAATTTTCTCCAACTGCCAGTGCTGTCTTTCTTAATTATATCTTACTATTTTTCTTCTGGTGCTGCCCAAACTGACTTTACTTGCAGAACTTATAAGAGCGACAATTCAAGACGAGAATAAAATCAACACAAGTATGTCCTGTCAGAAATGACTAAAGCTCATAAAGAAGTTTAACTCAATCAACAGCTAGCATGGAAGATTTCTAATTTGAACTGCTGCTTCGTATGTATTCGGTACTGAGAGCGCCGGCATGTCGAGGTAGCCAATAGCCTTGGATAAGAATCGATTAGCTATTAACAAAATTCCAGAACAAAAGAAGGAAAACAAAAAGAACCTGTACATTGAAAATTCGGACACTGAAAAGGCATCGAGTAACCAGACCAGGCCAGACAAAAGGGAGAAGAAACAATTTAAAAAGTGTCGCGGCATTTTAAGAGTAGTCATGCCCTCTTGAGTGTTAAGTTAAGTTATTAGTTATTATAAAGTTATTATAAAATCCTTAATTATTTTAGGAGTGAAGATAAATAGAATATAGGGTGGTTGTGCAAAAAAAGAGATGGTTCAAAGTTTTACCCCGGTGTAAAAAAAAATAAATTTTTAAGTTATCTTATGGTATTACTTGTATGAAAAAATTAGTTAAGTTCCAGTATAGACATCACTTTTTGTACTCAATGTTGTAGACAATAATGGGCGATGTGTACTAAAGTAGGAAATGTAGTGGCGTGTTTCAAGATTATCGATATGTCGGGAGAAGATGGCATCAATACGGGTTGAATTATGAATTGTTGTGATGGCAAGGTTGTTGTTCATTTATAAACCAAGTTCGTTGCGCATAAATTCTACAAACTTGGCACCATCATCGAGCCTCCCTCGGCCGCTTCGAATATTGCCCAAAATATGGTGTGTGCGCTCAGTGTTAATCTTTGTGGTATCTGCTATCGCGCGCACCTTCACTTTCCGGTCAGCCAGCACCATTTCATGTATTTTTTTGACATTGTCCTCTGTAACCGCATCGGAGGGCCTGCCGCTGCGGACTTGATCGGTAGTGGAGTTGGGGCCACCACAAAACTCTCGAAACCAATATTTGACGGTGTAATCTGACGGAGCATTAGTCCCATAATATTTATCCAATTTTTCTTTTGTTTCCTTCGCCGTTTTGCCTCTCAAAAAATAATGTTTTATGAGAGAACGAAAATCGTTTTTGTCCATACTCAACATGATGCCAAACACGTCGACAACAATCAGCTGTCAAAACAAAATTAAAGACAGTATCGCACTGAAATTTGGCATGTCTGACTAAATATGAACGGACTTCAAGGCACCATAACCTTTTTTGTGCAGTAGCAGCGCATTCTGGCGGTCAAGGAAGTTACTTTTCACCCCACCTAGTATACGAGGGGCGTTCAACATATTCTCGGTATCGGGGTGAAGCTGTGGTTGTATATATAAATTGACTTATTTATCAAGTAATACTATTATTTTAGTGCATTCATGTAAAATTTCATATAAATGTGATTATTAATTCGCGTTTTATCTCTAGTTAAACAGAATCATAATGGCAACTGAGACGATGATGGTGAAAATTGAGCATCGCGCTATAATTAAATTTCTCACTAAGCAAGGAAAAAGTCAAAAAACTATTCATGAAGAGATGGTGTCTGTTTACCAGGGTTCCGCACCTTCATTATCAACTGTGCAAAAGTGATCAAGTGAGTTCAAGAGGGGCAGAGAGAGCATTGCAGACGACCCCCGCTCCGGCGCCCCGGCTACTGCTTGTACGGGAGAAAGCATCTAAGAAGTCGAAAAACTTGTTCTTGAGGATGCCCGAATAAAGGTGAAAATGATGGCAGAGATCACCAAGCTTTCAATTGGTACCATTCACACCATTCTTCATGACCATCTTAACCTTTCAAAGGTCAGTGCAAGGTGGGTGCCACGAATGCTCACAGCGCCTCAGAAAAAAGTGAGAATCGCATGCTGTAGAGAGCTTTCGGAGATGTGTAGTGAGAACGCGGACGGTGTTATGGATCGAATTGTTACTGGGGACGAAACATGGGTCCACCACTATGACCCTGAAAGCAAACAAGAGTCCATGCAGTGGCATAAAAAAGGAACAGACCCCCGAAGAAGTTCAAAGTCACTCCGTCTGCCGGGAAGCTCATGGCCACAGTTTTTTGGGACTCAAAGGGAATCTTGCTCATTGAGTACAAAAAAAAAGGTGAAACCATCAACGCCACATACTACGCTTCCACTTTGCATAATTTGCGGGAGGAAATTAAAAAGAAAAGACGGGGTAAACTCGCAGCGGGTGTGTTGCTTCTTCATGACAACGCTATTGTTCACACGGCGCGAGTTTCCAAGGCTGCTGCGCGAGATTGTGGTTTCGAAGAAATCCAACACCCACCTTATAGTCCAGACCTTGCCCATAGTTTCCGGATTTGAAAAAATGTCTTCGTGGAAAAAGATTTTCGGATGATGAAGAACTCAAGTCGGCAATAAATGGGTATTTTGCAGAGAAAGAGGAAATTTAATTTTTTGAGGGTTTAAAAAAGCTTATCTCAAGATGTAACAAATGCATTGATGTTAGGGGAGATCATATTGAAAAATAAAAACAATTTAAATTGAATTCGCATTTTCCTTCATCTCGATACCGAGAATATATTGAACGCCCCTCGTATGTCAACTACACACATCCCTTAACCCATTAGTGCCCAGAGCGTTTTCTTTCGCGTAAATAGATATAAATTTCAGGATGACTTTAATTCCTGCTGCAAACATGTATTTTGCTTTACATTTTTTTAAAGTTATCATACCCTCCTCGATTCAATATTCAATACTAAACATGACATTGTTAGAAATAAAAGATAAATACAATAATTATCGTTAGTAAGTAAATGCTTAAATTTTGAGATTTTTGTAATATTTATTGTACAGAATATAAAATATACAGAACATAAAATTAAAAAACAAAATTCATTCTAAAAGCAAAGGAAAAGCTAAATCCTCAAAACATATTAAATATACATAAAACATTTAAAATTCCTAGTATTGCAGTCTGATTGCATAAAATGATATTTCAAATTGCACTTTATGCACAATCCAGCGTCACATTTGTTGCACATAGTTTTCACAATTGATGAACAAAATTCATATGCACATCGTCGTCTTTTGTTGTTAAGTATTTTAACAAGAGAAGAGGAGGAAGAGAAACATGAGAAAAAGAGAGTGAAAATAAAATGAAAGAAAATAAGAAAAAAGAGTTTATGGTAAGTAGTTGCTGTGGTAATCTGGAGAGGTGTTCTAATAGGGAAGCTTTAAATTGTTTGGCTCCAATTATTTGTTTTGTTTATATTGGTAGAGAGTTCCATAGCCTAGTGACATGAACAAAGAAAAGACGCGATGTGGTGTTCACATAATTATAGAATGGGGGGATGAGGTAACAGATTGCACGGATTAAAGTTTTGCGAACAAATACGGAGGCGATTTGGTGTGGATGATTTTATGTAGGAAGATACAACATCTGTTATCAAGAAATTGTTGAAACGAACAACCAAGTACATTTTTGTGGTAGTGAGAGATGTGTTCACGTTGGCGAAGACCGTATACATATGTACGTTATAATGTCGTTGAAGGCAACAAGCAACTTATGGTGGGATTGAGAATCAAGTTTACTGTACACAACTATGGCGTAGTCAATAATAGGTATAAGAAAAGTTTTAATAAACTTAAGCTTAGTGTCGACGGGTGTATAATTATAATAGAATACGGCCAAAGTTTGCGCAACCCAGCATAGATGAGTCCAATGGAATAGTTAATGTGATCGATCACGGTGAGTGAACGACTTACATTGAATCCAAGATTGGTTACGACATTCGTAACCACGACTGTTGCTTTGAAATCAATATTAACTGCGACTTTGCAGGATTAATAATTAGCCCATTGCCTTGACTCCAGCTGTATATACTACAAAGGTCTTCATTTATTCTATAGATAAGGTCCTCAGTTAGCCCGATGTGGCGGGATAAGTAGATCTGTGCATGATCAGGGTAAAAGTGAACACTGGTACTGGTGCCAGGTTTGGCAGGTCATTGATGAAAATGCAGAATAAAATTGGACCTAAAATTGAGCCCCGGAGTATCTCAGTTAACAAAGTTTTAGAATTTGAGGCAGTATCACCAAATATCACTCTCTCGCTACGATCACATAAATAACTGGATATAAGACATACTGATCTTTTACTAAATCCAAAGTACTATACAATCTGAGTTTTTTGCAAAGTATTTCATGATTTACCTTGTCAAAAGCTTTGGAAAAGTCGAGCAAACAAAGTAAGGAGACATTGTCTAACTCACATTCAATTCTAATATCATCAAGTATTTTAACCATTGCTGTCGAGCAGGGTGACAATATGTTATGACGGTCAAGATGACTGGAAATTTGTTTCACAAGTATTTTTTTGCAAAACTTTTGACAAACATGGTAAAATACTAATTGGGCGAAAGACAGTGGTAGACGTTGGCTGCTGTTTTTTTGGTACACTTAAGACCTTAGCCAATTTCCAACTATCAGAAAAAGATGAACTTATGAACTACACTCAATATGTGGGGAAGTATCATTTTAATAAAGCTAATAGGCACGCCGTCTTCTCCAACTGCATCGGATTCGATAGAACGAATGCTTTAAATGACTTCAATTTCTGTTACAACTTCGAAATCAAAATCACTTTCAAAAAAGAGCTCAGTGTTTGGGACAAAAACACAGTTGTTTGGTACACCAATAGAGCGTAAATTATTCCAAAGCTTTGGGTAGATTGGTTAGTACCTAGTTTAGACAGAAAATACCTTTTCTTCGCATTTCGTGTTTATAAGTCGAATGATTGCGAGTATGGCGGAAATTACTCCAATTTAAAGTGGTTGGGTTTCGCTTCCAACATGAGTATAATTTATTTCGGACTTTCATAGTATTATGCACGTCAGACGTGAACCAATGGCAAGTTTCACTGCGAACAGACACAGTCTTTATGGGCACATGTTTGTTGAACAAGTCCAACAATAAAGATCTTAAAACTGTTACCTTAGCATTAACATCTGTATATAAATAGCAATTTTGCCAAGGAAGCATACTGGCATCAAGTTGCACAGAACTATTAATTACAGCAGCATAATTTCGGTATTGGAAAGTTGAAGACGTAGACGAACGAGATAAGTTAATACTATATGTACAGAACAGAGAGTCATGATCAGACGTAGCTTCAAGGGACAACTGATCCTGAAGCAGAACGCTGGAGCAATACAATAAATAGGTGAAGAAGGCTCGGATGGGTATCAGGTGCATAACGGGTAGCAAAGGAGTTGATTACATTAAGTCTATCAAGTAGACTCAAGTAGTTGGCAACCTTTATTGTCCGATTTATGTAGGTCTATGTTGAAATCACCGCAAACAATGATGTGTTCATAGACCGCAGTAAACTCCTGAAGCGCACAGAAAAATGGGTCAAAGGAACAATAACGGTGGTGATTATACGCGACACCCAGAAGTAACTTTATGCTGCCATCAGCAACTTCGATTAGCATGTATTCTATACTATTAAGATCGAGAGACTTCCCAACTATTCGAATAAGAGAGCTAAGGGATGTATTACAATATACAGCGACTCCTTCCCCAACTGTGTCTGAGATCCTAGGATGTATTGTTATAGTTGCAGCTTATGTACTCGCAGAGAAACTCGCAAGCCATAGGTAGCTAGGTAAATAAGAGTGGCTGTTGGAAACACCAACCCACTTAAGCCCATTGGCCCATTGTGAAGCCACGTGGATCTATGATCCTCTTACTAGTAGAATCAGTTTGAACCTGCAATGAAGCCTAGGAGTCTGTTTATGTCTATATTTTTTATATTGTTTAGGTCATAGTAGAAGAAAGCTCCTAAGTGAAGTTTTCTTCTCTGGGAGAGAGCTGGAAATGTACAGAGTACGTGGAGGATTGTTTCTTCTTCCACGTCCATGCAGCTTCTATAGAAATTGTTTGTAAAAGCACCAAACCTTCCTGCATACTTGCCTATGAGGCTGTGTCCAGTAATGACACCTATGATGGCGCTGAAATGTTTCCTATTTAGAATAATAAGACTCTTAGAGCGATTCACCCTTTTCCGGTGGAATAGATAGAGTGGTTCCAATTTTGGCAAGTTCATCGGCCTTACAGTTCCCTGGAATGTCTCTGTGGCGCTGCACCTAACAAAGGTGAAGGTTGAACTGCTCTGTCATAATCATAACAGATGACCGACATTCAAGGGCGGTTTTAGGATTTATTGAGACTGAGTCCAGGGATAGCGGCCTGACTATCCGAAAAGATGCGGATATACTTTGCAGATATCACGTTTTTCTTCAGCCACGACAGAGCTTCTTTAATCGCCAAAATGTCCGCCTGGAACACGCTACAGTGATTTGGAAGACTTCAGAGAGGTTCACTTTTAGCTTATCTGAGAAAACTGTGTAGAAGTGGATTGACTTGTCCTCCATGAAAGCATCTTTCTCCCAGAAGGATCTAGAGGGGAAGCTTACATGCAAGTCTTTGTCAAACCAAAGTTCAGGTATGATGTAATCGATGTTCTCTGAGAGGATTCCTAATGTATTAAGAATGTTAGCGTGGCCAATTGAATTATTTGAAACAGAATGTCTAATGCAGAGGGAGTAGACCGTAAGGCTCCGATTAGTTTGCTGCAGTTGATTGCATTGTCTAAAGTCGTCCACCAGACAACAACCCCATAAGTGAGTTTCGGACTTATGACCAAAATGTATTGCCAGCAGATTATGCGAGGTTGAAGGCCCCATTTATTCCCAATGGCTTTTTTGCTTTTGAGAACAAAGCTACTGTAGCTTTATTGACTCTTTTTTGAATGTTAGTTTTCCAGTTTAGTTTTCTGTCAAAAATGAGAACTAGATATTTTGCTGCATCGGAAAGGACTAAATTTCCTGGAAAAAAGGAAAAATCAGTTATATGGGGGTTTACTTCCAATCTACAGCGATCTGCACAACGGGTTAATCTGTTAACGTTTAGTTGAAGGAGTTCTTTAATGGTACTAAGAGGCAATCACTCGCTTCCAGGTATATCAACAGTTCAATAACCACTAAGTTCCCGAGAAGGGGAGGGAGGACAACGGCCTGCCGCTGACACATCTTTTAGAAAAGCCCCACCCAGTTTGGAGTTGATTATCCTGCTATTTAGCATAATACTGATCAACTCCCCAAGGGAGTCGTCTATCTGCAGAGTTGACAGCGCAGTCCTGATTGCGGATGTTGTTTATAGCACCCTCTATGTCCAGGAAAGCAACCATTGTGTACTCTCTATATCATAGGGATAGTCCGATGTGACTAGTCAGTGAATGCAGAGCCGTTTTCACCGACTTTCCTTTACAGTAGGCATGTTGAGCCGTTGACAGAAGTCTTGGATCAACTTTATCTCGAAAATTCATATCAATCAGTCGTTCTAGAGTTTTCAGAAGGAAAGATGATAGACTTATAGGTCTGAGGTCCTTTGGGACAACATGAGATCATTTTCCGGCCTTGGAAATGAAAACTACATTGACTTCTCTCCATGACAGTGGAATGTGGGTTGGTTCTACACAGCTCCTCACGATATTCTCCAGATATTCTCAGATAATATCTGAGGACCTTTGTAGGTCGGCAGGTATTATACCGTCCGGACCAGCAGACTGTATGGTTTGAAGCGATGCAGCGCCCAGAGCAGTTTGTCTCTTGTAATCAGAATATGAATTTTGGTCACGGTTGCAGTAGTCCTGTTTGGATTGCTACTGGCGTAGAATTGGGAGCTACCTGGAAAGTGGGTAGCAGGTTGAGTGATTTATCACTTGAAGTTGTCCAAGATCCATAGTTTTTTTTTTCAAACAGATAGGCATCATAGGATTTGTAGAGAGGATTTTTCGTAGCCGCGATGCTTCAGACAATGACCTTCGGCATTGTCGCTTTGCGTTTCTCAGTTCTTTTTTGTATAATTTGATTGACTCTTTGTATGAGCCCCAGTCAATCACTTTTATTGTGCTTTTTGCTACGTTGAAAAATTTTCTCCAAGTGTTTTTAAGCAGTCCCAGTGCTGGTGTCCACCAGTATGTCTTTTGCTTGCCTCTAGGTCGAATAAGAAGGCAGGAAGCGGCCATAGCCTGATTGAGAGCCAGGGTGAATTCCTTGACTTTCATGTTAAGCTCATTGGTGTCACACGGGGGACTTGATAGTTCAGAGGATATCGTTTTTGACAGTATTCCAGTATTCCAGTATTCAGTTTTCCAGAAGTTCCAGAATGCTGGTTGACTGGGGGGGCGCATCTTTCAGGCTGAATTGGATGTATCTGTGTTCTGGAAAAGACTGTTCAGACGATACCATCTAGTTCGCTAGCATTTGAGTGATGCTGTCGGAGACAAGAGTGATATCTAGTACTTCCTGTCGGTTTCTTGTTATAAAAGTGAGCTCATTGCCAATGTTGCAAATAAAGAGGTTAGTGCTTAAAATATAGTCAAAAAGTGACTCACCTCTATTGTTGATGTTGGTACTGCCCCATACCGTGCGATGAGCGTTAGCGGTGCATCCGATGACGAGGCCAGTTTTTTGCCTTCCAGCTTCCAGTACCACCCTTTCTGGGTTATCACCAGGGAGGTCCACAAGATCGTGGCCAAGGTAAGCCGATGTCAGCCAGTAGGAGACTTTTGCAGTCTCTAGTCTGGCAACGGTTAAGTCGGGGTGGCTGAGATTATGAAGTAGAAATGCATTAAGGCTACGTTTCACTAATATACAAGTTTTGATCTTACCTTTGTCTCTTGTATCGAGAGGAGGGTATACGGGTCTTTTAAGTCCACGAACCGCGTTTTCTATAATCCATGGTTCCTCTATTAGGATAATGTCTTCTGCGTTTTTTGAAAGACGCAGAATGAGTGCTCCTCCACGATCAACGCGCATCTATAAGAACCCCTTAGTTCCTCCAGTTTCGAAACTTTCCAGTCATGAGTTTTAAGGGTCATGATTTCTTAGAATGACCTTAGTGAACAGATCAAGAGATCTCTGATTGGCACATGCGATAAGCTTGGAGTGGCCTGGGTGCGAGCCAGCGTCGCTTGCGATGGGAGGTGGTACAGGATTTTCCCGCATGATGGCCAAGAAGTTGCTCGAAAGCTTCAGCTTGACCAACTGCCACCGTTCAGGTGTTATAGAACCGTCGGTATCGCTCCTATCGATTATGGCGATTATTATTGCGCTGAAAGACCTCAGACATGTGCTGTTGGATGGCCGAGGAGTTTGAGTGCTGTGAGTTTTAAACCTCTTGGGAATCGGCACGGTTTAATCCAACAATCTCCGGTGCTTGGAGGAGTCTTTTGGAGTTGTGGGAGCAGCGAAAGCAGTGGGTAATCCGTCTTTTAGGATGTTGTTGACCCACTCAATCTTGCTCTTTATGCCCGCACTTCTCTCAACCTCCAGAATGAATCCAAAGGTTTTGATGATGCGTGAAGCATTTCGGCGTCTTAGGTAGAGCGCCTTAAATGAAGCTTACCGATACGGCTGAGGTTCAGATTCCTCCTTAGGGAGAGAAGTTTGGTAGCAGCGACAATTCCGTGGCCTGGCACAAACTTGCTGCTGCTAGGGGTGGAGGAAGAGCATGGCTTGCCACAGAAGAAGATGGTGCACCATAGCCTGCCACAGTTTTACCTCCGCTCGACAATACAGGAGCCTTGCTGGTAGTCGGTGCAGTCACCGTTCTACCACCCGGTATTAAAGGAGTACCGGCCTCGGCTTTTGTTTTGTTTAATGAGTTTTGCAGAATGTAGTCCCATAAGTAGCGGAAGAAGGGTGGTCCATCTGTTCAGAGATCCGCTGTATATAGATAAGGCTGGCTAATCCGGAAGTCGCCAGATATCCGGATACTCCGTCCGCGACTGAGCTATTTTTGGAGATACTGGGCCCTGAGCCAGGTTGATCTTCGGCACGGGTCGTATGACACCTTGATCCAGCCGAGGGGAAAAAGGAATGGTCGAGTGGGAAGGTGGTGGGGGAGGAATGGGGGGGCATCCTTTTGGCTTCAGGACTAGTCTGGAGAATTTCTCGAGATTCATTGTTCAAGTTCGATGTTCGCGGTAGAGAAGAGTTCTCTTTTTTTGAAAAAAAAAAAAACAAGATCCGACGATGAAGCCGGCTTGAAAACCATATCAATCAGTGCCGTGGTTATTATTGAGTCCGATTATATTCTTCTGCATTTGACTCATTTCACAAACACAAATTTTTCCCTTTCAGAAGCCCATTGAGCATCGTCATAAAACACGATTTTTCGGTGAAAACAAGCTGCAAAAGAGCCCAATTTGCGAACTCCAGTCACAAGCAATGGTGTCCTGGCTGTAGTTCGTGCTCCAGGTGAATACTATACGGGTCTAGGCTGCAATCATTCCGCACAATTTGCTCCACAGTGGGCGAATAAGCCCACGATATAGCAATCGACGCCGAATTAACACTTTCGCATCTTCCGTCACACATTCTCTCACAGTGGCTACAAGTTGTTCTCGGTGCTCATTAAGTTGTCGTGTTGTTTAGTGAATTTGGTACGAAGCTCGTCTAGAAAAAGACGAATAGCGAGCTTAGTTCGCGATTATAAGAACATTATCTTTTATATGTCTCGCAAATTAAATTACAATTAAACACAAAAGCGTTCATCTGGCAGCCTATTTTTAATTATTGAACAAACAATACTGAACATAAAAGTCAAATAAGTGTCAACAATGACCGTGTTGCTTAAAAGGTATTCCTATCAATCTAGATATATTAATGAAAAAAAAAAAAACACCCTTTATACGATTACAAATGGAGAAGATATTTCTCCTTTTATTTTTCTTAAAAGATGAATTTTTTTTAAACTCAAACTTGTCAACACTAGTTTCCTCTTACCTCTTACAACAAGAACTCGATTTCTATTTAAATATTAAGAGCAAAATTTGAATCTGTGCTTTTGTTTGTGTTTTTCCAATTCCACTCACATCCTCTTTCAGTGACAGTGATTTTTTTTATTTCATCTGCATTAGTTTAACAAAATTTCTCTCTCTCTTTTTGCCTATTTTCAGATTCAAACTTTGTCCTGGGGAATGCTCAAGCAAATGGCAATCCAATCGTTTATTGTTCGGATGGCTTCGTGGAGCTAACAGGGTATTCTCGGGCCCAAATAATGCAAAAAGGTAAGCCCAGCCGCACTCACATACAAACCTACCGTCATGTCTTTAATCCTTTTTCCCGTTTATTATCTTGCCTTTCATCTCGGATTGTTTTGTATTTTCATTTTCTCCATTTTATTATTTTCGTGATTTTCTGAACACTTGCTACGTGCAAGGCACTTGTATTCGTATCTAAGTACATCTCTACACAAAAGTTTGACTATTATCAACGAGAAGAAACAAAAAAAAAATCTAAAACTTTCTTTACAGGATGTTCGTGTCATTTTTTGTACGGGCCCGAGACAAAGGAGGAGCATAAATTACAAATTGAGAAAAGTCTGAGCAATAAAATGGAACTTAAGTTGGAAGTAATTTTTTACAAAAAAGATGGTGAGTTTAAATCAGATTGATGGGGGTGGCGATAGGTTTAAGGATCTCGCTTAATGACGGGAAGGGGCGAATTATTTAACTGAAAACTTTTCTAAATTATAATCAATTGCAAGAACTAATGATGCGGTAAAATATTGTTGAGCTATAAAGGGTAAACATAAAATTGAGAAGTGTAATAGATTAGAACTCAGACACATATCCGGACCAGGTGTCAGATGTTTAAGATAACACCTCTGTGGATACAGGTGTGACCTTGAGTCGGTAAGGAAATAACTAAGCTCAAAATCAAACTATTTCCTCTAATATTTGGATTCCATTTTCTTCTATTGTTCTATGGTAGTCGTATGTAGGAAGACGAAATTTCCTTCAATAGGCATTAATTGATATTTGGTTGTTGGTCTTAATGAAATCGTAATGATCATTGTCTCTGATTAATGTAAATTAATGAGAGGCTATCTTTGTTTTTGGCGTAAATACTTCAAGCTCTTGTAGTTGAATTCATTCAACCTAAATCGTAGCATATAATAAAACCATTAAGTGAATTAATTGAATGGAGCATTCAGACAAGACATCTGATTATTGCCCAGCTACTCGTATTAATCGATCGGACAATTGAGGTTCTCACTTTTTCGAAGAAAAAAAAAACCTTCGGGGATATTGACGTCACCTTTTGATAAATCTTCGTTAG
The DNA here is from genome assembly GCA_949129095.1 of Volucella bombylans. NCBI lineage: Eukaryota > Metazoa > Arthropoda > Insecta > Diptera > Syrphidae > Volucella > Volucella bombylans. The sequence goes on along the minus strand of OX422141.1, from coordinate 108,151,301 downwards.
ATGCTGTTGATTACAAGCTATATATGCCTTTGTATGGGTAAGTGCATCATATAAGGTTTTCATAAGTAGTAAGTTCAATCAACTAGAATTGTTGCTTTCCAACAAAATCTACGGCGCGCTGGAAGAATGGGAGATTGTGTGTTTGCAGGAAGCTAATTAATTGCATAAAATAGAAATTGAAAACATCGCGAATAATTGGCTTTGATGCACACAACACAAATAACAAAAATGAACACAAACCAACAAATCGAATACAAACTTAACCGCACCAAAAAACGATTTGACTCGGGACAAAACTATCAAACTATCAATATGCCGAGCTACGAAGAACATATCGATCTCGCTTTGACAAATTTCAACGCCACTTGAAGAATATGGTCATAATCTCTGACCAAAGGCAACAAAATTTCAGGATGGCCGAATTGCGTGTAAGTGAGATGCACAGCAACACAATGCACTCTAACACCTACTCCGAAAATATGGGGGCATTGTTGGTGCTGGTGTGTTGTTCACATATTACACTAAGGTAAATAAGCCAGGGTGATTGACCTTAGAAGAAACAGCTGAGTGCTATATAAGCCATCAACAGCTTCGAGGGAAGAAGAAATGCATATGTTAAACCACTCTTCAGCCAACAGTCAACGAATAAAGTTTTAAGTTAAAAAACCAAAGGTCTCGAGTTTTTATTTAATTATTTTTATTTGACTTGCTTCAGTTCATCTAACTGAAGGAGTTATCGGTTTTTTCTTCTCTTCAGTTCATCTAACTGAAAGGGTAACCTCCGCTTGTCAATCGTCTATTCCAAGCCAACTTTTAAATCCCGCTCAATTCAGTTAGGGACAAGAATCATATTGCTTAAGCCCATTATATGCGCAAAAAAGGAAGAGAGTTTACAACACGACTCAAAAGTTAATTTGTCGTGCAACAGCCAGCCATTTTTTGACTGTTGTTGTAGTGTTAATAAAATATGCTGTCGAGTCGGATGCATAAACGGAGTATGCACAAGAGTAATTTGACAGGTTTTTCATTGAAATCATGTTGTAGCGCGTTGGAGATCGTCCCCTCTTTCTTAGTGGTCTCACTGGCTTGGGTGTTGTCTTCACATGCTTATAACGAAAACGGGTAAGGGCTGATACATGGGAGGTCCCGAGCGGAACATCTGGGTTGTCCATGCTTGCAACCTGGTAAGTGGTATCGCCGAGTTTTCGAGATATAACGTATGGACCGTCTCGCCTAGGAACAAACTTGGAAGTTATATTTTTACCTGTGTCACTAAGGACGTGTATAGTAATAAGCACTGCGTCGCCTATCTGGTATTCTGGAGCCTTCCGGCGTCTTTTGTTGCTGCACTCCAGTCGCTTGCTTGCTGAGTCCTTTTCAAAGTCTGCCACTTCGTCGAGTATGTGTGGAAGTTTCTTAAGAGTTGGAGTTATCTCCTCCGTAAAATTAGCAGCAAAATTTAAAAATTAGCAAAATTATGGGCGCTCGAAATTCGCGTCCAAAAGTAAGGAAAGCTGCACTCTTCCGGTACTAGAATATACAGCAGTGTTCATTGCAAAACGAACCGAGGAAAGGTGCTGGGACCAGGATCCATGTTGATTACCGACGAGTATCGCCAGTTGTGTCTTCAGGTCGCGGTTCTTCCTCTCAACCATATTGGGTTGAGGATGGTATACTGGCGTGAGCATCTGGTCTATTCTGAGCCGGGTTGTTAGGTACTGCATTATCGACGATATGAACTGGGGGCCATTATCGCTGATAATACTCCTGGGTATTCCGTATCGTAGGAAGACGTCATGAAGTAATATACCTGGACACCGTTCTGCTGTAGCTTCGATCAGGGCAAATAATTCCACCCAACGACTTGAGGTGTCTTCGACCGTAAATATCGAATGGTTATTGTTGCTGGCAGGCAGAGGTCCAAAGACATCTATGGATAGTGCTTCGAATCGCTGGTTACTTGGCTTTGACTTGTAGAGGCCCATTGGTCGTACATTACTCGGCTTGTAGCGTTGACATGTGTCGCAATCTTTTACATACCTGTCCACACGCGAATACATCCGGTCAAAGTAAAAGTTTGGAGCTATCCTTGACAAGGTCTTGCTTACGCCATAATGTTCGGCAGTCGGAGAATCATGCAGGGCTTCAAGGATCTTCTCAACTTCGTGCTCAGGGACGACGAGAGCGGCATCTTTGGCTTCTGTCCCATATTTGTATAATACGCCGTGGGTCATAAGATAACCCTTATTAGCAAAAGTCTCACCCTCTGTCCCCTCCGAACTTTCGAGTGCATCGATAATCTCCTTAAGTTTCTCATCTTTTAGTTGTTCTTCACGAATCTCATTGCTGCGGAGTGGGGAAATTTATTTCCGTGTAATATGCTTTGGCGGACGCGAGAGAGTATCTGCTACGTGATTGGTCCTACCTTTTATGTATTTGATGCTCACGTTGTATGGTTGCAGCTGCAGGGCCCATCTTGCTAACCGTCCAGCAGGAGACTTCAACGTCATAAGCCATCTTAGAGGCTGATGATCTGTTAAGAGAGTTACTTCGGATCCATCTACATAGCCTCGGAATTTATTGATTGCCCAGACGATGGCTAACGCTACTCTTTCGGTGGTTGAGTAATTTTGCTCCGCCGGGGTCAGGCGTCGGCTGGCGTACTCTATGGGGTGTACATCAGGACCCTCCCTCTGGACCAGAACCGCTCCTAAGGCGTAGCTGCTTGCGTCGGTTTTCAAGAAATACGGCTGCTCCGAATCAGATTGCTTCAATATTGGTGCCGTGGTAAGCAGGGTTTTGAGCAGTTGGAAAGAATGTTCTTCCGAGGCACCCCACTGATATATAGCTGTCTTTTTGGTAAGATTACTTAGGGACTTGGCGATTTTGGCAAAGTCTTTGACAAACCTCCTGTACCAAGAGCATGTTTGCAGGAAGGTCAATACTTGCTTAACATTGTTAGGCCGTTTCATTTTCACAATGGCGGCCACTTTATCTTGATCTGTTTTAATACCGTCCTTGGTGAGTATGTATCCTATGTACTTTACTTGCGGGCAGCAAAAATTACATTTGGACAGATTCGCTCGTAAACCAAACTCTTGTAGATGAGTGAGTACCTTGTCGAGGTCTTGCATATGCTGTTCTAATGTTGGCGAGGCAATGAAGAAGTCGTCGATGAAAGCCAGTATGAGGATACCCTCCATGCTTGCCTTGAACTTATCCACCAATCTTTGAAATGTGGCAGGAACGTTTCGAAGTCCGTATGGCATTCTGATGCAGCGAGAGGTTCCAAATGGCGTTATAAAAGCAGTTTTGTCTCTATCTAAAGGATCTACCATGATCTGCCAATATCCTTGCTGTAGGTCTATTGTCGACATATATAGTCGATGTAGAATCTGATTCCACCATCTTTCTTGGGGACTAACACTACTGGTGCAGCCCATGGGGAATCACATGGCTCAATGATTCCAAGTTGGAGCATCCTGTTGATTTCGATCTTTAATTGTTCTCGGCGTGGAGCTGATAGGCGGTACGGAGGTGAAGCGATTGGTTTATGTATTCCGGTTGGTATGCAGTGTGCTACTCCGTGGACGGTTACCTGAGCTTCCCATTCGAAGACTTTCGTATGCTTCTCGAGCAGTTTAGCAATTCTTGCTGTGTGTTCGGTGTCGTCGTGATCTATGGTTTTGATGTCCACCATGTTCAATCTAAATGGAGGACCGAACATCCTTTCGTCCAATTCCTTTTCCTCGTTCGGGTTGAGGAACACGTTGCCTATATTTGGACCTCGTCGTCGACCTGGGCTGATCACATGGAGTGGCAATGAATCCTTGAAAATCTGGTACAGATTATGCGGCGATTCTACTTCCGAATTAGGTGCTTTAGGTTTAAGTGGAACACTGCGTTCTTTCTGCGCGTAAAGGTGTTTGATAACCTCCGGATCTTTGATTGGCGAGATGGGATCCATCATCTCAAACGTTACCTTGGGAGTGGACACTTCTGCTTCGGGCACATACTTGAAGTATGGGAAGCATATTGTTGGTGCGCCTGCGAAGTATCATAAACAATTGGCTGAGTTGATCAGGATGCCATTTTGTTCAATGAAGTCTATTCCGATCAGTGTGATCTCCTGACTAGCCTCGGGCAGTATGCTCAGGTTCAGGTGCAGACTCCGATATCCCATTTGTACTTCAGCTGTGGTTAGTAAAATGTCTCGTGGCCTTCGAACTCCATCTGCCAAGATGACTTTCATCATTCGCTTTTTAAACTGGTGGTTTTCCGCCTCCAGTTGCAAATATAAATGTTTGCTAGCCACGCTTGTTCGTGCGGCTGTGCCTAGGTAGGCTACGTGCTGTTTTCCTTTAACACTTATGAGGACTATTGGTATATTACCGCTTGGCCCTATATTTTATATAGGGCGCATTAAAGCTTCCGCCACTACCACTTGCACCTTTACTGTTTTGGCTGCAATTGGGGCAGTTTCGTCTGATGAACCCAAACTTCCGCATCCAAAGCAAACAGGTTGGCTAGTTGGGGGATTTCGTTATCGATGACGCTTGTGCCATTTGTTGAGGGGATTTTTGGTGCTGTTGCCTTTGTACTTTTTGCTTCGCAAACTTTCGGCATTCCTCTTTGAGGTGTCCAATGTGATGGCAATAGCTGCATTTCGGTGTATCCTTCATAAGAGGTGGGTGCATGTGCTCGTGTTCTCTGACAAGCGATATCAGCATTCGGAATATTGAGAATTCGCTTGTTGCAAAACCCGGGGAAAATAAAATTTAATTTACTTAAAATGACAAATGCCGGGCTGCCGGCAAAACAACAAACAATAAAACTAGAGAGTGGAACGAACCGCAACCACACAGGTGGTGGTTGATAAGCGAATGGAAAGGACTACACAAAAGCGAATGTGCAGCCCAAGAGGGAATCGCGAAAACCGGAATTGCAACAAGCAGCTGTTGGTTAGCTGCACACACCGGCTGCTCAGCAAGGGGGGGTTCGGGATGATAGATCAACACAAAAGCTGAAAACAAACACAAGAGATAGGCGCCACCCAATTTTTAATGCGAAATTGGGAAAACAGATGAGAAAAAAAACCACACGAATTGTCTTTTCCCTGATGGGGAATTTATACATACATATATATTTGTTTTTTTTTTTGATTTGGGGAATCACAGGGTATGCCGAATTTCCCAACCAAAGTTTTAAAAAAAAATAAATTAATTTTAATTTTATGGGTCGGCTAATGGAAGGCCCACAGTTCCGCGTTGTCGTTCCGTTAAACTAGCGGGTTGTGCAATTAAATAAATCTAACCGTCTTACGAACGGTTTCGGTAAACGGTAAGAAGGCTTACGAACGCGGTTTTAAGGCACAAATATGTGTTATTTGAAAAGGAGTACTTAGCTGTTTATGGGTTTCCTGCCTATGCGGGGTCGCTCTCTAGCTGGGTCTCTGCTGGTGGAGGAGGGTAAACCGTCTCCGCCACAATCACCGACTTTTGTCCGGTCGTGTCCGTTGTATGTTGTAATTTCCTTTCCTTTGTCCCTTGGTGTGTTTCTCGTCCTTGGTCGTTTAAATTTTGTTGTCCCTGTTCTTGTTCTCGTTCTCGTTATTTTTATCGTTTCCTTTTCGCTTTTTTTTCTTCTTTGTCGTTGGTCTTTTTTGTCTTCGTTTGTTTTTATTTTTTTTCTTTTTTCTCTTTTTTTTTTGGAGGCTCTTGCCAACAAGACGATAAGCTATCGAATGAGCTTACCGCGCTTTTTGGCTGTCGCCGCCATTCGTCCACACACACACATACACACATGGGGTTCCGTCAATTCAGCTGTTAGAGCAAAGGGAATCACATCCAGAGCTCCAACAGCTTCTCACGAATCCCCAGCCAATCACACACGTCGATGTTCTATGTTTGTGGGTCGTGTTTGTTCGTTCTGTTTGTTTCGTCGTCCAAGTGATTGCTTTGGTTCGAAGCCAGCCCTCTGACCCGAAACCGAAGCTATCGTTGAGAGCTTCCATTGGGACCGCCGGATAGGGAGGAAAACTTAACTTATTAGGAGTCCAATGGGGAGTCAGTAAGCCTTCTTGCAGACATATGGAGCAGGAGAACGACCGCGGGGAATTGTGGGCTTTCCTTTACAATTTTTAACTTTTGGTGAGGGTAGGGAGTTATACAAATTTGTAATGTAGTGGGGCAAACAATATTAAATATGGTGGGCTCGCGGCCATTGTTGATGGTGTTGACATCTCGGGGCATCACGGGGCGGACCGTCCGTCCGCTAGAGTCTCCAGGCCGTCCGCCTGGCTCTATCAGGGGTACCTATATGGTCATCTCTGGAGCGGTAGGCCGGGGGAGGGAACTGAATTGAGAGGATCCAGTGAATCCCACCTGTGCCGTGGCATCCAGAACATAACGGAAGAAAGAAAAGAAGGGACAGCACAAGAAGGGGGAGGAGAAATGAAGAGGTCAACAGACAACAGATGGAAAAGGGAGTGGAGGATTTTTGGGGCGTGATTTGCACGCAACACGCTTCGCTTGACTCCTTTTTTTATGTTCTCGTGGAGCAGGCTATAAACCATGTCAATTAAGTTAACCTCTGGTATGGCTGGAGCAGGGAGTTCGGCGAGCAAGGCCCTCTTCTGGCTTATGAACTGATCCCCTGGTTCGTTCGATCGTTGTTTCCTCTCAAACAGTAGTTCAAAGATGACGTGTGGTTTTCGTTGAGGGGCGAAGTGTTCCCGAAGTATTTCCTCAGCTTCATGCCAAGTATTCGCTTCTCCTTGCACACCCTTCCACCACGTTGCTGCATCGTCTTTTAAAAGTAAGGGTAATTCTATCAGGGCGTCTTCGTCGCTGATGCGGTTTACCCTCTTTAAAATCTGGACGTTGTCCAAAAAGTTGGTGAATTTCTTCTCTTCGTATTCACCGTGAAACCGTTCGGTGCATTCGCACAACCTTACGCTCCTTCTGCTCCCGTTTTCCGGTTGCGGTTCGGGTGTATTCTGCATGTTGGCACCTGTGTCTGGAACTGAACTCGCCGGATGTGGACTCACTAGATCTGGACTCACTGGATCTTGACTCACTGGAACTGGACTCAATGGATCTGGAAGTTTTGGTGCTCACGGAGCACCCCTTGTGTTTCCTGCTGGTCAGTCCGTCTTTGGGGTTTCGGATTTTGCTCGTGGAGAGCCGGCAATTACGTGAAGGGTTTTTATTGGTGCCTTTTCGTGCACTGGGCTCTCAGGCCACTTTATTAAAACACGCCTTATGATTGGGCTGGGCTCTCGGGCCACTTAGTTGGGCGACACTTTTGTAGCGCGGATCTCCTCTTATTTATTTTTTTTTTGGGGAACGATAGAAGGCCAAGTCTTGGTCGAACCGTCCGTGATGAGGGGTAGAAGGAAAATACCGTGGAAGGCCAAGTACTGATCGAACCACTAAATATAGTATATGAAGCGGGTGATGTATAATTTAAATAGTAAACGCCTCTCGACGTGCACTTCTTTTTTTTTTGCTTATATAATTCTTTTGGTTACAAGTACATGTGAAGTGGGATGTTATTAACATTATTTTTATATATTTTGTTGTTGTAAGCTTACATTATAAATTTACAGGGAGAACAAAATGTTGAGTGCCTGAAAGTAGGCAGTCAAATAAGAACTTTGTGATATGCTTCGTTACAATGTCATTTTTTCATTAGGGATTGTCTGAACTCACGGATACCATCTTTTGACAGATGTTAGGTGTCCCAGATTTTCTACCATTCATGGAAATCATGGAAAGGTATACTCTTCAACAATATTTACAAATCATCCAAACCACTGGATGTTTAGGGAAAAGATTCGAATGGAATTGCTCATTTCATAATATTGCCGTGCCAGTCAGAAGGCGTAACTCCAGTATTAAATAGAATATTGCGAGACCGCAATCAATTGATTCTGAGCCGTTCTCAACAGCTTATGGTGTATTTTGCAAAAAGATTTTCCTTTGTATTTATAAAAGATCATATTGAAACAAGGGCTAACGGCGAATGACCATCGTGGAAATTTAACTTTCGCTGAATAGGCTCTATTGAAGAAAAAAGAAGATTTTTACCGAAAAATCAGCCTCAGTAATGAGGTACAGTTTTGGTTAGATGACTTCTTTAATAACCAAAATTCCCGTGTTTATTCAAGCAAGCAACTGGAAGATTTTGAACTGCGATCTTTGTACAGAGTGTGCCATATTGTAGAACTCTTTACACCCTTTACTTTAAAATGTCGGTTGTGGCTCACGCAGTATACGCTGTCCGGAACCACATGTCCTCCAGTCCCAATTCATCCAATTGAGGAGTGAAAAATTCATTAATCATGGTTCTGTAGTGACCACCATTCGCAGTGATCGCTTACCTAGCGCGGCCGTTCTAAAAAAAAAAAACACTCCTCCAGCGTAAACAGCACACCATGCAATGACTTGGAGTGGATGTGTAATAATGGCTCTTCATGCAATACTCGCTTATCCACATAGGTGAAAATGGTCCTCGTCCATTAAAATCACTGACGAATTGTTCATCAAAAACATCGTCATGATTATTCCGTGTTCTTCAGGTGTATTGTGTGCCATTGCTTATACACACAAATTCTAATTCTGTTTGGTTCACAAATGTCAAAACCGAGTTAACATTCGATGCCATTCCACACTGTATATGAAAAAATTGACTATATGTTGTGGTTTTCATGCCGAAGGCTTCATTGGGCCGTATTCCTTTCGAGATGATGCTGACGAGTGACTTCAATCAATAAAGTTCGCTATCGCTCCATATTATGCATAGTTATGCGATAAATTTGAACTGGAAGGCTTAGAGAAAATATGACTTTGATAGGACGATGCAATATGTCACACAGAGCGATCCACAATCGATTTATTGAAGAGGAAGTTCGGTGATCACCTTATCGCCATAAATGTTGTTGTTAACTGACCTCCTCGCTTATGTGATTTTTCATTTGAGTACTCATTTCTTTATAGCTCAATATCAATATCTTTTATCTTATAAATTGTATTAAAAAGAGTTTCTGCAAAGGTTATATGTCTAGTCGCAGACACGCATTTTTTTAGGATATCTCTTCTGTTGAAAGGTTGAAGCTTGACTTCCGAACTTTCTAATATTTATTGTGGCGATGCTCATATGCATTATCCTCACCAAATAAGCGATACAATAGCACTTCTATTGTGCTAAATTTACGGATTAGAAAATATCGGACTCTTTGATTTCTGCAGCGAATAACAGAAACCTATTGCTTGCATACTCGTAGAAGATACATCATTTATTTGTTGTTATTCAATATCGTCTTTGGGGCACATATTTAAAGACAGCATTTGGTTCAGGTGTACCAGAGTCGAGATAAGGATGTAATGATCCATGCTAAAGCAACTCAAAACGTCTGGAATACAATGGAATTGATAAATTTTCATGAATGGCTTATTTACTGTTATTCGTGTTCCTTAGATCGAAGTCTTTCGGGCGTTTCTCCCAACTTAAGCGAATTTGGAGAAAATAGGCCATTATCGATAGGCCAAAATCGATTCATGCACTCATATATTGTAAATCTCTGCATTTCAAGCCTATTTTATTCAAAACCTGATTGACTTCTGCAGCTTAAATACGTAATTGAAAATTATTAAAAAAGCAATAGCGAAAAAAATATTTATATGGCTTTTTGCTTATCGCTCAAGAGTGCTGTAACAGTATCCATCTGATACAAAAGAAGATCAAGTCTGGCCGTAAGTACAAGCAGAATGCGATTGATGTATAACTCACGATAGAAGCAAAGGTTTTCATAGTTGACAATTATGTTTTGCTGACAAGAAACTGTGAATAAACCGAATGTGGTATAATTTCAAGTTTTTGAATACCAATTTGGAACTGACGCGCTTTTAACAGTAATTAACGCAGTCAAGGTTGTGTCTGAAAGGAAATCATCAAACAATTCTTGCATAGCTTTTCTCCACATATTGACATCGGAAACTGAAGGGTCATCTTTTGAGGTTCAAAATAGCTCAGGACCTTTTGCCTAGAGATTGCAATCTGGCCTTCGCAATATCACAATTCTCTTAGAGCGCCAAACTGTTTTTTGTGTTCGCAGTCTGAAAGCTTGTAGTACTTAGTTGCTTTTTTTTGTTGTTTTCGCTAGCAATTGTGAATTCTACTGACGAGTCTTCCCCTCAATTGGCAATGGTATAGTGGAAAGAGTGGAAAAATTTCACCTAGTCGCATACACTAAGTGGGTTGAGGTCCCACTTGATGCAAGTGGGAGCGAAAATTACCTGAAGAGTCATAATGTAACAATTTTCACTCCTCAATTGGTACAAATCTTTGACCGGAACAAAGATTGCCAATTTATGGTTGGCATTCTGGCAAAGATATGCAAAGATATTTTTTGGTAGGACTCGATGTATACCGGCAAAAACCGTCCGAACATTTGAACATATGTTGCTTGATAAAGTAAGCTTTCTCTGTTACTTTGGCAGCTTCTCAAAGAACAAATATTTAAAATATATGAACATACACCAAACACTTCCCTAGATGCTTTGATGAATAACCTTTAGGCTATATTCAGTGAGTTTGTTTTAAAGTAGTGTATAGCTATCATAATTACTTCTTATGTTTTAACTAGCAAAACCCTGACCGCTTCGCTGCGCTGTATCAATAGTTATTTCATTTGATACTACTACTATACTACATTAGGTGGAATTGGTTTGCCTATTCGTGAGCGTGCGACATAAAATTGACCATGTGCAAAAACTGGATATTCCAGGTTTATTATACGAACAGGAAATTGAAGACGTTTGAAATCAAATGGCAAATCATTTGGAATCATTGGAATTCATGGAATTAAAACGTCTTCGCCTTTGCATTTGCCCCTCAATATAGTTGCTTCGATGACATTGTGTATTAACCTTTTCACTGGGTACCATTGCAAAGTTTTCGTTGATTGATGTTACGCAGCATAATTGTCATTGCTGCAACTTTCAACTGCAAATTGTGTGGTGGCAAATCCCATCATCTTGATTTGTAACGCTGTCTACTGACACAACTTTCAATTCATTGACATCTTTATTTGTTGGTGCCAAGAGTGCTCTATCGCGATTTTTTTAATGCTGTGCAATGTTTGGAAATACACTTTCAATCAATTCTTCTTTAGATTCGGTTAAAGCGCACATATTTGGTGGTATTGTTATGAATCCAGTATCATCAACAGGCATTGCACCATTTCCAATTTTCAACAATTGTCTGGAGAACTCACCGACTGATGGATTGTTTTGCAATTGAACACGCACGTTTGTTTTCAATGTGATTTTTTGGCAATAACTGGCAACGTTTGTCTTAAATCGCCAGATAATAATACCAAAGCACCATCAAACAATTCTTGATTTCCATGTAGGTGTTCTATCCAGAGCTTCTAATGATCTTTTGTGAGCCATGGTACGCTCATCCCATATAATAAGACTGCATTGTTGCAAAAGTTGCCCATTCCAGATGACTTTGAAATATTGCATGTGGGTATTTCGTTAACTTGCATGTTCAATGGCAACTTGAGTGCTGAATGCGCTGTTCGACCGCTATACAATAGAATGGCTGCAATGCCAGAAGAAGCAACAGCTAAGACAATTTTGTTTTGTGGTCGTATTCATGCCAAAAGAAATGAAATCAATAATGTTTTTCCAGTATCACCAGGCGCATCTAAAAAATACAATCCACCACCATCATTATCAACAATATTTTGTATCAATATCATAGGCAATTCTTTGCTCAGCATTAAATTTTCAAGCGTTTTCTTGATCTAATGTATTCAATGCATTACGATCATATTGTCGTTCAAATTGCAGATCGTTATTGAATAAGGCGTGCATTGGACGATTTGGCGCTGTCATTCCCAATTGTGCTAATACATATTTTGATTGGATGTAGTACGACACATACGATCTTCTGACATACCGTCTCGATACTTTGGCCATATTTCAATTGAATTGACTGGAAAACATCTAGCTAATATGATCGCAAACAATGTCCGTATTTGATTTGGACTGGCTGTAATTGCTGCGTCGGCAAATGTATTATCCCAATGCGTATCATTTTCCAGTAAATGTAATTGTTGATATTCTTCACAATATGTCTCACACACTCTTTGATCAACTGTTGTACATAAATTTTCAACTGATGTTGGTCCACGAACATTGATCAATAACAAACGCAAATAAAACCACTTAGCATTCTTCGGATGAACTGTGTAAATACGACCTAAAGAATCTGTTGAAAATAAATTTGGATGGCCTTCAACAGCTTAACCTGTTTTACGTCTTTAAAATTCTCTTTTCGACGCATTCCATGCAAAATATGTTGGCACTTCAGCATATAGCAACGTTTTTGAGCAAATGTATCATTTTGACACAATTTGAAAAAAGCAATCAATGTTGTATCTGGATGGACTGAAAAGTGAACAACTGTAGGATTTCTTTCGTGAATTTGGAATGCAAAAGTTCGCCATATCGACTCGTTACTACTTATATAGCGCCATATTTGATATTGGAGTATTTCATCGTTCGGACGTATTTGCAAATATATTTAATCGATTTGACCGAATTGAAATATTAAACGAACAACCCAACGATTATCAACTTCAACGTCCGCATTTCCCACATTGATAATTGCTAATCCACCTTTGTCATCAGTTGAGTGACGATGATACAGTGGATAGTCATCATTGCCTGTAACAGTGCCCGAAACCAATGCTTTTGGATACCGTTTCGTACACTTTCTATCAACCGTACACGGCGAATTCGGATTATGTTCGCCACATCGTCCGTGAATCATATTGTTTACGACAACATCAAACAAATCTGGATCAATTGCTTGACCAGGTATTTTTGCTGATATGATACTATCAATTTCATCTGGTCTGATTTTATTTACCAGCCAAATCAAAACATGAGCATGTGACAGGCCTTTCTTTTGCCATTCAACAGAATACATCCAACAACGTACTTCTCCAAATTAAGGGTTTTCCAATAGGGACTTGACAAATTTGAATTTAATTTGTGAACGCACTCTTTCACTAATCATCAAACTGTTACTGTCAATTTATTCAGTAAACTCAACATTTTCATCATGGTAATATATACGAACGAGCAACGTCTGCAAATTATAAAAGTTGTCTACCGAAATTCGGAGTCGGTGACTGCAGGCAGGCAATAACAAGTTGAGTGCTAAAATTTGAGTCTACACATTCGTTGTGTGATGTTGCCGTGTCAGTGAGACAACGGGTTGGTCCAAGTGTGTCCAGGCGTCCGTAGCAAACGATCCAAATCAGCCAATTCCTCGGCGTTCTCAAGAATTGGGCATCGCTCAGATCACATTTTGCGTAAGAATCTTGGGTTACACCCATACACGATCAAGCTGACTCAAGAATTGAAGCCGATGGACCATTTGAAGCGACATACGTTCTCCGATTGGATTCTGGAGAAGATGTGCCAAGATGATGAATTTCATCGCAAAATCATCTTCAGTGACGAAGGTCACTTTTGGCTCAATGATTTCGTCAATAAGCAAAATATGCGTTTGAATGCCGGCGGCGTTATTGGGCGATATTTTTTCGTCGACGATAATGATTATCATGTTACTGTGAATGGTCAGCGTTATCGCCCCTGATCACAAATTGGAAGATATGGACTTGAACTACATGTGGTTTCAACAGGATGGTGCCACACAGCACACGCTACTATCGATTTATTGAAGAGTAAGTATGGTGAGTGTGTTATCTCAAGAAATGGCCCAGTCGATTGGCCGCCTCGTTCGTGCGATTTAACGCCGCTTGATTATTTTCTGTGGAGCTACGTTAAGTCATTGGTTTATACCGTCACGCCTATGACGTTGGAAGAGCTCAGAGCCAACATTGAACGCGAAAAGCGGCCGTTTCGGTCGAAATGTGTGGCCGAGTCGTTGAAAATTGGGTCCAACGAATCGACCGCTGCAAACGTGCCCGCGGTAGCCATATGAACGAAGTCGAGTTCTATTCATAAATGTTTTGATTGTACTTCAAGGCGATAATAAAGTTTTTGAAATATATCAAATGGTTTACGTTTTATTTAAAAAAAAATTTGTCAAGTCCTTATTGGAAAACCCTATACTTGAACTTTGACGATAAAATCCATCAAAGATTTCAATTTTTCCTTAAATACGAGTGCTGATCGTGACGATCTTTCGGCATTCGGCCGTTGAACAAATGATCTTTGATTTCATTCCATTGTGCATTACATGTAAATGTATAAAATACGAGGGGCGTTCAATATATTCTCGGTATCGATATGAAGGAAAATGCGAATTCAATTTAAATTGTTTTTATTTTTCAATATAATCTCCCCTAACTTCAATGCATTTGTTACATCTTGAGATAAGCTTTTTTAAACCCTCAAAAAAATAAATTTCCTCTTTCTCTGCAAAATACCCATTTATTGCCGACTTGAGTTCTTCATCATCCGAAAATCTTTTTCCACGAAGACATTTTTTCAAATCCAGAAACAGGAAATAATCACTAGGGGCAAGGTCTGGACTATAGGGTGGGTGTTGGATTTCTTCGAAACCACAATATCGCGCAGCAGCCTTGGAAACTCGCGCCGTGTGAACAGGAGCGTTGTCATGAAGAAGCAACACACCCGCTGCGAGTTTACCCCGTCTTTTCTTTTTAATTTCCTTCCGCAAATTATGCAAAGTGGAAGCGTAGGATGTGGCGTTGATGGTTTCACCTTTTTTTTGTACTCAATGAGCAAGATTCCCTTTGAGTCCCAAAAAACTGTGGCCATGAGCTTCCCGGCAGACGGAGTGACTTTGAACTTCTTCGGGGGGTCTGCTCCTTTTTTATGCCACTGCATGGACTCTTGTTTGCTTTCAGGGTCATAGTGGTGGACCCATGTCTTAACCTTTGAAAGGTTAAGATGGTCATGAAGAATGGTGTGAATGGTACCAATTGAAAGCTTGGTGATCTCTGCCATCATTTTTACCTTTATTCGGGCATCCTCAAGAACAAGTTTTTCGACTTCTTTGATGCTTTCTCCCGTACAAGCAGTAGCCGGGGCGCCGGAGCGGGGGTCGTCTGCAATGCTCTCTCTGCCCCTCTTGAACTCACTTGATCACTTTTGCACAGTTGATAATGAAGGTGCGGAACCCTGGTAAACAGCCACCATCTCTTCATGAATAGTTTTTTGACTTTTTCCTTGCTTAGTGAGAAATTTAATTACAGCGTGATACTCAATTTTCACCATCATCGTCTCAGTTGCCATTATGATTCTGTTTAACTAGAGATAAAACGCGAATTAATAATCACATTTATATGAAATTTTACATGAATGCACTAAAATAATAAGATTACTTGATAAATAAGTCAATTTATATATACAACCACAGCTTCACCCAGATACCGAGAATATGTTGAACGCCCCTCGTAGATCAAGTCGTACATAAGATCGCACATATTTATTTCATTGCATGTTGGGCATATTCTTCCGAATCACATTTGGCTTGATTGTATCTGATGAAATTCAATCGTTCCGTTTCGATTTTTGCAAACATACTCGTATTTACCGCATATTGATGGAACAATCATCGACAATGCAACATATGATTATATTCATTTTCACGAATCATCAATCGATTCGCATAGAAATTTATTGCGCTGACTGTTTTTGGTGTTACCGCACCTACAATGCAAACAACATTCCAATAAACCAATTGATACTTTAAACAATGACCATTATATTAAAAGCTATTTTTCACTCACCAGTAGTTGGATTGATCATTTGTAACGAAAGATCATAACCATCTTCTCCTTGCCAAAAAATCAATGGAAACTGCAGTGCATCATAACACCGATGAGTTTCAGAAACACGCTGAAGATTGGAATTTCTGCGCTGCAATACAATATCACGTTGTCGAAATTCTTCTTTCTCCAAAAATTATGATTGACACATCATCAATCCTTGGTGAATTGAATCTTCTTGCATGCTCTCCAGCTGATGCTTTATCCGCTCGAATGACAATTTAATAATCGTCAAATGGCATTCGATCAAGCGCTGTTTCAAGCAATCGCACCAATTCGCTTTCCTCATGCAATAAAGTTTGCAATTGTTGTACGTACAATATTTCTTCGAACATTTGAAGAAATTGCGCAACGTTGATCGATTTCAGTATTCGCATCGCCGACGAATTAGATTTGCAAGAATTGATAATCGGCATTAGGGAATGGCAACAATGAGTCTACTCTGTGGTAAATCTGACCTTGAATCTGTTGTATGAAAAAATCAAAATTAAGCATTTTAAACATAAAATTCTAATTTTCCGACCCCATAAACATAGAAAATGATGTTTGGCTGAAATCGGCTGAATCGTCCACAGAATCGGCCAAAATTTTAATTTCTTTTTTGGCGTCATCTATATATAGCGAATATACGTTGTTTGAAGTTTCTTTTAAAATTGCCCTGAATTTTATTCCAGACTCCTATCAAAAGAATATGGAAACATAGTTGAAGATAAAAGATGACCATTGACAACCGGTGAGCTGCAGCAATATAAATCTAGCGTAATGAGACTGAGCTTTCGTTGTTGTCCTGATTGATCCCAAGATTTGATGCAAGTTGCCTTCTAGATTTTGGTGACGGTTGAGTGTTATTAGTCCTTCTCGAAAGTTCTTATGCAGGAGAATGAATCTAGGATTGGTTCTCGCAACCGAGTTATAAAGCCAATATAATACAGCTGGTTAAGACGTCTTTTTGTTACAATACAAGAGCAGTTACGCTCCTCAAATTTTGCTCAGCAGTTCATGTTGGAATCTAAATTCACACCTAGAAATCGAACTCAATTAATCCAATCTTTGGGGGCTTTGAAAGACATCTGTCTACGAATAATTGATTCCTCTGCAACAAAATGAATTTTTCTCCAGTAACAAGTTACCAAGTTCTAATCCACCACAAGAAGTCACATACATTGTACTTGTAAGAGGAAATAGTGAATTTTTTGCACTACTTATTTCTGTAGCTTACGCTTCGCAAAATTGATTATACATATATTAGTTAATTAATAAATTATATTATTCGAACCTTTGCTGGCTGTGCAAAATCACGCTCATTAGATTCCGAAGAAAGCCATTCTGTTGAGATTTGCTGGATCTTTGAAGTAACTCTAGGAAGAAAGACTTTTCAATATCATTGATTGAATGTTATCCATTCGCCCAGTTTTAAAAGGACGAGATGGATATAATTATCCACAATATATTTTTATTGTTGATTATTTTATCTACTACGTTCACATCCATGCCCCTTAGGAATAGATTAGTTTTCTTCGGACATGCAGACGGGAAAATATATGCTCACAAGAATATGCCAGCGAAGGCGTATAAATTAGCAATTTCTTAGACGGGACTCTTCACTGGTTAGTTCGTTAGACCCGAAAAAGTTCTCCCCGGAATACATCTTGCCCATAATTGTTTCCCTCTGCAGATGCTTATACGTAGATCTCTTATTTAGCGATGGTCCACACTGCTTTTGATCTTCGTCTCCCGATTTTCTACCTGCATTTCATTCTACTGAAGGAAATATGGTATAACGCACATCCTTTGTAAGTTTTTAGTTTTGTTTGCAAGTTGGAATTTTTGAAATTTTTTATTGCCTGTCTAGTCTTTGAACGAGAAAAAGTTAATTTGTCTTTTATTTTGCTTATACTCATGGTACTCTAATGCAACAAATGAACGTACGTGGGTGAAATCTTCTAAATATACTGTTATGTCATTAATATATGCCACCTACCCTTTACTGCATTCGAAATACATATATCAGCGTTAGTGGTCAATATACTGCAGCGTACTTAAATCTTCCCACAACCATTAGCCTTTGACAATAAATTTTAAAACCAAACCAGTAGCCACACATTGTCGATTATGTTCTTACTCGTAAATATAAATTATTTTCAATCGACCTTCACCTATAAAATGTAAAATTTATACGCATCCTCCTGATGCAGTAAATCGCACACTCACATTAACACATGATAATAACATAAATCCATTTCCTATGTCATAAAATGACCATAAAAGCAATTTACGAATAAGAAACTCGAACATACTTAATCGTGTGATAAAAATATGTTTCCATGCCACACAAAGGAGGGTTTGAGTTGAGCATCTTTAGGTAGCAAGCGCCACCCATCCATCCACACCGACTAACAAGTCTTGCTAATGCTTGAGTGGATGAACTTTTTCCGGTTTAGGGATTACAAAAGAGCTGAGAAGCACGTCTAAGGAATTAAATTAAGGATCCCTTTGTGTCTCATCAGAGAGTGCGATAAAAAGAAACTTGAGAGGTTAAAAAAGGATCTACGAAAGAGTTGTACTAGCAGTTACAGGATATGGTATGAAAAAGCAGCTGAAACTTTGTAGTAATTAAAAAGGTTGAGGAGCGTAAAAGAGGAGACTTTAATTGGAAGTAGACCAAAAGAGGAACGAGTGGTTTCTATGGAGGGTGAGAATTTAAAATGAGCTCTTTAGAGGATAGACCCATTAATTGTGTAGTAGACCTTCTAGACTATTATTTTTCCTTACCAATGGAAGAAAGATGAAATGATTTGTGGGCTTTTTGTCGTGCCTGAATTTAATTTTTGAATTAAAAAGGAAATTAGAAAGTTCTCGAGTGGAATTATATAGTGATGGAATACTGCTTTGAAAATTGTCGGCAAAAGTACGCCAACACGTCATAATCGCAAATCTTAGATATTAAAGTGTGATTCTACTTTGTACCTTTTGATCTTGGGTTGCGTTAATGTAAAGGGATTTGGTATACTTTTGTGGACAGAAGACTTTTCCACATTTTGTATGGTTGCATAGATTTATACTTGGCTTGTACTTTCTAAACCCTTGCTTTTCTCCTTGGTTCCTATAGAGCTGTGGTTTTGTTTTATTTGTAGGTAAAGACCAGTGAAAGAGAATTGTTCAAAAGCTTTGCGGTTTCTTTGCCTAGAGTGATGTCTAATTTTTATATTTTTTTGTTTGTATTCTTTGTCTATGTCCTACTTTAAGTTCTTGAAAAATAAAACAACGCATTTACGTCTAAATGAATTGTTATTAAATACAAAAAAAACTTAAAAATTATAATAGCTTAACTAACTTGCACTATCTTCCTTAAACTCACAGGTCTATGCGGGCATTCAAAGCATTACACTGTACTACGTCTTCTGACAACTTAATTTACTCGTACTATATTTATTTAATTAAGGCAACGGCGAAGAAGATTCGTCTTTTTCAGCAAGCCATAAAAAATTCTTGGCACTGCCGTGCAACTTCCTCTATATCACAAATCCCTAACGGGTTATTGAATGGGAGACGATCGGCAGTCCAGCGTGCCTATCATCGTTGAGTCGCCTGTCCGTAGCTGTTCGAGCCATATTATAAAATTTGCGAGTGTTCAGCTAGATTAGGTTAGGCTAGGTTAAACAGGGGTGTGATGGATATGCCATCACACAGACACCAGGCACCAAAATGGGCCCATCGCGATCCCTGTGGAACCAGTTGGATTTGTCTTCTAATTGCAAAAACCCAAATAATCGCCCTGGTGAAACACCCAATTTCCTTTGAAGTTCGTGCCGTCTATTTTCTCTAGGTTTTCGAAAAAGTATTTCCCTAAAAATTTTCTTCGATTTCGCGATATTGCCTCGCATTCACACAGAATGTGTGTTATGTTCTCATCAGCTTGCTGCTCATCGCAAAATCTGCAGATACCATATCTGACAATTTGAGTCTCTTTGCGTGTTGCCGTAGGAGACAGTGTCCTGTCAGGACTCCAATTACTGTCCTAACTTATCCCTCTTTAATTTTATTAACTTCCTAGATCTTTTACCGTCAAAAAGTGGCTAAAGAGCCTTGGATACCATGTAGCCTTTAAGACTTGACCACCTTAGGACCACCTTCATGGCAGTCTTTGTAATTTTTTCCTCGATAGTGCCCCTTACTATGCACAGGGGTGGTTTGATGTTGGCAACCTCACTATTGTTGAGTAGCCTCTTCTTACAAGCTCGTCCGCTTGTTCATTTCCTTTAATACCGCAGTGTCCACAGACTTACCCGGTTCTGACTGTATAGTACCTTAAGCACTGGGTGACAGCCCCTGACTGTATCAGAGTTGACGATGGTTGATTCCATTGAGTTGAGTGCGGCTTGGCTATCGATGTACGAGTACAATAGATAGCGATATCTCATTCGGATACCGATCTCATATGCATAAGCTCAGCCGCTATGAGGAGAGCCAGACTCTCTGTTTGGAAGACACTGCTTGCGTCCGGTAGTCTTATAGAGACTCTAAATTTAATTTCAATTTATTTCAATTTATTCGGGAGTACAAGTGAGAACTGGGTCTTTTTTAGTACATTTTTATAATATATATATGTAGCTCAACTTAGAAATTATTAGTTAACATTATTAACATAGCATTATGAGCACAATAAGGAGAAATTAATTTAGTTATAATAATATTAATAAAACAATAATAAAGCGCTAATAAAAAAAAATATATATATGTTATATATAAAGTAATGATTAAATAATATTTAATATTTAATTAAGTAAAAAGTATTTCAAAGAAAATGTATATGAATGGTGAAGGGAGTGGAAAGCTGTGGTGATGAAGTAGGAAAAGAGAAGGGAAAAAAGAAAATAGAAAATGAAGTATGAAGATATAATGAAAACAGAGAGAAAAATGCATTGATTACCGAAAGTGTGCAAATAGTGCACTTTTAAATTGCTTTGCATCTATTATTTGCTTAATAGGGGCAGGGAGATTGGCCCAGAGTCTGGTGGTGTAAACAAGAAAAAAGACGCGATGTATTAAGGTAGTTAGATGTTGGTGTTACCAAGTTTAAAGTTCTCTGTGACTGAGCAATCTGGAGTTTTTGATATAAGTACGCTGGTGATTTGGTTCGGATTGTTTTGTGCAAGAAGATACAGCACAAACTTATGAAGGTGGTATATGTGTTCTTATTCCATATATATACCTTACCATATCGTTGAAGGCAACGAGTAGTTTGTGCTGAGAGATCGAATCAAGCTTACAAAAGATAGGAATGTCGTAGTTAAAGATCGGAATAAATAGAGTCTTGATCAATCATAACTTGGTGCTACTTGGTGTAAAGCAAGAAAAAATTCAGAGTTTTCGTAATCCTAAGTAAATGTGGGAGACAATGAAGTTAACGTGGTCTGAAGCAGAAAGTGTACTATTTATTTTGTAGCCAAGATAAGTCACAGTATTGGAGAAAGTAAGTCTTGTTGAATGGAGATAAATAGGTTCAAGCCATTCAGCACAAAAATGTTTTTTTTTGATATAAGTACGAGTTGACTTTTGCCAGGATTTAATAATAAACCATTATTCTGGGACCAAGTAACAATTGAGGCTAGATCTAAGTTAAGATCTAAGTTAAATCTAGCCACAAGATCTTCCACCGTAGCATTTTGGTAGACTTGTGGTAGGTGATTTTTAAATATGCAGAATAAAATAGGTCGAGGATCGAGCCCTGAAGTACACCAGCCGTTATATTGATCGCCGTTGAATATTTTCTATTGGCTATTACCCTATATGAACGATTAATAAGATGGTCCCTTACTATCCAAAGTAAAATCTTAATTTAGTGCATACAATTTCTGGATTGACACAATCAAAAGCTTTTGAAAAATCGAGCAAAGCAGCGTTAGATAGTCTTTATCAAAGTATAATCTGATGTCATCAAATACTTTAATCATAGCTGTTGAACAGCAGTGGTTAGCGCGAAAAACTGATTGCACTGACGTCAGGAAATTTAAACCACTTAGATGACATGTTATTTGTTTTGCAAGGATTTTTTCGAGAATCTTAGACAAACAAGGTAAGATGCTTATAGGACGGAAATCTGACGGCAAATTTGGGCTTTCTTTTTTAGGAACAGGAACAACCTTGGCTTTTTTCCACAAATTAGGGAAAGTTGAAGAAGCAATGCAAAAAATTGAGAATGAGCAGTAGCATTTTCACAAAACGCAAATGTACTCCATCCGCACCAACTGCATTGGATTTAATGCTTTGAAATACAAGAATCACCTCGTTTTCGGTGACAACTGTAAACTCAAAGTTATGCAGGGATCTAAACATAAGGTTGTTGTCCGGCTAAAAAGAGGTATTATTGCAGGGGTGAGATAGGAATGCTTTATTCAAGTCATTGATGTTTGGAATATTAGTTGAATTTTGGTTTTTGGTTATGACAATTGAGCGCAAGTTTCTCCAAAGTTTTTTTGGTGGTTGATCGGCACTAATTTTGGAGAAGAAATATCTTTTTTTTCGCTCTTTTTGTCATCATGGAAGCGAAATTCCTGGCTCTACAGTAAACCTCTCTGTTATGTCTTGCAGGTTCAATTTTCCATTTTGGATAAACCTTTCTTCTACTATATTCCGTATTTCGTCAAGCACCTCACTTGTAAACCAGGGGCATTTTCTGCCGCGAATGGTTACTTTTCTGAAAGGAACAAGCTTAGTAAAGAGCTCATTTATCAATGTTTGGACAAAGTCAACTTTATCATCAATGTCCGCGAGGAGATAACAAGAACTCCAGGGGAGTATGCCAGCATAGTAATGGAGGCTGTTGAGGTTAATGGAGGCAAAGTCTCGAAACTCAAAAGAATCTCGCAGGACGTCGCAAGAAAAAACGATATCATATGTACAAAGGGTAGCAAAGGAGTTAATGACCATAAGCCCTAATGTAGCAACTTTTTCTAGCAGCCCACAAGATCTGATATCATTTTTAAGCAAGTCTACGTTAACGTCACCCCAGAGTATTATATTTTCATAGTATGCGGTGAGAGGTTGAAGACGAGAGAAAAATTCGTCTTAGTTCTGAGTCTTCTGAGAAGATACCAGAACCTGTTCCTTCCTCTGTTTTTGAGCCATCTGTGAAAATTGCAATTTCGTTTGACCTGATTATTGCATTCTTTTCCCATTCCTCCGGGATGACGAAGTCGACCAGGGAACGAATTTCATCCGTTAGAATTGGATTGCCTGGGAGTAGCTCCGTTAGTTCCGTGCCATGTCCGAAACTACTGCTCTTGAAGTAATACAGATTAGTGAGTCGTATCGTTTTTTGATCTGTAAATCAAGCGGTATTAGGTGCAAAAAGGTGCCCAATGCTGCTGTAGGGGTGGTACGAAGCGCAAATGTAATGGCTATGGAAGCCTCTAATTTTCCGTAAATTATTTTCTTATTTGTTGCTTTCATACTAGTGCGTCGTATGTATACAGCCACCGTATAGAGCCAGTACACCATAGCAGGTTTTAAGGCCCGAATTTTTCCTACTATTCTTTTGCAGATAAAAAGAGCATTATATGTTTTTTTTGGTTCTTTCCCCTACATTAAGATTCCAATTCAATTTTTTGTCCAGAGCCGCACCCAGACACTTCCCGCAAGTACGTTGCACACCCAGTTCGTAATGCCATGTTCAATGCTAGCGTCTACTAGGGCGTTTTTAATACCGGTGCACTCCACGTTATTGAAGGCTCCTTTCATATCCAGGAAGGCCGCCATCGCAAACTCACCGAAAAGTTAATTCTCCTCTATTTTCTCCACCACCTCATGCAGGGCGGTTTCTACAGATTTTCTCCTTTCATATATGCATGCTGTGACTCAGTCAAAAAGACAGTACTGCATCTATTCCTAATGTGAATCTCCAATAATCGATCCAGGATTTTAAGCATAAATGATGACAGACTTATTGGTTTGAAATCGTTTGCTGTTATATGCCCCTGTTTGCCAGCTTTAGCTATAAAGACCGCCTTGACATTCCTTCAAGCTATTGGTATGCACCCTATTTTTAGACTGTATCGGAGAATTTCCATAATTTTCTGGATTGCTACCTCCGGTGCTTTCTGTAGCGTAATGAGTAGAATACCACCCGGACCGGGAGATTTGTACGGCTTAAACGACTGAATTGCCCACAGTAATTTTTTCCTATTAATAAGAACTCGCGGAAAGTGGATTTCCACCAGTGTTGTCAGAACCTTTTGCCTACTTTCAGCCCAGGATCCATTATTTTAACTGAGGTAGCTAGGAACGTTCGCTTCCTCTGAAAGCGCTTTGCGTAACCTCGAAACCTCGTCTGTTACCACGATAGATTCGCAGTACTTCTGCCATGAAGCCCTTTTTGACTTTCTTATTAGGTACTTGAAGTTTCTTAAATTCGTAGTACTCATTCCATGTACTGTCGTTTCTGAAAATGTTCACCCTATTATAGAGTTTCCTAACCTCTTTTCTTTGTAAACCTATCTCCCTATTCCACCATTTTGGTTAAGTCCTTTTAGGTGTTTGTTAGCCGGACAAGCTTTCTCGTACGCCATTGTTAGCGCCTTATTATCCAGTTCAGTTCAAACCGCCGCTGTATTCAGTCGCCCTCTTACTTTACTCCACAATTTGTGAATTTCTTATTTCGCTTATTCCAATTAAAGCAATCTAATAACCTAATTTTTTACTCGATAATTGTTATTGCTGATGCGCCTTTTATTTTTATTTTTGACGTGCTAGACTGTTCATTTCGCGACAGTGCGTTTAGGGCACATTTGATTTTACCAACCTATCCTTATCTGATGCTGTCTCCATTTTCTACAGTGAAATATTTAATTCCATTTCTCTCTACATCCCCTTTTCACGGCACAAAACATCATCTATTTCCCCTCTTTGGTACAACAGAAGATTTCGCTCTCTACGAAACAGAAGAAACGAATTGTGGGCAGTTTTTCTTCGCACCAATTCTTATTATGACTACTCTAACAATCTTGGAACTTACCTGCAATTCACCCAGCTCTATAACTGCCTCTATCAGACACAGTGCAGACAAAACTCATCAACGATCCTCAGACATTTTATCAATTCGTCAACTATAAAAGAAAATCAGACGGTTATCCCCCCTCTCTCTCGTTCGATAATTTATCATCGACTGACCCACATATTATTGCCAACTATTTTGCAAACTTTTTTAAACAGTCATTTGCAGACAACCTCTTCGTAGCCGACTCCATCTATTTCAGATACCTTCCCAATTTCTGTATTGGCCCCTCTCTATCTCAACCTTTTGATCCCACCCTTATCGAAGAAAAGTTACAAAATCTCAATGATGAATTTTTATTCGGTCCAGATGGCCCCCCAGCAGTATTTCTCAAAAAGTGTGCCTCCAATATTTCGCATCCACTTTCCTCCTTCTTTCATCTGTCCCTTACACAAGGGGAATTCCCCAAGTTTGGAAGACTTCTTTTAAAACCCCGGTTCACAAAAAGGGATCAAAGAATGAAGTAACCAACTACCGTCCCATTGCTAAGCTTTCTCACATACCTAAAATGTTCGAAAGTTTTTTTATATGAAGTTCTCAGCTTTCCGTGCAAGTCACTTATATCACCCAGTCAGCACGGATTTCTAAAAGGTATATCAACTACTACAAACTTAATTGAGTTCCTATCATTTGCGCTTTCAGCCCTAGAAAATGGCAACGAAATTGACGTTAATGCTAAAGATTTCGCTAAGGCCTTCGATAAATTATCACATCAACTGATAATTTTCAAATTGTCTTCTTATCTGGAGAACCGCTACTATAGCGTTCGTTTTAACATAGGTCAGCCTTCTTAACCCTGTTTTCAGCCACATCTGGTGTCCCAAAAGGCAGCCATTTAGGTCCCCTCTTTTTTATTTGAACTATAAACGATCTTGAGAAGATTATCAAACACTGCTGCGTTTCCATTTACGCCGATGACACTAAGTTCTCCAAAACTATTTCTTCAACCCAAGACTCTATTCTCCTTCAAGATGACCTCGATAGGTTTTCTACTTGGTGTCTAAAAAATTGCTTTGAGCTTAATGTCTCCAAATGCCAATCTATGACTTTGTCTCGTAAGTCCAATCAATCCCCCTCTCGACCTCATTTTCTGCATGACCAACCTGTACCCTAGGTCCAATCCCTTCGCGAAATTGGAATTTTATATGATAGGGAGTTAAGCTTCTGTTCGCTTATTGATGAGGTAATCTTTAAAGCCAACTCATCGCTCAGTTTTATCAAACGTTGGTCTAAAGAATTTTGCAACCCTTATGTGACAAGGTCACTTTACATTACCCTTGTCCGGCCCCTCCTTGAATATGCCAGCCAAGTATGGTTCCCCTTTCAGCGAATTCATATATCCCGAATCGAGAACATTCAACGTCGTTTTCTTCGGTTTGGTCTTCGTGGACTACCCTGCAGTGACCCATTTATCTTACCTCCCTATCGCGACCGCCACAAACTTCTTAACCTGAATACCCTCGAAAAACGCAGAGACGTAGCTGACATTCTCTTCATTCATCGACTGCTCTCCGGTTCTGTGGACTGCGCTTCCCTTTACAATTCAATTTCCTTCAACACTAACCCTCATAAGTAACGCTGTCCTCGTCTCTTCTATATCCCAGCCCACCGCACCTCTTATGGCTCTAACGAACCAATCTCCCGCATGCTCCGTAAGGTCAACTCAAACCTCCCCCTTTTTTGATTTTAACCTGAGCACTTCTCGTCTTAAATTTGATTTCCTCCACCATTCCCTTACTTCCTAACCCTTAACTCTTGTTAGTTTTTAAGTACTATACTTGTTTTCAAGTTAGTTTAAGCTTGCATTAAACGAAATAAATGGCGGTAGTGTGTGAATTCCCTCGGTTACAAAATATATTGAGGTTGGATGATAAAATAAAATCGTACAAACACTCACCTCTTGGGTTGATATCACCGCTTTCCCATTGTGTATGATTGCGGATGAAGTACCACCCTTCACCGAATCGGCTTCCCCTCCCGCCTTTGCAGCTGCATCACCCTTGCTTGCCAATTCTTGAGTAAGCGATTTGTTAGCCACGATGGCATTTGCTATCTCAAAAGCGGTTTTTTCTCATTCGCTTAATCCGTTGGGATCATAGCCTTCATATTTCGTAGTGTTACGTAGAAAAATCCTTGCCCTTTGGTGTGCGTTCTTCGTACTCTTAGCAGCGGTGATGGAGGTGGCAGGGACAGCGGCTGAGACAGTTGTTTCCACTTTTTCCACAACCTAAGCCTCCGCACCGGTTTCATTGAAGATGACGCTCGCGTCAAGGTGCCTGCCACCCGGAGGGGGGGTTCCGTATATTCATTACTCAGCCTCGTGTTAACAGGAGTAAAACTAAAGTTTGCGTAGACCTCCGTAAATTCTATCTACAGTGTAATTGATGTGGCTTACACACGAGATGGATCGGTTTATTTTAAAATCCAGGTTGGTTACAGTTACCTCGAACTGCAATTGTGTGTCGTTGAGGTAAATGGACGGCAGCAGTTCAGTATTGTGACGTTTTTTAGATATTAAAATCAGCTGAGACTTGGCTGGGTTGAGGGTCAAACAATTACGTAGCGACCATTGGTAGATTGCGGATAAATCCTCATTCAATCTGCAAACAAGATATTAGGCCAATAGGTCTGGATAAGTATATTTGCGCATCATCCGCATAAAAGTGAAGACAAGCGTTTGAGCAAACTTTGGGGAGGTCATTAATAAATATGTAAAACAATATTGGACCCAGTATTGAACCCTGTGGTACTCCTGCTTGTATATTCCTAATAGAAGATGATTTGTCACCAACCACAACCCTTTGACAGCGATTACTTAAGTAATTAATTTTGAGACGCGCCGAACTTTCACTAAATCCAAAATACCTTCTTAGTTTCTCAGAAAGGACTGAGTGGTTGACTGTGTCAAAAGCTTTTGAAAAGTCAAGGAGGCAAAGTTTAGTGAGGAAGTCCAATTCATAGCTGATCCTTATGTCATCGAGAATTTTAACCATAGCTGTAGAATAACTATGGTTGGCTCGAAAACCAGACTGGACCGAAGCAAGTGGCTTATGATGATTTAGATGACTTGAGATTTGCTTGGAAAGGACTTTTTCCAAAAACTTTTGAAAGGCAAGGTAATATACTGATGGATCGAAAGTCTGCAGCCAAAGTCGGTTGAGGTTTTTTCGGGACAGGAATTACTTTAGCCAGCATCCAACTAGATGGAAATGTTGATGACGTAATGCAGAAATTAATTACGTGAGTAATTACAAGAAGAATGTGGGTTTGACAAACCGGATAGGAACTCCATCCTCACCAACAGCATCTGATTTGAGTGACCGAATGGTATTAATGACATCAACTTCCGATACAGCTTCGAATTCAAAAACTGTGAGTGTTTCAGAAAAATGTTGAAGGTTGGGTAGAGAAGTTGTACTTTCTAATGAGGTGGATGAGAAAGCATCACTAAGATAAGGATCAGTAACAACGTGGTTTTTAGAAACAACAACCAGCCTAAATAAAAAATCTTTTTTCTTAGAGAGCCTCGTGATACGAGTAGAAGTTAAGAAATTACGTGCTCGACAGAAGTGTACCCAATTCAGATTTATTAAATTTCGCTTCCACTTCGAATAGAGTTTCCTACGAACTTTAATGGCATTATGAACCTCAGACGTAAACCATGGACAAATTCTATTGCGCACCACCACTGTTTTTAAAGGCACATGGTTATTGAACAGGTGAAGTATTTGCGATTGCAATACGTCAACTTAATCATATACTCGTACATCTGAGACAAAATAATAATTATGCCCAGGGGTTGAACTCGCCTCCACTTGCACTGCGCAGTTATCTACTGAAGCGAAATCTCTGAATTGGAAAGTTGATGGTATAAAAGTACGACATAAGTCAATGTTATAGGTGCAGAAAATTACATCGTGGTCAGTGACACCTTCCAATGAGAACTGGTTCTGCAGTAACACATTTGACCGATCAAAGCGGGTAGCATATGCGTTAACAACAGCTAAATCGGAACTTGCAGCTAAATCTAAGAGTTGATGAGATCCACTGTCATATTTGAAAAGGTCAGCATTAAAATCACCGCATATAATTATGTGTTCATAATATGGGGAAACTTCTTGGAGTGCGGAGAACATAGGTTCAGGAGAACAACTCCGGTTGGGACTATAAGCAACGCCTATAAAGCACTTGGTATTGCCATCAGTAACTTCTGCAAGAAGATAATCAGTAGCACTAGCTTCGGATTTCACAATTACACGGAAATTCAAGGAAATATTACAAAAAAGAGCTACTCCACCACCTATAGTACTCGTGATTCTATCGTTTCGAACTATTCTGTACCCCGGAATATGGTACAGGGGATCGATCTTTCAAGACAGGAAAACATAAGAAGTTAAAATAGATGGAATAAGAAAGGAGAAGGCAGGAGTAAAAGTATATACAAGAGAACTTAATTATAAGCATTTTTAGATTTAAAATAATTTTCAGAAGAAACAAATTTACAATTTTTTGTTATAAAACATACTTATTTAAAGTTCGGTCTTGATGACTGGAGTGTTGAAGATTCGGGTAAAGAACATTTTCAAGTCAATGTCGATGTTGATGAGATTTTATTTCGTTATCATCTGCACTCTTTTTTAAATAAACGAAACCATTCCGAGTTTTAACAGAGAACAAAAGTCCCTCTTTGCGCAGACGGAGAGCATGTTTTAATAGAGAGGTATTCACTGGTGTGAGACTTTCATTCATGTGTATACGGGACGTGTTGGTGTTAGAATTGTTCTTGGTGGAACTGGAGCTGCTGCAGTTGGTGGAGCTGTTGTCAATCTTCTTGTCCAGTTGCGAGAGTCGATAAAAGAAAATTCTTCCACGTTCAAATGTAGTCAAATTTTTAGTGTGTTGCCATTTCAAATTTGACAGTAACGACAGTTGGCAACAGATCAATCGCCACAAGGAAGCTCGTAAAGATAGCAACCCTTTCCTTCGGTTACGAAAAAGTAGAACTTTCAACTATGTATTGTAAGGTAGTACAATTACATCGAGCCTTCTAATATAAAATGCAATGGCATAGCTAAATGTTTGTCTTTAAATCGAATTAACTATTAAAATTACCAAACGCGATCGATCACCTAATTCCGAGGACAATCGACTGTCCTCGGGCAAAAAGATTCGTGTTAGTATGTCCGGTAAAAACGGAAGGACTCTAGATTTAACTACTGGAGTCCCCTTCAGTGTCAACCGGACGATGATAAAGAAAGTGAGAATATGGACGAAATTGTTTCGCCAATGCAAAAGAAGGTGTATGTTCCACTGCACGCACAACTACGCAACCATCAAACGCCTGACAAAGCCATACTCAAACAAGTTCGGTTGTAACTAACACCAACGAGATGCAACGAGATGTAGAACAGAAGTTGAACAATTTGAAGTTATCACACATTTAGCTACTAAGGTTTTGTCTTTTAATTGTAAATAATATGGTAGATAGTACTCGTAATATAAAAATAATAACAAGAAGTATACGTAGCAAAAAGATTGAATTCCTAAACTTTTTAAACAATAACAATATTGATATAGCTCTAGTAACTGAAACTTGACTTAAGCATGATGATAATCTGTCCACCTTTGAATTTAAGTCCTATCGACTAGATAGAATCGATAGAAGGGGTGGAGGTGTTGCAATACTTATACGAAGAACAATTCAACATTTGCTCTTACCAATTATTCAAACACGTCTAGTAGGAAATGTGGGCATAGAGGTAGAACTAGAAAATCATCAAACAATTAAAATCGACTGTGTCTATTTCGCTGGTGCTCGTAAGTCTGTCGAAAATGAACATTTGTTTAAAAACGATTTCTGTGTAAAGGGTAACTTTCTGGTAGGCGGTGATCTCAATAGTAGACACAAGGAATGGGGCTATACAAGAGCCAATGTTTGGAGGAATCTACCCTCGGACCTTTCTGAATCATTTCCAGTATCAATTTTGGATCATTTATGTCCTACATATGTTCCAGCTGGTTCTCGTGGCCATCCTTCTGTCCTCGATATTTTTATTTCAAATAGTCCTAGTTTTATTACGCAACCAATATCATTAAATGAGCTATGCTCTGACCACAATCCAGTCCTGTGCAAACTTCTTTGTTCAGGCAAGGCAAATGTACAGTACTTCCAAGACCTAAAAAATGCAAAATGGAAACGATATCGTGCAATAATTAGAAGAAGAGTTCAAGAAAACTTTGCGAACGTAGAAGATATATCTACTAAAGAAGAAGTAGATGCTGTTGTAACTGACTTCAATGATTTAATCCTTGAAGCCGTAGCTGACTCTATACCAAAAGTTAAAATAAATAAATTTTACAAAAAGCTTTCCCGTCATTTAGCTAAATAATTAAACTGAGAAATATGCAAAGAAGAAATTGGCAAAGATATCGGCAGATGTTTTATCGATATAATGTGCAGCACCTAAACCAGTTGATCTCAAAACATTTAGCTCAACAACGCCACGAGGAATGGAATAAAAAACTTGATTCTCTAGATAAGAACGTTAAACCATTTTGGAATGTAGTTAGAATAATTAAAAATAAAAACAAACAACTACCTGGACTCTAAAATGGATCTAATTTGTATTACACAGATGATGAAAAAGCAGACGTCCTTGCGATTACTTTTTTTAAGAAATCACCATGTTTCAGCAAGCCTAGGGGATCCAGCAACAAATGCATTGGTTAGTGAAACAATCCAGGATTTCAACACCCTAATTCCTGTCACCACTTTAAATGCACTTCTTACAGAAAACGACGTAAAAATTTCATGTCGTTAATATAAATATAAGAAAGTCCGGTGGGTTTGATATTATAAAAAATTTGTATCTCAAGAATTTGCCTAAAGCTGGAACGAAATTTTTAACAGACATTCTAAATGCATGTCTGAAAATCCAATACTTCCCCAATACTTGGAAAATAGCCAAGGTGGTTCCAATTCTGAAAGTTGGAAAGCCCGATAAGTTTGCTTAGCAGTGTAAGTAAAATATACGACAAAATTCTCAAAGAAAAAATATCAAATATAGTTACAGAATGTAACATATATCCTGACGTGCAATTCGGGTTTAGACCTCAGCATAGTACCTCCCACCAGGCTCTTCGAATTTGTAATTTTGTTAAAAAAAACACCGCCAAAACAGAAAATCAACTGGGATGATGCTCGATGATCGAAAAAGCAGTCGCTTCCGTTTGGCATGATGGTCTTTTATATAAAATGATTATGTACAACTTTCCTCCGTTTCTGTGTAAGATAGTCCAAAGTTTTTTGTCCGGTCGTTCTTTTAAAGTCCAAATCAATGGTAGCGTTTCAAGTCTGATATGTTTTGAGCCAGGTGTTCCGCAACGTTCTGTCCTTGGTCCAAATTTGTACAATTTTTTTACGTCCGATTTTCCCAATTTGACCAACTGTGAAGTTGCAATGTTTGCAGATTATACTGCATTACTCTCATCAGATGAATTTGCTCTCACTATTGAGACTAATCTTCGCAATGCGATGGTAGTAATACGAGTAGAACACTATTACAATAGGTGGAAAATTAAGCTGAACGGTGAAAAAATGCAAGCTATCTTTTTTACCCGAAAAAGAAAACCTTGCTATCTTCCGAACAGCCAACTGCAATTGCATGAATCGACCATAATCTGGTCCAATTATGTAAAATACTTAGGTATATATCTTGACAGCAAACTTACATTTCATGAGCATATTTCGAGAACCCTACAAAAGGTCAATATAGCAATAAGGATATTATATCCTTTTATAAACAGAAAATCAGCTCTGTCTAGGAAAACAAAGTGATCATACACAAATTAATTTTCCAATCGATACTTCTTTATGGGTCTCCAGTGTGGGGAAGTTGTGCATAGTGCCACATTAAAAAACTGCAAGTGGCACAAAATAAGCTACTCAAGATGATGCTTAACTTTCCATGGCACCATTCTACTTCAAAGCTCTATAGAAGAGCGAATGTTGAATTGCTATCGGTAAGAATTAAAAAACGTACGTGCAATATTCAAGGTCATTTTTAAGAAAGGCAAATGAACTCAAACATAATAATAAATTTAAATTTGTTTGGGTCAGAAACGGTATTGTTCTCATTAGGAAAACGGAAGGCGAAAAAGCTATTATTATTCGTAATCTTGTGGACTTCTTCCAGTTTGAAGCTTAAGCTTTTTTTTTTTTGCTTTTGTATAATTATTTACTCAGAATCGTCAATATTTTGTGAATAGGTGAATAGGAACTTAAATGAACTTTTTTTTTTTTTTTTTTATAATGAGCGCGCGCTCAAGGGGTTTGAGTACCCTTAAGGTGATTGTACACAGCGCGGGCAAAGGAAATTTAGGGAGGAAGAAAAGAGAGGTACCTTGTACATTGTTTTTAAATGTTTGCAAGTTATAACGGGCATTCCATAAGCGAATTGTACGGCTTAGGAACGAATCACGATATTTTAGAGTACGTCCGAAAATGGGCTTGAGGGTATACTGATGATCATTCATAGCGAGACGGGTGTTACGGTTGAAAGTTTTAATGGGCGGAATGCTACTGGCGATTTCAGTGGAGCACTGGTGGTGGAAATAGCGATAAAACAAAGTGAGACACGAGACATTTCGTCGGTGTTCGAGGGTGTCCATTGATTGACTGATATTAGTATCGTCAATAAGTTTTATCGCACGGTTTTGAATCCTATCTAGCAGGTGCAGAGATGTTTTAGGAGCACCTGACCAGATGTGGGAGTTGTATTCCAATTTTGGGCGGATGAATGCCTTATATATTGACGCCAGATCAGAGGGGGTAAAATATTTCTTACATCGCTTGAGGAAACGTAGACATTTCGCAGCATTTTTGGCGACATCAAATATGTGGTCATTCCAACGTTAGTTGTCATTGACACACATACCGAGAATGGAAAGTTTTTCGGTTACGACGATGCAAGTGCCATTCATAAATAATGGCTGGGTGTTTAAATTTCGCTTTAAAGACAGCAGACAGCATTGTGTTTTGGAAGCATTAAATTCCACTCTATTGATAGTTCCACAATTGGTTATGCTGTTGATATCGGAATTTAATGAGCTTAGCATACGCTGCCATTCTCGTACTACAGCCGAAGAGCAGGGCCGTGAGTCCGGGAACGAATATGAAAAGCAGAGAGTACTGTCATCAGCAAAGGAATATATTGGATTAGAAGTAGCAGACAAGAGATCGTTAATGAAAATTAAAAAGAGTGTCGGTGACAGAACAGAGCCCTGGGGCACACCAGCATTTATTTTGTGAATATCAGACTTGAAACCGTCCAAGACAACTTGAATTGAACGTTCCGAAAGGTAATTTCTAATCCATTGAAGAAGAGAGTCGTCGATCCCAAATGCACGCATTTTCGACAAAAGAGCCTGATGCCAAACTCTGTCAAATGCCTTAGAAATATCAAGTGCAACTATCTTGCATTCGTCAGATAGATGTACGCTTTGGTTCCACTTTTCGGTAACCATCAAATCAAAAGTGGACCTGTTGCTACGAAAACCATATTGCCGGTCATTGAAAAGTTTTCGTGCTTCGAGATATTTCATGAGCTGACGATTTATCAGTGTTTCCATGACCTTCGAAAGAAGGGACGTAAGTGCAATGGGTCTGTAGGAGGAGAGAGAAGATGATTCGCCTTTTTTAGGGACGGGCTGGACAAATGCTGCTTTCCATCTGCTCGGGAAGAGTCCTAAATTGTAGGATTGATGAAAAAGCTTACGCAGTGGTTTTGCCAGCGAGGAAGAACACCTCTTCAGAAGAAGGGGAGATATACCATCTGGACCAGCGGATTTATGTATGTTGAGATCTTTAAGTACTCTTGCTACTACACGAGTGCGAAAGTAGATTCGTCCCATTGAAGATTCGACGCACTCAAGTGTGGCCGCAAAGTGTGCAGCAAGCAGATTGGCCTTATCCACAGAGCTGACAGCTGGAATGTCATTGTAAATGAGCGTTGGGATGGAGGATGAGGCGGAATTTCTAATGTTTTTGACGAACGACCAAAAATTTTTACTGCCTTTGGGACATTGCAGTATTTTTTGCCTCAGTTTTTGGTCGTATAGGAATTTCACACGCTTAAGAAAGGCTTTGCAGTCATTTCTGGCTCGTTTGAACTTTTTTCGGTTTTCCTCTGTCGGGTTGGTCTTGTAGAACCGAAAAAACATTTCTCTAACCCTGACGGCCTCTTTACAGCTCGAGTCGTACCATGCCTTTTCTTTTGGTTTGATACTCTTCATCCGATGAGGAATAAAGGATCTCATTCCAAAGAGAATGATGTCTGTAATCATATCAGCAGCGGCATTCACGTCGTTATCGAGGAAGCATAACGGCCAGTTAAAATTCCTAAAGAAGCTGTTAAGATCGCTCCAGTTGGCTTTCTCGTATTGCCATACGGTTCTTTTAGGAATTTTTTCTCTAACTGTGTGGTCGGTGTACGAGAAATTAGCTGATATGACACAATGGTCCGACGAGCCTAGAGGGGAGAGCATATCAATGGTGTACTTATCAGGGTGAGAAGTTAAAAACAAGTCCAGGGTGTTGGCGGTATGACTATCAACGTCTGGTATTCGCGTGGGCTCATTTACAAGCTGCGTTAGGTTGTTTTCCGCAGCGAAGATCTCAACACACCGTCCTTCGGGTGTTGTCTGTCCAGAATGTCGAAGCCACCCAGAATTGTGTATATTGAAGTCGCCCGTAATAACGATTTCAGTATGAGGATACAGGGATACAATTCTTTGAATGGAGTCAGACAGCGCATCAAACTCGGTAAAGGTTGAATTGCTGTCCAGTTTGGGGCTTCTATAAATAAAGCGGTAGTGTATAATTTGCTTACGGAGATGGAATTTTAACCACATGAAGTTGAATTCCGGATTGGAACATTGATCACATTGTGGTGGAGTTTGGTAAGCTACATCACTACGCACATAAATGGCGAGACCGCGGTGAGTGAAGAATAATGGCACTAGTTCGTAGCCAGGTAGCTTCAGATCAGAATGATCTGAGAGGTGTGGGCGGGGATCTGCCTGTGTTTCACTAAGTGCCAAAACAGCTGGTATGTACTTACAGACGTGGACGTACGCAGAAAAGTGATTACTTTTTAGCCCGCGTATATTGGCTACGTCTACCCTGAATTCCCTAGTCATAATCACAGCCAAACACAGAAAACACAAACACCGACGACACTGAACTTAATTGTCTCTGTATAGAACATCCAAATAATAATAGTACAGGCTTGTCAATAATTCATCAGAATATTCGTAGCCTAAGAACTAACTTTGATACATTTTTTACTCATCTTGCATCTCTTGAACATTTACCTGACATAATATTTCTTTCTGAAATTTGGATTTTTGAAAATGAAATCTCGGATTATGCAATTCCAAATTTCACTTTTGTTGCAAATTGTAATAATTCGTATTCAGCTAGAGGTGTTGCAGTATTTCATAAAAATAACTTAAATGATTGTGAGAGTAAATTATGGAAAATGAAAAGTGCCGATGTACTGAGTTTATTTTGTGAAATCTCTAACAAAAATACCACTTTGTTGTAATAAATAACCACCGGCAGAGGGACAGTTAGTTATTTTAGTAAAATATTCAACTGGACTGTGAAATGAAGTCTGCCTTTATTTCCTTAACGTGCTAGCTATTTATACAATTTATTGATTGTCTATCCTAAATGTAAATTACTTTAACTGGGTCATTGATTTTAGCCGGTGCGGCAGTTTGACTTGATTGCTTATTTAGTGGGTAGTCAGCACGAGACCCACTAAATAAGCAGCCCAACAACTGAGTCGTCATTTTGGTGGAGTTTATTTACTTCGGAAGCGATTCATAAACACTGTTGATATCCTGTCTTGGAAAAATGTTATTCCAAATTCTGAATCCTGTGTAGGGAGGAATACTAAGACGGATGCGAGAATTGGGAAATGAAAATTTTTGGTTTTGCTTTATTTTCATTGCTAATTTACTTTATTTATTTTTTTTATAGGATCACCGTTTTGGTGTCTTTTTGATATTGTGCCAATCAAAAATGAGAAACGTGATGTTGTGCTTTTTCTGGCATCCCACAAGGACATCACTCACACCAAAATGCTGGAGATGAATGTTACTGATGAATGTGATAGCGGTAAGTCTGATTGTACCCATACTATTGTGTATTCATCAATTTTCTCATTTGACGTCTTTTGTGTGTTTCTGATGTGTTTGCTGTATTTTCTTGGTGTTGTTTTTTTTTTTGTTTTTTTTTTCGAAGTATTCGTAATTTGATTTTCATTTTATTTTATTAAGACTCGTTTAGTTATTTGTATTGCCCTCTTTGTCATTTGTTAACATCTTTTCGTGTCATTTGTAAATTCCATTGTCCTTCCATTGCTTTTTTGTTATCCGTCTGTTGTCCTTTGGTTTATTGTTGGTTTTTCGTTCATTTTGCTAATAATTGCGAAAACTGATCGATGGTATAGAAACAAAGCTTTAGTTTTTTTTTGAAGTAAACACTAAATGAACTTGTAGGTACTTGTGATGTGGTATAAGTAGATGCGTGACAATTTGCAAGGCTATCGCCGTACTTAAGTCAGGATAAGTATTGTACAATAATTTTGTTCTTCATTGGAACTAATGAATTTATGATTTACATTTGTAAAGTAGAATGGAGGATTAAAAACATGTTAACCATGAAACGAAATCGCAAGATATTTTATGGAAAAAAAATAAATTTTGAGTTTCAGTGCCGTATAATGGGAGTGTAAGTATGTACACATGCATTGACATTAATCAATAAAGTCAAAAGAAAACATACGCATGATTCTTATCTCCTTTAATACATATATACACTAAAATAGTTTCAAGAAAAACATTTGTTTGCAAGCCCGTCTGGTTAAACATTAGATTTGGTCCAGGGAATACTAGATCCGAAGTCTAAACGTCAACATCCCTTATGTGATGTGAAACAACGGATTTCCTTCTACCGTTGTTGAAAAATATTATTATAAAAAGTAGTTCTCACTATTGTCCCATATCTGGCAATACCAACGCTAGATAACCGATTCATCACAATGTCACGAATATGTGATATCATTGCAATGTCAAGAATATGTCATTACATTAATAAAACGTGTTTCAAGCAAGAGGTTACGTTTCTTTCTTTTCGCTTCTTTTCAAGTTCGAAAAACCTTCTTATAAACATTGGCATCCCTTGTGGGGAACCTGATTCTTCCGTGGAAAATATTCGTGTTTCATAGGAAAAAGATTTTTTCAAAGAACAATGGCACTGGCTAAGGAAGAATCTATTTCGAAGCTAATTTGTAACTTCTCCTCGAATTCACAAAAAGTCGCCAAGGCGAAGCAGACAAAAGGGTACTTCGTGGGCCGAAGAAAACTCCTGGACGACTACTGGAGCAAATTCAATGATGCCCATGATATCATCTCATCAACAGAGGTAACAGAACGTAATGAAAAAGATCTTCAGAGGTTGCTATCGGGTGAGCATTTTGCCAAAATTGAATCTGCGTATTGCGACGCCTTAGGAGAACTCAATGATCTCATCGACGAGATGTCCACGACTGCGCATGATACCATAGGTATGTCTCATTCAACTAGAACCCGTCCCGTCATAAGCGGAGGCAGCAACGTCAACTCAACTTTGCCAAAACTTCAGCTGCCCACCTTCGATGGATGGTTGTGCTCTCCAATGTGCAACGATTACATTATCTCAATTGTAGCCTTCGTGGTAGTGCTGCGAGCGTGTTAAAAAATATCCCGATTAGAGATGACAACTTTCAAACAGCTTGGGATATTTTACAAAGTCGATATGACAACAAACGTAGGCTTGTTAAACAGTACCTTCGTGACATTGTAAAGCTGCCAATCATGACTACCGAGTCGTCTTGGAGCTTACGTCAAATTCTTGATGGAATCACGGAAGCTGTTCGGGCTCTGAAGCAACTAGGTCGGCCAACCCAGCAGTGGGATGATTGGTTAATTTT
This sequence comes from Volucella bombylans, assembly GCA_949129095.1. NCBI lineage: Eukaryota > Metazoa > Arthropoda > Insecta > Diptera > Syrphidae > Volucella > Volucella bombylans. Next base: position 108,112,366 of record OX422141.1, on the reverse strand, counting down.
GCATGTGACAGAAAAACTGGATGCTGTCATAATTAAAGACTGGGAAACTTCACTTGATAGCCCGAATTCCATTCCCACGTATGCAGAGCTGGAAAAGTTTCTGGAAAACCACCTTCAAGGACTGGATGCAATGGCTGCATGCTTTCGACAAAATCTAAGGGGAGTCAGCAAAAAACCATCCAAAACACAACCGGTCCACAGCCATCAAGCAAATGTCAATCGATGTCCAAGTTGCTTTGGTAAGCATGCTCTAATGTTTTGTCCTGATTTCAGAAAACAAACCCCAGGACAGAGACTGACGTGTGTGATGATAGCGAAGGTGTGCAAAAATTGTCTCAAAGCTAACCATACACAACAGCACTGCCCCTCGGATTTTACCTGCTTAAAATGTCACCAAAACCACTACACAATGTTACACGACAGCATACAGGTTCAAGAGCCCAACGTAATCACAAACCATTTGCGGTCAAACAACGCCTGTGACCCCCGCCACCCTCGTAATTCACTCTGTGAATGTGTCGACGAAAATTCACTTGTAAAGCTAGAACCGGTTCTCCTAGCTACAGCTCAAATTGGAGTACGATCTGCTACTGGACATCATTTAAAACTTCGAGCTCTTTTGGACAGCGGTTCCCAAGCTTCATTTATTAGTGAGTATGCGGTTTAACAACTTCGTCTTCGACGTACACGGCTGCTTGTGCCGGTGACTGGGGTAGGGGGATCGAGCGTTGGTAAATCAACAGGTCTGGTCGATATCTCTGTGAACTCTCTCAGAGAACCTGATTTCAACATTAACTGTAAAGCACTAATTTTACCACGCTTGGGTCATCTCATGCCCACTGTGCGAATTGACATCAAACCATTTTCTAAATTGTTGGATCTTGATCTGTCTGATCCAACATTTCATGAGCCCGGCTCTATCGACGTAATTTTGAGAGCTGATCTTTATGGCTCTCTTTTACACGGGGAAATTATGCAATCATCTGCTGGTGCTCCTGTAGCACAACGTACCCATTTAGGGTGGGTCATCTATGGGCGCTTAACCGAAACAGTAACTCGAGAGTTACCTTCAAGTCTTTGTGCATTTTCGCAAACTGAACTCGCTGACTTAATTCAGTGTATATGGAAATTCAACGAGCACGAGGACATGAAAACTGTTTCCAAAATGACTCATGATGAACTCTACTGCGAAGAATTCTTCAAGAAAACGGTACAACGGACCAGATCTGGACGATACATCGTCAAGTACCCGTTTAAGGATTCCATCGAGGTAACAACACTGGGGAATTCAAGAGGAGATGCCTTGAAACTTTTCCATCACCAGCTACATCGCCTAAACCACAACCCAACAATGAAGACAATGTACCAAGAATTTATGTCGGAATATCTGAAGCTTGGGCACATGGAACCTGCTTACGAGGATGTGCCACCTCAAGGTGTGTGCTACATTCCCCATCATGGTGTATACAAGGAGTCAAGCTCGACAACAAAGTTGAGAGTTGTCTTCAATGCATCCAGGAAGTACAAATCAGGTAAATCACTTAATGATTGTCTTCATGTAGGTCCGAAGCTTCAGAGTGAGCTCTCTGCAATTATTTTAAAATAGCGTATTCATCAAATTGGCTTTATGGCAGACATTGAAAAATGCTACAGGCAAATACTTGTGCAGCGAGATGATGCCGATATGCAGCGAATCATATGAACAGATAACGAGGGTAGCCCAGCTATTTTCAGACTACTTACGGTCCATATGGTTTAAACTGCTCGCCGTATCTTACAATAAAGGTGCTCCACACCCTGGCCAATGATGAAGAAGCTGAATTTCCTCAAGCTGCTAAAGTGCTCCGGGAAACATTTTACATGGATGACTGCCTCCACGGCACTGATTCGGTTGAGACTGCTCAACAACTTCAGATAGAACTACAGAAATTGCTACAACGAGGAGGTTTCTTGCTACGAAAATGGAATTCAAATTCGACAGAGTTTCTAAAAGGAATAAGCACTTACGACAAGTTGAGCGACCCTTGCTGTGATTTGAATTTGGACCGTGAAACCAAGGCAAATGGGATCTACTGGTATTGTAAAAGTGATTGCATAGGCTACAAGGTGAGCGTCACAAAAGTCTCGTCAGCAATTACAAAACGTCAATAACTTTCCGATGTCGCCAAAATTTATGACCCAACTTGCCTGCTGGCTCCAGTCCTGATAACAGGCAAAATAATCTCTCAACAATTGTGGCTTTCTGGTATTTACGGGGATGATCCACTTCCGGAACGTCATCAGCAGAACTGGATTCGATTTCGAGAAAAGCTTCCATGGATAGATGACATCAAAGTTTCTAGGTGGGTTTTCTCGTCACCAGAGGCCTCGAACTACCAACTACATGTTTTCTCCGACGCATCTACCTCTGCTTATGCGGCCGTTTCCTATCTAAGAGTCAAAACAATTGATGGTGAAATTAAAGTGTCGATTCTCATGGCCAAAACTAAAGTCGCACCGTTAAAGAAGATCACTGTCCCGTGTTTGGAACTCAATGGAGCACTTCTTGCTTCGAAAGTAGCTACCAAAGTGCTCGACACCTTAAAGCTGACGTCAATTACGACTTACTGTTGGTCTGACTCGAAGACAATTCTTAGCTGGATCCGGTCAAATCCTGGAAAGCATACGCAATATGTTGCCAACCGAATTACCAAAATCCAAGAGCTGACAGCTATTGATGGTTGGAGGTATGTGCCCACTGATAGTAACCCTGCTGACGTAGCCTCCCGCGGTGTGTATCCTTCCCAGCTGGGGAACCTCGACATATGGTGGACTGGTTCAGACTGGTTAAAGAAAGACGAAAACGAATGGCCGAAACAAGGTGGCGACGTCAAAGAGGTACTTGAGGTAACTTCATTACTTACGCAAGCCCCATCCAAATTGACGGAGAATGTTGGTGCATTGGGACTCCTCGGCAGATACTCCAATATCGACACATTAGTTGTAGTTACATGCTGGTGCCATCGTTTTATTGACATCAAACTAGGAAGACAACATTCTAAATCACCCTGGTGCACAGCCTCGGAACGACGAGTGGCCTTACATTTCTGGATAAGGTATGTTCAAAAAATACATTTTGCTAATGAAGTTTCTTGTCTCTCTCAAGGTAAGCCTATCAGTTCAAAAAGCAAGTTACTAAAACTAAATCCAATTATCGACGAAAGCGGCATCATACGATTGAATGGGCGACTAAGAAATGCTTGGCTGCCTATGTGTGAACGATTTCCTATTATACTACCTAAGGAAAGTAGATTTACTGAGATGCTTATAGATCAAGGACATTCGTGTACTATGCATGGTGGCAAGCAAACAACGCTAAACTTTCTCAGAAGACGCTATTTCATAATCGATGGTCGGGCCTCAGTTCAGAAGTTCATTCGTCATTGTCTGACATGTTTTCGTCAAAAAACACTAATTACAACCCAAATTATGGGAAGTCTTCCCACTCCTCGTTGTACAGCTGCTGCTCTGTTCAAGCATTCTGGGTTAGATTGTGCTGGACCTTACGCCATTCGAACCACAAAAGGCCGAGGTCATCGTAGTTACAAAGGATGGGTTGCTCTCTTTGGCTGCCTGAGCACTAGAGCTATCCATCTCGAACTCGTGAGCGACATGACCACCGAGACGTTCCTTGCGGCTTTGCGACGCTTCTTTTCCACACGAGGATACAGCTCTAGCATCTATAGCGACTGTGCAACGACATTCTCTGGTGCAAATGCGGCACTCAAGGAAGATTTTGCAGCGTTTCGAAAGCAGTTAGAGGAAGGCGCGCGGTCCATTGCGTGCAACGGTGTTTCATGGCACTTCATTCCACCTGGGTCTCCGAACTTTGGGGGCATATGGGAGGCCGGCGTCAAGAGCATGAAACATCATCTGAAGCGAACCATCGGCGAAGCAAGTCTGACTTTAGAGGAATTGTATACCGTCCTCAAGCAGATTGAAGCTGTGCTTAATTCGAGACTGCACTGTCTGATGAACCTAATCACTTAGCCGCCTTGACCCCTGGGCATTTCTTGGCGGGTAGCCCCATTACTGCCACTACGGAACCAAACTTGTTAGATATCAAGACCGGTAGACTTTCACGATGGAGACAGCTCCAACAAATGCAGCAGGATTTTTGGAAAAGGTGGAGTTGTGAATATTTACATGAGCTCCAGGTAAGAAACAAGTGGAAACAAGCCAAAAGGAACATTAAAGCGGACGACCTGGTCCTGGTTCGAGATGAACGTGCACCACCCACTCAATGGCCATTAGGCCGAGTTTTGGAGGTACATTCTGGAGACGACGATATGGTGCGAGTAGCTACGATCCGTACACAATCATCGATATTGAAACGAGCTATCTCAAAGTTGGTGGTGCTTCCAATTGACGATGAGCCTACGGATGAACACGGTGGGCGGCCAGGGGTTTCGTCACAATAACTGGACGAGGTGGGCGGAATGTTGAAAAATACTCGTATTATTATAAAAAGTAGTTCTCACTATTGCCCCATATCTGACAATACCAACGCTAGATAACCGATTCATCACAATGTCACGAATATGTCATTTCATTGCAATGTCAAGAATATGTCACTACATTAATAAAACGTGTTTCAAGCAAGAGGTTACGTTTCTTTCTTTTCGCTTCTTCTCAAGTTCGAAAAACCTTCTTCCAAACAACCGTCACTATGTTGACTGTTTTTGTTGTTAAAAGTATTATTCAAAAATTATTTCTCGTATTTTATTAATCGTTGAAATATGTACCACATATAACAATATCTCACTTATATAGGCGGCTTTACAATCCGAGGTGACCTTGTGCCTCTACCTACATGCCTGTCCAGCCAGCTCTGTTATTTGCTAGCTTTTTCCAATATCGCCAATATCCACGCCTGTTCAATTGAACGCAGTACCTAACTTTAGGGTCTTCCTCGTCTGCTTTTTCCCTCGATGATGGATTCAAAGACTTTTTCAACTCGAGCAGCGATGTTTTTCTATGGTCACCCTGCAGAACCGGGCAAAGTAAGCAAGGATGCCAACACTGGAATCAGCTTCGTGTAGTTCTTCCCGATATTCATGTCATAGGCGCCCTTAAAATCGACAAATAAGTGGTAGGTATCGATCTGGAATCCGAGTTATGTAAAATTTGGTAAACAACTTCACCTGTTTACAAAATTTTTAGTTTTTTTCAAGTTCAAAGTTCTTAAAAAGTCTAAATAAGGAAGACTGGAACCGCTCAGAATATCAGATGGAGCCTACAACGAGTTAAAGACAAGTGTATCTCATGCTCTAAGCCGATCAGGACCAGCTCAAAACTAATTTCTACCACTGAAATAAGCTAATACTAATACAACTCGTTGTAGCTGATATCTGTCATCGGGTGTTGTCCTTTCATTGCTTCAAGTCACCTGAAACCGATGGCACATAGTAAGTTGTGTTACTATCTGCTACGAAGGGAAAAGCAAAACCAGCGTCATGGTTTCCATCCAGCAGGAAGGCCTCCCTACCGACCCTATCAGTCTCAGGAACCTTTATGTCAGGTACCACGAGATATTTAACATGTCCCCTCAGAAAGTAGCAGACGACCTTGCTGCATTCGGCAACTATGTTCACTCTAAACGACTATCACACCTACAACGAAGCCGAGCCGACCACGACAAATTTTTTCGTCCATAACGTGCCTCCCTTGCCAGCGCTTAAACCATCCTGCCTCACACCTCCACCCCACAACATCCCTCTTACATTTTACTACCAGAATGTAAGAGGTCTTCGCTCTAAAACCAATGCTGTCCTACGTCAATCGCATGCTCTTCCCTTTGATATTTACGCCTTGACCGAAACCAATTTGATTCCCGACATAAAGAACCAGGAATTGTTCCCTCCTACTTTTAATGTTTTCCGCGACGACGATCCTACCCGCACAAATAGAGATTCCCCCTGTCGAGGCGTCCTACTGGCGATAGACAATAGCCTTAACTCTTCTCCCATTACAATTTCTTCATCCTCTAAAGCCGACTTTGTCGCAATAAAAATATCACTGCCTCTCAAGTCCCTTTACGTTATATGTTGCTACATCCTACCAGCTCAACCTATCGAATCTTACCAATTTGTTATTGATGCGATCGATCATTTAATTGACCTGTCAGACCCTACTGATGATATCCTTATTTTCGGCGACTTTAATCTTCCTCAGCTACAGTGGACTCCATCAGATGATCAATCGTTTTTCATCGCTTCAAATGCCATCTCAGCTAAGGAATGTCTCTTCTTAGATCGCTTAACAGACTCTATGCCAAGTCAGTGGTATATCCAATTATATGGGTAGGCAATTAGACCTTATTTTCACAACAGATCCAATTAACTCCTCAGTCTCACTTTGTCCCCTATCTCTCTCAACAATCGATAACTACCATCCCCCCCTTCTACTTTCATTTTTTCATAACTCTTCATTCCAGTCTACTCCCCCCACAACTCTCTCATCCCATGACTTTCATAAAGCAAACTTTCACAAAATCAGTGAATATCTCAGCAGATCCCTCTTTAACTTTCACAACTTAAGTATAAATGATGCCTTATCCATCTTTTATAAAGAAATATTTAATTCTTTTTCCCTTTACGTTCCGTTTTCCCACCTTAAAACATCATCTACTAGTCCTCCCTGGTATAATCGCAAGCTTCGTTCCTTACGAAATAAGAAAAATAAGTTATGGGCTGTTTTCCTGCGTACCAGATCCTTTACCAACTATTCCAACTATCTTGGTGCTTATCTTCATTTCACCGAACTTTACGATTCCCTTTACCAGCGCTACCTTAACAATGCCCAAGTCAACCTTATAAACCACCCTAAGTCCTTTTTCCAATTTGTTAACTACAAAAGAAAGTCCGATGGTTACCCTCCTTCCCTCTCTTTCAACAACAGGTCATCAACCGATCCACTCACCATTGCCAACCTATTTGCCACATTTTTTAAATAATCCTTCACCAACGACTCCTTTGTACCAGATCCATCCTATTTTAGTTACCTACTGAACTTCTCCAATGGCCCACTTCTTTCTCATATTTTGGACCCGTCTTATATCGAATATAAATTACACCAACTCAATGACGAATTCACACCCGGCCCAGATGGCCTTCCTGCCATATTTCTTAAAAAATGTTCTTCATCTCTTTCCCTTGCCCTTTCTAATCTCTTTCGTCGATCCCTTTCACAAGGAGAATTTCCTCAGGTTTGGAAAACCTCCTTCATAACCCCGATCCACAAGAAAGGATCAAAGAATGAAATAACCAACTATCGTCCCATCGCTAAACTCTCCCATATACCCAAACTCTTCGAAAGTATTTTGTATGAAGCTCTAAGCTTCCAATGCAAATCACTTATTTCCCCTAGACAACATGGCTTCTTAAAGGGTAGGTCAACCACCACAAATCTCGTTGAATTCGTATCCTTTGCCCTCTCTGCCCTAGAGAATGGCAATGAAGTCGATGTAGTTGCAACCGATTTTAGCAAAGCCTTCGATAAAATCTCTCATCGGTTAATTATCTATAAATTGTCTGCCTCGGCTTTGAACCCATATTGTTAAAATGGATATCCTCTTACCTCGAAAACCATTTTTACAGTGTTCGTTTTAGGTCAGCCCAGTCCGCTCCATTTTTGGCTACCTCTGGAGGTCCACAAGGCAGCCATCTCGGTCCCCTTCTTTTTATATTAACCATAAATGATATCGATATGATCATCAAACACTCGTCTGTCTCCCTTTACGCCGACGATACCAAATTTTTCAAAACCATTTCCTCTCCCCATGACTCTTTCCTCCTTCAACAAGATCTTGATAGTTTCTCGATCTGGTGCCTCAAAAATTCTTTGGAACTTAACATCGCCAAATGCCAATCCATCACCTTCTCACATAAGCGGAACCAATCTCCTCCCCGACTCTATCTTCTCCATAACCAACCTATCTCCTCCGTACAGTCTCTTCGCGACCTCGGCATTTTGTGTGACAGCGAGCTCAACTTCCGTTTACAAATGGATGAGATAATCCTCAAAGCCAACTCTGCACTAGGTTTTGTAAAACGGTGGTCCAAAGAATTCACCAACCTATACGTGACCAGGTCCCTCTATATTACCTTTATTCGCCCCCTCCTAGAGTACGCCAGTCAAGTATGGTCGCCATATCATCGTGTTCATATCTCGAGAATTGAAAGCATTCAGCGTCGTTTTCTTCGATTTGCTCTTCGAGGTATGCCCTGGGACGATCCTTTTAATCTGCCCCCCTATCAAAATCGTCTCAACCTTATCAACTTAAACACCCTCGAAGATCGCAGAGATGCAGCAGACTTTCTCTTCATTCATCGACTCCTTTCAGGTCACGTTGAATGCGCGTCCCTTCACAACTCCATTTTCCTCAACACTAACCCTCGTAATCTACGTACCCCTCGACTCTTCTATCTATCAACCCACCACACCTCCTATGGCGCGAACGAACCAATCTCCCGTATGCTACGTCAAATCAACTCAAACCCTACCGTCTTTGACTTTCACCGCACCACTTCCTACCTCAAATCTGTTCTCCTTCACCACTCCAACCAACCTTAGTTTTAAGTTTTAGTTTAAGTTTATTTTTTAAGTTATAGCTCGTATTAAGCCGAATAAATGGGGGCTTTGGCCCCCACCAAAATTACAAATAGGAATAGACCATCTGCTTGAAACTCTGAAGAAAATCTTCACTGACATATTTGGAAAAGATGGCTACACCCTGTCTACACCCAGGTTGAATGGTTGAGTTTCAGGTGTGCACTGTATAAGCTCCAATATACCTAAAAACGCCTACGTTTCTGCCAAACTGCACTTCAAAATATAGTAGGAAAAATTAAAGGCGCATTCTACAAGAAGGAGCACGGTGATTTTTTTCATTAGGATGATGAGGGAGGTGTCTGTTTTTATTCATCTAATGTTAAAAGGCATCACAATCCATCTTTCCAACAATGATAAGCATTTGGGTGTCATCCAGGACAATAAAGTTCGTTGGACTAAGCATATTGCATCAAAAACTTCCAAGGTTCTTACGGTAATCTAGCAGTGTTAACGAGCTTTCCGCATAGCATATACCATGTCACTGAAGAGGACCCATTGGATCAACATGTTTATGATAAGACTAATTATAATTAGTTTTATGCTGGCAAAAACTTTCACGGAATGTATCACTTCTACTTTTAGCGGACTCCAAGGAACGGACTGCTTCTGCTGCATGATTGCTTTCTTGAGCATGTCGGACACTGCTTCCCTTTGATACTCATATCATGGCTCTCAGAACCATCTTCTTTAGACAGAATTGGTTTGTAGTACAACAAGGGTAGTAGACTCTGATCACATACATATCCCATCTTTTTCAATTACACCAGAAATCGTGTGAAAGTCTGAAATCTGTTTTTTCTGATCCTGACCCTGATGGCAAATAACCCTATTGAGAAAAATCGATGAAGAGGTCGAAGTATCTGCTTTTGTGGCGACAACAAAACTGCGCTTAAGGTCTTGCTGTGTCCTCTCATCACTTCCAAGTTAATTGGAGAATGCAAGGTTCGCTGTGCCCAGTAAGGCCGAACCCATTGAGAGTTATGAGAGGAGAGATTAGAGGTTTTCATGCTTCGAACACGCGTTAGAACTGTTTGCGTCCTAGGCTAGTATTTTTGTTGATAGTTCGGTATCTTGGAAGCATTACTCTCCAAATGAATGCCTCCGAGGCATCTAAAAGGTCATCGCCTTTCCTGCAGTCTCTCAAAGAAAAGACTGTACATTGCCTATCTGTCGCGTAAAGGTACACTACGGTTTTGCTAAGCACCAACATGTCTTCAAGGAATGATTTAAAAGTAGTGCTTCAGGTCTTTTCGGCATTTCGAAAGGATGGCTACACATATCCGGGAAATGAAGAACATAACGTGGCGGTTAAGGAGAAAAGGCAAGTCTTCAAAAATGAATTAAAAAAGGCGAATCGACAAAGTACTGCTTAAGCTAAAAGAAGGGTGCAAGCATGAATGAAAGAAATTGGTAGTTTTTTTTTTTTTATAATTTACGCGCGCTCAAGAGATTTAAGTACCCTTAAAATGTTTGCGCGGGCGAAGATAAATTAGGGAGGAAAGAAAGATTGGCACCGATGTACGTTGGTTTTAAATGTCTGAGTGTTACAATGACTAGAAAATAGAGAGCTCGGCAGGGCATTCCACAAGCGAGTTGTTCAGCTTAGGAACGAATCACGATATTTTAGAGTACGTCCGAAAGTGGGCTTGAGGGTATACTGATGAGCATTCATAGCGAGACGAGTGTTACGGTTAACAGTTTGAAGGGGCGGAATGCTACTGGCCATTTCTATGGAGCATTAATGACGGAAATAGCAATTACACAAAGTGAGACACGAGAAATTGTCGGTGTTCGAGGGTGTCTATTGATTGGGTGATATTACCATAACCTATGAGTTTTAACGCACGGTTTTGAATCCTATCTAGCAGGTGCAAAGATGTTTTGGGAGCACCCGACCAGATGTGGGCGGTGTACTCCAATTTAGGCCGGATAAATGCCTTATATATTGTGGCCTGATCAGAGGGGGTGAAGTATTTCTTACATCGCTTGAGGAAACCTAGACATTTCGCAGCATTTTTGACAACATCGAATATGTGGTCATTCCAACGTTAGTTGTCACATACCGAGCCGAGAATGAAAAGTTTTTCAGTTTCGACGATGCAAGTGATAATGGCTGGGTGTTTAAATTTGTTTAAATTTCGCTTTAACGACAGCAGACAGCATTGTGTTTTGGAAGCATTAAATGTCACTCTGTTGATATCGGAATTTAATGAGCTTGACATACGCTGGCGTTCCCGTTCTACAGCAGAGAGTACTGTCGTCAGCAAAATTAAAAAGAGTGTTGGAGACAGAGTGGAGCCTTGGGGCACACCAGCATTTATTTTGTGAATATCAGACTTGAAACCATACAAGATAACTTGTATTGAAAGGTAGTTTCTAATCCATTGAAGAAGAGGGGCATCGATCCATGGATGGATTTTCGACAAATATCGAAATTGGAAATATCAAGGGCAACTATCTTGCTTTCGCCAGATCGATGTACGCATTGGTTCCACTTTTTGTTGAGATATGCCATCAGATCACCAGTGGACCTGTTCCATATTGCCGGTCATTGAAAAGTTTTCGTGTTTCGAGATATTTCATGAGCTGACGATTTATCAGCGTTTCCATGACCTTGGAAAGAAGGGACGTAAGTGCAATGAGCCTGTAGGAGGAGAGAGAAGATGGTTCGCCTATTTTAGGGACGGGCTGGAAAAATGCTGTTTTCCATCTGCTTGGGAAGAGTCCTAAAGAGAAGGATTGATGAAAAAGCTTACGCAGTGGTGATGCCAGCGCGGAAGAACACCTCTTCAGAAGAAGGGGAGATATACCCTCTGGACCAGCGGCTTTATGTATGTTTAGATCTTTAAGTACTCTTGCTACTACACGTGTTCGAAAGTAGATTCGTCGCATTGAAGATTCGACACAGTCAAGTGTAGGCGGGGACAAAAATAAAAAAGAACTACTTGGGCACATTTTACAAAACTTTTAAGATGTTTCATTACAATTGAAAAACCGACAGGTTTTAGACAAAATGCAATGCCAAAAGCATAAGCAAATGGTGTTATTATTTTCAAGTTATTCTATTCAACAAATAAGAGTCCGCAAAAGTTTTAAAAAACGGGTCACACACATTCTGAAGAATATATTTAAATGGTTCGCAGCACTTCATCAATTAGGAGTAACCGCCCAACAGATTCCACACAGATTTTATATGGACGGAGCCAAGATCTGAAGGTTTCATGCGATAGTGTCTTTGTTTGAGCAAACAGTAAAACCATTGAAGATACGATCGTAAAGACCATGCATGCCCATGGCAAGCTCATCGAGTCTTTGTTGTTAGATGTCTTCGTTTCTTACCTACTTTGTTACTATACCGTGTAAATGTCCTCAGCCCTACAAATAGTGTGCCCCTGATAGTTCCGAACAATCCTGTCAAGTATCATGTCGATGAAATTATATGACACCATTTCGGAATCCCTTTGTAAAATCTCGATGGTTTTTAATTACCATCCAGCTCAGGCAGATCAGCTGGGCAGGGGTACCAAAATTAGGCATTTGTTTATATTACTCTAAACCATAAAAAACCTCCAAGATACCCCTTTTGTATGCCATATCGCATATTGATAATCCTTCCAAGGATATCTTTGAGTCATCACATTCATAACATATTTGACATTTGAATAACGCTAATACTTTAAGCAATACATACTCGTAGGCCTACTTAAGATATTCTTAACTTTCAAATGTTCGTACATATTTTAGACTAATTGGAACCACTTTGGCCAGGTACTTAGCGATTAGTTAAAGCACTTACTTTCTAATTTCCCATTTCACCAGAGGACAAAACGTAACATACAAATAACGTAATAAATACACCACCGCGCACGTTCATAATTAGTCGTTATTTTAAGGAGCTTAACTCCCATTTAAAAACCACCGCGCCGTTGCCTCAGAGAGGTTATGAAACGCATAATACAGTACAAATAATCAGAATGGTATCCTTCTTGTACGAGGATAAGGCACTCATGGTGAATAAAAACCAATGTATACAATAAAAAAAAATAAGAGCCAGGCACCTGGGAGCTTCTCATTCACTGGTAATGTTGTTCCTTGATTTTCAAGTACCATGCAATTGTTTCTCATTAACTTTTTCGAAAAATGAACATTTGAAATTTTAATGATTCCCTACGGAGAGACTTGGTGTCCTTGCTGCTGTACAAAATATTGCATTAGCTACCGCTGCCGTGATTTTACGTTGAGATTCGCATTTTAGGTAAGCAGATGAAAACTGGAATGTAGTTATTGCGTTTCCGTGCATTGTGCATTGATTTACAATAAAAAAAAGTTCTAAACAACAATTCAAAAAGAATGCGGAAGATCACAGAGAATGGGCTATTGAAAAGGTGCTGAGGATTGATAAAAAATTTTAAGAATTATTAATTGAAATTGAATATAAATAAACCAGGAATGTGTATGTACAAATTTGGACCAATATTTTCAATAATCAACAACTCTTAGAGGGATCTTATTTCTGAGGTCCTTGAATGATGCTAGGCATTCAGACTTTGCAAAAGCTTTGTTTTACATTCACATAACACAAAGGTACTTTGGTACTTTGAACTACACTAATGGTATTTTTAATCATGCAATATAGCCTTATTTGGGTGGCCTACATATCTCTTCCTTAAACTCAAAACTGCTGTTTGGGAGGTGTGTTTTCTCCTCATATAGTGGCAACACTATTTCTACAGATTGTCAATTTGAGAGTTGATTTGTGGTAGTACGTTTTGCCATTTTACGATGAATAGATTAACGCCAGAACAACGCGTGCAAATTCTACAAAATTATTTTGAAAACCATTCGTTTCGCCAAACTTATCGTGCATTTTACGGTCGACATAATCGTCGATCTGAGCAAGTTATTCAAAACACGATGAATCGTTTTCGCACCACGTACACTCTAGTGGATAATACGCATTCCCAAAGTCGACAAACAGTGCAAACAGAAGAAGTTATTGCCGTTGTGGAGCGCAGTGTTGAGGAGAATCCGAATGAGTCGATTCGCCATCGTGCACAGCAATTGGAGCTATGCCCATCCACTTTGTGGAAGAGTTGAAACCGCATGACCATTATATGCGTCGTAGGTTCGGTGAATGGGCCAAAAACATGATTCAGCTTGATCCTCATTTGTTCTACGATGAAGCCCATTTTTGGTTAAATGGATATGTAAACAAGCAAAATTCCCAAATTTGTGTAGACGCCCTTATAACCATTATAATTCACTGTCTGGTGTGCTTTATAGAATGTTGGAATCATCGGCCCATATTTCTTCAAGGACGATGCCTGCCAGAATGTTACCGTCAATGGAGAGCGCTATAGAAACATTATTTCTGACTTCTTCGTTCCTCAGTTGAATGGCATTGACGTGGCAGAGCTTTAGTTTCAACAAGATGGCGCAACATGTCACACAGCGCGCGACACCATCAATTTATTGCGGGAAATATTTGCTGAACGCATAATATCGCCTAATGGACCTGTGAACTGGCCTCCACGATCCTGTGATCTCACACCTTTAGATTACTTTCTTTGGGGGTATGTGAAGTCACTAGTCTATTCCGATAAACCAGAGACGTTGGACGATTTGGAAGTCAACATTTACCGTTTTATTGCTGATATACACCTTGAAAGTAGTATGGTGCATTGTAAATATCTTGTGGAGAAGGTGAAATGTACGAGTATCCTCGGAGTCTCTTCATCACATCCCAGCCCTTCCTTAATATTTTGTTTCATTGTGTGGTTGCTTCGGAAATTATGACGAATGAGAGCACTAACAAAACTATGTTCGATCATATAAAACAAGCTTTTTGATCGAATTCTTGACATATTCAGGCCAAAGCTTTCTTTGATTTATCACATGTGGCCAATGTTTTCCACTTTCAAAAGAGAAAAAGTAACAATCAACTTCTGGAAAAATTTGCTAATTTGATTTATAATAGTGTAAACAGGAGTCACTAGGTTGTCACGTTCGACTATATTAGGCTTGTCAGAGCTGTTGAAAGACTGAGCAATAGGGGAAGCTTAGCAAACTGATTTAAGGACTACCTTTCTTCGAAGACATTTCGCTTCAAAACCAATAAAAGATGCAGCAATGAACACCGAGTTCAATGTAGAGTTCCTCAGTGCTTTAAGCTCGGCCCCCTATTTTTCACATTGTGCACCAATGAACTTTTAAAGTATTTCAAGAGGAGTATACCGTTTGTATATACGGACGACATGGCCATTGTTGTGTCACACCAGCCGCCAGAATAAACTACGAAAATAATGCAAGACGAGTTCAATGTAGCAAGCGAATTGTGTCATGATAACGGGCTGGTAATAAATACTTTAAAAAATCCATAAAAATCCATACATATTCGCAGCCCAAGATACCCAAAATCCCAAAGAGTTATAAGAACATATAGATCTGGAAATACAGCAGCAGAAGAAAATATTGAGCTTGTTGATACCTATAAATATCTAAGCATTACCATCGACAAGTAATTTTACTTTGTACTCGTACATAATTAGTCTCAGGAACAAGCTTAGAAGATGTTTATTTCCAAATCGTTGTCTACCACGCACGTATAGAATCAAGGTTAACGTATGAAATCTTGTAGTGGGAAAGTGCATCGCAAGCTACAAAATATATAGGACAGAGTTAATAAGTTAATATCAAAGCGACATACGAATTCCAAAAATGAAGCAGATCTACGAAATGAGTACAGTATCGGAGTATATTAAAGATTCAAGTCTTCGGGAACAAATCAATCGCCAGATCCAAAAGAGAAAACAAACAGAGGGGATGCCCCAATATAAGCGAAAACGAGCTGTAAGTGACCCTGCGATCTGCTTACAGCCTTCCACAAACTTAAAAAACATTCGTGAAGTCAACTAAGAAATAAAACAGCATTATCCCGAGGCAGTAACATAAATACCAAGAAAAAAATAAGTTGTTCTCCTATAATTTATTTGCAACTTGCTCATTAAAACATCATAAAAATATTTTAATAAATAATTCCTTACATTAATGCTGCAAAAAAATAAATAAATAAAAAGCAGACACAAGCGAATGGATGGAGAAAGCAAGAGTAAGGAAAATGCGAACCAAGAAATGAGACCGTGCACGGAGCATCAAGGAAGAAATAAAAAAAAGTGAATTTAAAAACAAAATAAAAAAAATAAATTAAAATTTCAATATTGTATCTGTGTTTAAATAGTAAAATAAAACAAAAAGCCAACGTTTTTTTTTTTGGTCCAATCGAGCCAGATGGTAAATGTTTAGCAGAATTTATTGATTTGTTGGCAACAGGCTTGATGGTAAAATATACAGTTATCCTATATTTTTCGATCGTATGATTTAGCTTAGCGGAAAATATATGTGTATATACTCCTCCAACTGTTCTCTGGGTGACAAATTTACTGCTTCTTTTCCGTTAAAATAAATTTAGTTTTCGCCTAATTTTATTGAGTTCTCCCTAGAATAAAGTAGTTTTTTATTTCAATTAAATTGGTTTTGGTCAAAATTCGGTTGTAGCTTTTTCTGTGAAAATCTGCTCTCTAATTGTCGGGTGCAAAGATGGCTACTGACGATGATTTTTATTTATCGGTGACACAAATTAATGAGTTCATTAAAAGTTTTCGCGATAATCCAAATAGAGATGTTCTTACTACCAGTGGCACGCTAGAGGCTTAGAAAATTGAAATTGAAGCATTGTGGAATGAATTTCGAACAGATTATTCCGCTTAAATTATATTCTGCGATTATTCTGCTTAAAAAATACAGACCAACAGTTAGACTATGCAAAATTGCTCGCAATTAAAGCCAGATGCGGAAGCATTAGGGGATCCTATTTCACTACAATAGGAAGTTTAATTGATTTATTGAAAGTTCATGAAAGAAAAGAATCGAAAGATAATGTGATACCCTCTCAATTAAAGTTCAGCCTTGTGATGCAGAGCGTTTAGAAGGAGATTACCATTCCTGGCCTACATTTCGTGACATGTTCACATCTATCTACATTCAACATCCACGTTTAAGTGATGTAGAAAAGCTATACCACTTGCGTCTGAAAACTAAGAAAGAGGCTCACAACATTGTCGATAAATTTTCACTTACAGCAGATAATTTTCAGCTGACTTGGAATGCCTTGAAATCTCAGTATGAAAACAAACGAATTCTAATAAACACCAAATTAAAAATATTATTTTCGATTCCTTCTGTCTCAACTGAAACTGGTTCCGCTTTGAGAAAACTTCACAGATCCGTTAATGATTGCTTAGGTGTACTAAAAAACTACGAAATTAGAATAGAGAATTGGGATCCCATCATAATTTTTCTTATTTCTCAGAAGCTTCCTGAAAATACTTTGTTCCTGTGGGAACAAGATATTCCAAAAACCAATGAACTTCCCACTTGGAAATTCTTGGATGATTTTCTTGCTCGCAGATAGAAAATACTCAAATCCGTTGAAGAACTTAAGCAAGGTTCTAACAGTTCAAAACGAGTAAATACTTTCCATATTGAACAGATTAAATTTTCCTGTAAACTATGTAATAGCAATCACCTCTTGCGCTTATGCAAAACATTTTAGAACATGGACATCTCTTCTCGAAGAAAGGTAGCGCAGACGCATAAGTACTGCTATAATTGTCTTGCACTTACACATTCGGTGTATGAATGCAAAAGTAAAGTCTCTTGTGATCAATGTGGCAGACGGCACCACAGTTTACTTCATTTTACCGAGCCTAGTAATAAAACAGTTTCTCAAGATCTCAGAAAAAGATATTCAGTCCTCTTCTCTTCGACGTCTAAGCTGCTTTTCAATTAGCCAGAAAAGGAATGTTCTGCTGGCTACAGCTTCAGTAAAGATTACAGTGCATAACCAATCATTTCTTTTAAAAGCTTTAATCGAACCTGGTTCTGAAACAACATTTATTTTGCGGTCTGTTGTGAACCGATTAAAGCTTCCAACCCACTTAACCAATGCATTTATTTATGGCATTGGAAAAGTGCAAAGTGAATTTTCGACAAGTATGTGCTCCCTGAATATGGAATTCCGTGTCAACCCTGATGTTTGTATTCCTGTTTCTGCTGTTGCTTTAAAAAGATTAACAGGTAATTTTCCATCGCGTACTGTTGAATCTTCAAACTTGGTTGAGTTCAAAGGTTTGCGATTAGCTGACCCGAACTTTGATAAGCCGACTCTTGTAGATATCTTGATAGGTGCAGATATTTATCCTCGGATTATGCGTGAAAGTGTGAAGCGAACGGGCGAAAATTCTCCGATCGCGCAAAATTCAGTTCTTGGTTGGATACTTTCAGGACGGTGTGGCGAACCGTCTGTTAAGCCCACTTATAAGTCGTTTTTTAGTGATCTTTCCTTAGAAAAAGAAATTCAGAAATTCAAGAAGTAAAGCCCATTTCAAAAGAAGAATACTTTTGTGAACAGTTATTTACAAATACGACCACTCGAAACTAAGATAGTTCTTATATAGTTAAACTTCCATTTAAGCCTCACTTAAATATTTTGGCCTTAGGTCGATCCAGGAAGAATGCCATTGTGCAATATCTCCGCCAAGAAAAATGTTTGTTGTGTGATTTACCGCTCCAAAAAAAGTATAATAACGTTCTCGCAGAATACATCTCCTTAAACCACATGAACCTTTGAATCATTCTTTGAATCTTCAGTCAGCGCACTTTTATCTGCCGCACCATGCAGTCTTTAAACTGCAGAGTGCTTCAATTAAAGTTTGAGTGGTATTTAACGCGAGTGCTTATAAGGAGAACGGAATGAGTCTTAACGACTTTTTATATAGCGGTCCTGCTTTACAAAATGATCTCCAAGCTATTTTACTCCGATGGTGACAATATCCTTACGTCTTCAATAGCGATATTGAAAAAATGTATCGCCAAATGCATGTTCACAAGGACCATCACCCGTTTCAACGAATAATCTTCCGACCTTCTCATGCTAATTCAGCCTTAGAAGAGTTTGAAATAAACCGAGTCACTTTTGGTGTCAACTGTGCACCATACTTAGCTATACTCACATTGCACCAACTCGCTGCAGACGAAGGAAATAAATACCCCTTAGCGAAGGAAATAGTTCCCACCGATTTCTACGTTAATGACGTATTTTCTGGTGGGTTTGATTTGAGCTCCGTCGTCCGAAGTATGAAAGAATTAAATGCACTTCTTTTAGCTGGTGGATTTTGTCTAAAAAAATGGAGTGCGAATCATTCACGTTTGTTAGAAAACATTCTTCGTGAGAATGTTTTTGACCAACACTTCCTGCTTTTCGACGAATCATCTCACACTAAGGTTTTAGGTATTGGTAGGAATGCAAGGGAAAATTTATTCTATATTCGATGTGAGACATTTCCTGCACCTTAACGACGAACTTTTTTTAAATACGAGCAAAAATCGTATAGCAAGCAATTTACGACCCGATTGGTTGGTTAGCTCCAACAACGATTTTATTAAAAATTTTAATACATGGCTTTTGCGATGCATCTCAGAGTGTGTATGCGGCCGCCATATACTCGAGAATCTCTGATTCATCTGGAAATGTTTTTACCTACCTTCTCTGCTCGAAAACAAGAGTGGCACCTCTTAACGCCAAGGTTAGAGCTTTGCGGAGCTGTTCTCCTTACAAAACTCGTAAATGCTGTGCTAACTAATTTGCGCCTCAAGAATTGTCCGGTGTACCTTTGGACTGACTCGATGATTGTCCTTTACTGGCTTCATGGCTGCCCATCTCGCCTTGGAACATTTGTTAGGAATCGGGTATCGAGAGTGAAAACGGAGTGCCGATATTGGCTCTCGAAGTATCATTCCTCAGGCTTTGGTTACGAATAATCTCTATTGGAATGGGCCCAGTTGGTTAAAATTTCCTTCAGGTACATGGCCGATAACCACCATCGAAGAAAATTCCACTTCGAAATTTGAAGAGACAAAAGTTAAAAGCTTCACCACAAAGCAAAACACGTATGATGATGTTTTACATCATTTTTCATGCTATTCTCGTGTTGTAAAAGTTCTAGCATATGTCTTATCCTTATCCTCTCCAAAAAGAATGGATGGATATAAATACTCTTCAAAAATACTTAGCCACAAAGTAATAGCCTTTGTCAAAGCTCGGTTAGTTTTATTAGCCCAATGTAAATATTTTCCTGAGGAGTACAAAGCCTTATCGAATTAGCTCAATTTTATCGCTCAATCCTGCCTTAGATTCTCATGGTATTCTTAGAGTAAATGGACATTCAACCAATGCGTGTTTAAGCTAAAGCGAACAATTTCCTATTATTCTACCATATATTTCCCCATTATCAAGAATTTTGGTCGATTTGTTTCATAACCGGTGGCAACCACCAGCTTTTGAACCTTATGCGAAAACTCTATTGGATTCCAAGGCTAAAAACTCCGATTAAATCGTACCTTCATACTTGCAAAGTTTGCGTTCTTCACAAAAAGAAGCTTCAGACTCAGCTAATGGGCGCTCTTCCACCCGAAAGGGTAAACTTCTCCTTTCCATTTACCCACGTCGGACTAGATTTTGAAGGGCCCTTTGAACTGAGGGTCCAAAGGCGTCGATTTTATCATGCAATAAAAGGTTATGCGTGTCTCTTTATTTGTTTATGCACGAAAGCTGTCCACTTGGAAGCCGTAGGCAGTCTCTCCACATTTTCGTTCCTAGCCGACTTTGGTAGATTTGTCGAACGTCGAGGTGTTCCTCAACAACTCTTCTCCGATAATGGTACTAATTTTGTAGGAGCGAGGAAATTCGAAAAGCATTGGCAGAAGCAACCTCGGAAGCAGAAAAATCGTACTTGGCAAGGGATTTAAGATGAAATTTCATTCTACCAGGTTCTCCTCATATGGGAGGTTTATGGGAGGCCGGTATAAAGGCTTTCAATACCCATTTCAAGAAAGTAGTGGGAAACTCCAAACTCACCTTTGAAGAGTTCTCAACTTTGCTTGTTAAGATCGAGTCTTGCATGAACTCTGGGCCCATTTCTGCACTAGGAGAAAATCCATTCGACCCCTTCCGTTAACACCCTCCTACTTCCTAAAAGGTGACCCTTTGATTAGCTCACCTGAAAGTCACAATAGTAACTCCACTGTGCTTATGAATTGGCAACGAATTCAACAAATTTTACACTCCTTTTTAAAGCGATGGAAAGAGGAGTATTTAGCCGATCTTCAACGAAGAACAAAATGGAAGTTTCCTCAGAGAAATATTGAACTTGGAGATGTGATGGTTGTTCGCAATGAAAAGCTTCCCCCCACCCTCTGGTAAAGTTGTAAGGTAAAGTTGTTGCAGTTCACTCAGGGAAAGATGGAAAGGTTCGCATTGCTACGTTAAAAACTCACCAAGTGGAAATTGTACGACCCATAGTTAAGACATGTTTCTTGCTCGTCGATCAAGAATTTTATAACGTTTACCACAATTCATCAAAGTAGATGAAATTTCTTGTACAATAATATGTAAATTAAAAATATAAGTTTATACAAATTTTGATATTTATGTATCTTTTAAAGCACATTGCAATTAATGTTTAAATATGAATTTATCCCACTAACATGATTGAGTGAGTCGGGGCACTCATAAATCAACCCCCAAAGTTGGATTTACAAACTTTTTTTTTGAGTAGCGAGCCGAGGCGCTTCTTTAACAAAATACCTTCAACGATGGATTGATTTGATCCGACTTCTCGGATTTCATTTGCATTTCTGCCGGAATGTTAACGTAGAATAAAAACAAACAAAATATTAAAAACGCAAATAAAACTATTGGCAACGCCATATTCGGAAAAGCAGACAAAAGCGAATGGATTGAGAAAGCAAGAGTAAGGAAAATGCGAACCAAGAGATGAGTCAGTCGTAATTAGACCGTGCACGGAGCATCAAGGAAGAAATAAAAAAAAGGGAATTGAAAAAAGAACAAAGTAAAGAAAATTAAATTAAAATTTCAATATTTTATCTTTGTTTTTTTTTTTTGCATTTTAAATAGTAAAGTAAAACAAAAAGCCAAAAGTTCTCATGATGAAAAGTTCCCTCAGATTGCGTGACCATACAGTCAGGTCAGCATCAGTTACAACAATCGGTTTCGAAACCAATACTCAACAAGATGTTCTATAATACTCGTATGATGCTACTTGTTATCGTTTACTGACTCACTTATGGCTTCTCTAAAACAGAAGAAGAACGGATGAAGTATGATAGACTTTCACTACATCAGTGCAAGATCTTCTTTTTACATATTTACTCCGTTAACTCTTTTAGATATTGATTTCTGACCACCAGAAAGCTACTAAGTTTTAAGTATATTCCAAAGTAGAAATAAACTAGTAAATTGTAATGACACCAGATGATCTTGTACTGTTTGATTCTCACTAAAGATGTTCGTTCTGTCGTAGATGAATACCTATTATAATATCATTAACATGTCACCTATCATAGTGCCATAGTGTTCATCCTTTATTTACTATTTTTAACAAAATGTTGACCAATATATTCACAATATGTATGCCCCTCAGAAATTGTCCCTGGGGGAGATATCACATATAGTTGTGTGCAGGTGAAACTCAAATTGTAATGCAAGCTCTAACACAAACAAAGGACAGGTAGTCCTAGCGCAAGTTCAGCTCTAGAGAAGCTTTAAGTGACAAGCGACACTCTTTTTTTGACGGCTTTTAGGTAAGTTTTGCATTCACGAGTAAATTTAGAATGGATTAATGGGACCACCAGTTGGTTTTGCCAAAAAATAAATGAATTCTGACAAGCCTGGATACAACACATTAAGTTGAAAAACCTTTACGAAATAGACGAGTCAGACCAGCCAGCTACAAAACTAACTATGGACAATAATATCATAACTACAAATATTGTAAAACAATTGAAATCAGGAGTCGAAAGGAATATAGATTTGGTTGATAATGTTCTAATTACTTCTTCTAATTAAGCTTCTATGCCGTTAAAAAAGTTACAGGTCATTGAGTTCTTCATGACGAAAAACCATGAAGATGGCTGACAAAGCTTCCACCAAATTCCTTTTGAATATGTTTTCAAGAGAAAACGCAGAACAATCGGTGGTTTTTTGGATGCAACGGTGTGGAAAAAAGAGCGGTACCAGAGCCTCAAGGCCATCGCATTTATAAAAGTTAGCAATTTAATACAAGCAATAATTAACAACTTGCTATTCAATGTGATAGCGTTAGAGCAAGGCAAGGAAGCTCAACCACGCTTTCCATAATGGTCGCTGCCTGCCTCTTTAACATATTCACATACAGCCTACCAGAAGCACCTTCCCGAAAATTTAACTACGGTATGACATGGTATTAAAGCATTAACATAAGTGCATAAGTCCTTTGAGATCCTAGATACCGTAACGATGTCAGATCCATATTATCTGCAAAAATAGGCTTTTATAGCTGAGCATAACTATAATTGAGATCGCCGGTTTCCACCATCATCCCATAGAGACCCAGAGAAAACTGCATCCACCATATGTAAGCGTGTATTTAAGATATTAATTTGCTTCGAAATATCCGGACACCACATTGGACTTAACTCTGTTTTGTAATCTGTTACCGAAACTTTACAAAGAATAAACACAAGAAACAACCTTGTCCAACAACCGACAGACACCTTTTGAGATGACTCGTAAAATATCTTGAAACATGTTTTCCTAGCTACATGTGCATATGCTGGTGTACCCCAGGGTTCCGCTCTGTCTCCGGCACACTTAGTAGAATATGCCCACATTTGGTTCGGAGCCACCAAAACTTTTCTGATAAATATGATTACAACCATGCGATAAAAGTCATTGGTGACGCCAATACTGACCAGTCAATTGACACCCGCCAAAACCGACGCCGTGTCGCTCGGCTTACGTTGTCGTGTTGCTACGTTTACCCTCAGTGTTAGTAGCATTCCGGCCCCTCAAATTTTCGAACAAACCACCCATCTCGCTATAAATTCCCATCAGGAAACAATCCAGCCTACTTTCTGACGTACTCTGAAACATCGTATTTATTTCCTAAGCCGTAAAACTCGCTTATGGAATGTCCCGTGTAGCTCTCGTATTTCCCAAGTCATACTAACTTTTCATTTTCATTCCTCGCTAACTTGCTATTTTAAGGGTGTTCATAATCCCCTTTACTGCACTTAATATAGTATATAGAAGGAGGTTTAATACTTAAACAAAGTACCTCAAATGTACTTACTTTGCAGGATACAAAAAATTATCCTACGTTGTCTTCCCCCACTTACTCGTATTTTTAGCTGAGTATAACTCTGGTGTGAATTTTAGTATCTACACCGCGGTTACTGGGACAGGCATTTATTTTTAGCCAGCACTTGGTTGGTTAAGTGTTTGAGAAATGGTACGAGTCTTCTTTATATATGTACATATTGCTGGCATAATTATGAATTCCACATGGTGCTCGTATGATGTTGGAGAATGGATGTTCTAATGTAGAGCGATGATTTTAGAAGCCTACATAATATTATGTATTTCTTTCTACGTTCACTTACTACTCTCCAACTTGGTCTTTAAAATTATATATTCGCTATCCAAACCAAAGTCAAAAGATATCGACATCCGACTCCTTGGCCAAAGTCCAACAGGTATTAGTGGCATAAATTTTTCCTTGTCGTAAGTACATAGGTCTTCGAAAAATATGTTAATTTTCTGCCTGTTTCCTTAAAGCGACTGTCCCACTATGAGTATCTACAAATTCCTAAACATATAAATTATGACTATTTCCGATTGCGAATGTACATCTTCACCAAACGAATTCAAAACATCCTATCTACAAGTTTATCTCGAAGTCCTTTGAATAACTTAACGCACACGATCTGATATCACACAAAACGCCCACAAGACGTGGCCGGCTGTATTTTATTGTATTAAAGCCTGAAACCGGAATTCACATATGTACGAGTATGTACGAGTACTCGTATCTACTCCTGAGTTTATGATCCAAATTAAATCGCTATAGTGATTGGGAAACATTTGCGATGTGTAAATGTTTGTACTAAAACGAGCCAACAAGACATCCGTAGTGGTTATCACAATAATTTAATGAAGTTTATTCGATTTCTTCCCCCAGCTTATGGGTTTCCGATGGTTTATATTGTATAACATAAGCGATGTCGTTTTTTTTTTCTCGATTAGATACTCGTATCTGAATTTAGTATACATACCTGTCGATAAAGAAAATCGATATTTTCATAGAGTATGTACTCGTATGAAAATATGTAGAGATGTTGTATTTTAAATGCACTCGAGGCTGCCTCCTTGCTATAACTTTTCATTTTACGTGCCAAGGCAGGATTTTACCTTTCGTATCGTAATATACATAGAGTAGAACCTCGATTATCCGGCGGGCAGCGGATAAGCAAAACGGCGGTTAATCGAGTTATAACAAATTCCTGCATTTTTCCATTTATTTTACGAGTATGTTCAAAAATCAGTTGAGACAGTTTCTGAACATACATTTGAGAAGAAGTTACATGCGTTTTTATTCGAAACATACCTACAATAATTTATTTGAATTTGTACTAGTATGTACTTCTCTCACTATGCATCTTCAATTTTGCATGTAGCAAAATTCTGTTTGGTAAAAATAATGTTGATTCCCGGAAAGTCCGCCGGATAATTTAGGTGACGGTTAATCGAGTGCCCGATAATCGAGGTTCTACTGTCCATCAGATATGAAATCAACTGCTATGGATATTCATTCTGCATTTGTCAGAAATATATATGTAGAAGGATTCGCCTACTGTTTGTGAAAGTACGAATTTTGACTTTATTTTTTTATTAAAGCAATGCCCGTTCCAGGCGTTAGGGACCCTTGAAATGTTAAATTATGGAAAAAAGAAAGATTGGCACTGATGTACGTTGGTTTTAAATGTCTGAATGTTACAATGACTAGGAAATAGAGAGCTCGGCAGGGCATTCCACCAGCGAGTTATTCGGTTTAGGAACGAATCACGATATTTCAGATTGAAGGTTTGAAGGATCGGAATGCTACTGGCGATTTCTATGGAGCACTGATGATGCAAATAGCGATTAAACAAAGTGAGACACGAGACAGTTCGGCGGTGTTCGATTGGGTCCATTCATTGGGTGATGTTAGATTTCAGATTTGATTTATTTTTCTTATAATACATTATACAAAATAATTTAAAATATAAAATCATTACATAAATTAGGAATAAGAAAAATTCATGACATTCAGTATTTTAAAGTAAAAAAAAAAATAGTTTAGAATGCCACTTCAATGGGCTTACGATCATAATGAAATAATTTTGGATAGGGTGACCCTCAAAAACAATAAAGGTATAATTCAATCAAGTAAGATAAATTCAGTTTATAAAGAACAAAAGAAGGAAAGGAAAAAAAAACAAAAAATTTTTGACAAAACGTCTGAAATTAGAGATTCAATTTCAGAGTAACTATATCCAAAGAGGCAATTTTTTACTTTTGTTAAGAACACGAGGGAACGAGGGAGTTCGTTAAATAGCCGAAAAGTTAAGACCGAAAAGAAGTTACGGAAGGAAGTAGTACGAAATTTTAGTATAGGTCTCCATGAAGATTATAATTGGGAATCAAACAAAAATTACGGTTAGCAGTCCTCATAAAGAACATTTTCAATACTTTAAAATAGTACAAATGACGAACAGGAAGAATATTTAGATTGCGGAATAAAGGAAAAAGCTTATAAAAAGCTGGAATATCTACTAGATTTACGACAAATTTTACTAAGGACATATTTTTGCAGAGTCAACAAAGATTGTATTTTATTTCGATATACACCTCCCCAACAGGCAATTCCATATTCCACTCATTCGAGTGTATATGTTGAAGGGGACACATGCATAGATAAGCACTTCAGTGAAAATTATTTTTTAACATAAAAAGAAAATAATAATAGTAAAAATGAGCTGCGGCTCGTGTAAATCAAAAATTGAAAGAAATGAACTTAAGATTCAGTGCATAAATTGTAAAGAATCGTATCATGGAAAGTGTGTTAAAATGGAAAAAAAAAAGAAATAGACTATTATAAAAAAAAGTGTTCAAGGGTACAAGTGTATTAGTTGTGTTTCTATGCGGAGAAAATCAAATTTTGGAGATGCTCCCATTAACACATCAGCTAGTCCGTCAACTTTACCGCTTAATCCTTCTCCCTCTCTCAAAGATGACACCAGTATAGTTCAGCAATCAGTTACTCCATCTCTTAAAAACGACAACATTATGGTTCAGCAAACAATTACTCTCCAAATGCTGTACACCGAAATCATGCAGCTAAAGCAAGTCAATACCGAGGCGCTCGCAAAAAGTAAATCTCTTGAAGAGTGCAATGCTTCTCTCCACAATAGAGTTGAGGACCTGGAGGCGAAGCTGAATTGGCTAGAACAGAAAGGGAAACAGTGCTCGGTGGATATTATTGGTATCCCAGATGTTAATAAATATAACGTAAGTGAGAGAGTAGATGAATTGGTAACAGCTGTTATTGGTGAGGAGATGAACTCGCTCGGCATTGATTCTTGCTTTGTTAAAGCCATTCAAGGCAGAAACAAAAACTCCACAACCAGCAACATCGTGTGCGTGAAGTTCACAACATTGTTGCAAAAGATCAATGTGATGAAAAAAATTACGGAGAAAAAGGGCATTCTGTCATCAAACATCTTCCGTGTGCAGAGTAGCGGCAACAATAACAACAACAGTAGCAGCAAGAAAATTTACATCTACGATTGTCTAACCAAGTACACCAGGTCTTTACTAAAAATGGCAAATGCACTGAAACTTAATAATAAATGTAAGTTTGTATGGGTTAGAGACTCAACTGTCTGTAATAGAATAAAAGAGGGAGATAAAATTATGAAAATTAAATCTTTTGAAGACATTTATAAATTTAAATGAACTTAAATTATTATATTAGATTAGAATTAGTAATAGTTTAGGTACACCTCCTCAAAATGATTTAAGCAATAACTATAATTCTTCCTCTTTTAATACTGATGATGTTAAATGTTTTTGTATAGAACATCAAAATAATGAACTAATGTCTGGTTTTTCTGTTATACATCAGAACATTCGCAGTATGCGAACTAATTTCAATACCTTTCTATCTCATCTCACACCTCTGGACCATTTACCAGATTTAATTTTCCTTACAGAAATTTAGATATTTGAAGAAGAAAAAGGTTTCTATGATTTAATTCCAAACTATTCTTTTGAGGCGACTTGTAATGAATCTCATGCTGCTGGTGGCGTCGCTGTATATTATAATACCAATGTAACCAATTAGTTAACAAATACCAATTTGAAAGTGCTGATATGATAAGCGTTATTTGCAAAATTTCTGGCGTTAGTTATTGTTTTATATGTGTCTATAGTTGCTTCTTGGAAGAAATGTTGGGATTTTTGGATAGCCAGAAATGTAGAAATATAATTCTTTTAGGTGATTTTAATTTAAACATTCTGTGTGATTCACCGGATGTTGATAGTTATCTAACTGCGTTTTCATCATTTGGTTTTCAGTCTGTGATAAACGAACCTACTAGTTTAAACTCTTTTCTAGATCATGTGTTTTTAAGATTTCACAGAAACATATTGGTCGATTATAAAACAATTTTTATTGATTTAAAAATAACCGATCATCGTCTAACTGGTATTCAACTCAGTTGTTGCCAGTTTAGAGAACACAATTTCGAGAATTTTGATTATCAAAAAACTGATTTGTCAGTCTTAAGAGCAAATTTAAGTCTAGAGTTTTGGGATGAAGTTTACTCTGCGATCGATTCCACAGTTGCATTTGATTTGTTTCTTATTAGACTACAATATCATATTCATAGCTGTAGCCAGATAATGAGTAAAAGTAACAAAAAATTTAAATGTCTTAAGCAATGGATGACTCCTTCATTCCTTTATTATGAAGAAACATCAAAGAAATCAGAGATTAAATAATTATTATGAAAAGTTATGTAAAGGGGTCCTCAGACCTATAAGTCTATCATCATTCCTTCTGAAAACTTTAGAACGACTGATAGATATCTATATTCGAGCAAAAGTTGATCCAAGACTTCTGTCTACGGCTCAACATGCCTACTGTAAAGGAAAGTCGGTGGAAACGGATTTGCACTCTCTGACTAGCCATATCGAACGATCCCTACAATATAAGGAGTACACAATGGTTGCTTTCCTAGACATAGAAGGCGCCTTTAACAACGTCAACAAATCCGCAATCACGACGGCTCACTTGGGGAGCTGATCAGTCTAATGCTAAAAAGCAGGATAATCAACTCCAAATTGGGTGAGGCTTCTGCTAAAAGATATGTCAGTAGAGGTACGCCGCAAGGCGGTGTCCTCTCTCCCCTTCTCTGGAACTTAGTAGTTAACGAACTACTGATATACCTGGAAGCGGGTAGTAGCAGAGTGATTGCTTATGCGGCTGACGTTGCCATAGTCGTCTCAGGAAAACATCTAAATACTATTAAAGAACTCCTCCAAGTAAATCTCAACAGATTAACCTGCTGGGCAGATCGCTGTGGATTGGGAATAAACCCCCATAAAACTGATCTTGTGGTCTTTTCTAGGAAATATAAAATTCCAATCATAGACCCTCCATCAATAAACGATACCAGTTTAGTTTTCTCCGATACAGCAAAATATCTGGGTTTCATTTTTGACAGGAAACTAAACTGGAAACCTAACATTCAAGAAAGAGTCAATAAAGCTACAATAGCTTTATTCTCTTGCAAGAAAGCCATTGGGAATAAATGGGGCCTTCAACATCGCATAACCCACTGGCTATATATCTCGGCCATAAGCCCGATACTTACTTACGTGGTGGTTGTCTGGTGGACGGCCTTGGAAAATGCAGTCAACCGCATTAAACTAAGCAGAGTCCAAAGAACAGCATGTCTATGCACAAGCGGAGCCTTGCGGACTACCCCCTCTGCGGCATTAGATATTCTGCTTCACTTGACACCCCTCGACATTTTTAGCAAGCCAGTAGCTGCGACTGCAGCTATTCGCCTTAAAGCGACTAAACAGTGGACAAATAATTCATTCTTATTCTTAATACATTAGGAATCCTCACAGAAAACATCGATTACACCATACCTGAACTTTGGTTTGACAAAAACTTCCATTTTATCTTCCCCTCTGGATCATTCTGGGAGGAAGATGCTTTCATGGAGGACAAGTCAATCCATTTCTACACAGATGGATGTAAATCCGATAGCGGAGTTGGTGGCGGTGTTTTCTCAGATAAGCCAAATCTAAGCCTCTCTTTCCGCCTTCCAAATCACTGTAGCGTGTTCCAGGCGGAAATTTTGGCGATTAAAGAAGCTCTGTCCTGGCTGAAGAAAAACGTGATATCTGCAAAGGATATCCGGATATTTTCGGATAGTCAGGCCGCCATCAAGTCCCTGGACTCGGTCCCATTATATTCTAAAATCGCCCTTGAATGCCGATGATCTCTCATGGAGATGGCAGAGCAGTTCATCATTCACCTTTGTTGGGTGCCGGGCCACAGAGACATTCCAGGGAACTGCAGAGCGGATGAACTCGCTAAATTTGGAACCACTCTACCTATCCTACCGGACAAAGGTAGTATAGGTATACCAATCGCTACGTGCAAACTAACACTAAAGCTAGATGCCAATAAAAGAACAGCCCTGGCCAAGGCTGGATCTGAGTAGCTCTAAGTGTCTGATCCTTTCAGATAGGAAACATCTCAGCGCCATAATAGGTGTCATTACCGGACACTGCCTCATAGGCAAGTACGCAAGAAGGCTTGGCGCTTTTACTAACGATTTCTGTAGAAGCTGCATGGACTTGGAAGAGGAGGAGACAATCCCCCACCTACTCTGCACATGCCCAGCTCTCTCTCAGAGAAGGAAGCTTCATCTAGGAGCTTTCTTCTACAACGACCTAAACGATCTAGAAAAAATAGACGTTAACAGTCTCCTACGCTTTATTATAAGCTCAAACTGGTTCCAGTAGTAAGAAGATCATAGATCCACGTGGCATCACAATGGGCCAATAGGCCTAAGTTGGTTGGTATTTCCAACAGCCACTCTTACCTAACCTAACCTAACCTATGTAAAGGGGTTAAAATTGAAATTCCACTTTGTAAGAATTCATATTATAGCAATAAATTAGCACGAAATATTGGGAACTCTAAAGAAAAATGGAGAGTTGTTCATTATATACTTAATAAAAATGAACCTCGCACTGATATTTTTATTCAAAACAATTATTTTGTTGTTTCAAATCCCTCTGAAGTTGCTAACTTGTTTATTAATTTTTTTGTTAATATCGTTCATAATAATGGTGATACAAGTGTAATTAATTTTAGACTTCTTTGTGAGACCTCTTGAGTTCATGACAATATTCAATCCGATAGTTTTTACTTTGATCAATTTTCTGCCTTTGAAATTTCAAAAATCATTATGTCTCTTAAAACATATAGTTCCTCATCCACTGATAATATTTCAAGTTTCCTTTTAAAACATATAAGTTTTCATATTTCTGATGTTGTTTGCTACATTTTCAACTTTTGTGTAGAAGAAGAGTTTTTCCTAACAGCTTAAATACTGCTGTAGTTCTGTCTTTGCATAAAAAAGATTATAGAATGTCACTTAATAATTATCGTCCCATATCTATACTATCTGTTTTTTCAAAAGTTTTTGAAAAGGGCATTAGAAATAGAATCTTATCATTCTTAGATAGAGCTCGTTTTTTAAGTGATTGTCAATTTTGTTTTAGGAGTGGAAAATCAACAGAAGGTGCTTTATTAAAGTTATCTGGTGAAATATATAATAGCTGAAATTCTTCTCAAATTCCATCAACGCTTTTTATTGATATAAGTAAGGCCTTCGATATGGTGAACCATTCTTTGCTGCTTGATAAGCTCTATAGGGCGGGTTTTAGAGGCTCAATTTATAAATGGTTTGCTTCCTATTTATCCAACCGTAAGCAAGTTGTTAAGATTAAAAATGCTTTCAGTTCACAAAAATTGTTAAATATGGGTGTTCCTCAAGGATCAGTTTTGAGTCCAATCCTCTTTCTTATTTATGCCAACTCATTATTATTACAACCGTTTAAAGGTAAAATTACAGCATTTGCGGATGATATATCTTTTTTCTATTCAAAAAATAATTTAATTGATATGCTTGCAGATATAAATTGTGACCTAGATATTACGAGTATTAGAAGATGGTTTAATTTTTATTAGCTGATCATAAGCAACAAAACGAAGTTCATGTTATTTAATATCAGAGGTAACTTTTCCCAAGAAATACCTTTATATTATCATTCACCAACTTGCAACCGATTTGGGAGATATGATTTTCAACAATCAGAATACCTGCAACGCAAATTGTTTTTTGATCGAACGTGTTGACAGTGTTAAATACTTAGGTATTATATTCGATTGAAAATTTTGTTGGAATGACCATTCAACCTATTTGAAAAAATATATGAACGGAGTTATAAGACAATTATTCCACCTTAGTATGTACTGCACTCTTCCTGTTTTAAAATTGGTTTACAACGGATTATTAAAATCAAAGTTGGAATATAGAATTTCTTGCTGGGGTGGTACGTATTTTAATAAAATAAAACCCTTATTAATAAAACAGAAGCATGCGATAAGAATTATTTCTAAAGCTAATCGCAGGACACCAAGTTTTGAGCTATTCAGATCTCTTAAATTTCTTCCTCTAAGACACCTTTACTGTAACAAAGTTTTAAAGATTTTTTTCATCAATTCAGGCTATTTTAAAACTAGAATGCAAGACGACTATAGCTTGCGAATTAACTCCAGAAATTTTGTAGTTGTGCCAACCATTAAAAAAACGCTCTTTTCCCATTATTTCCATGTTAACGCTCCTCGTTTATTTAATAGATTACCTGAAAACTTAGGTGTGAGAGGGTAAAAACGATATTTTTAAATGAAATAAAAAAGTGGCTTTTCTCATTTAATCATTCAGAAGTTCATGTTTTATTAAATCCGATGATATAAACTAATTTATAGACTTTTAAAGATTATATAATAATTCCATTTTTTTTGGTTCATTATAAATTCCTATTGTTTCCCCATCGTACTCTGCCACACATCTCGGCCGAAACGGCCGCTATTTCGTGTTCAATGTTGGCTCTGAGCTCTTCCAGCATCTTCGGCGTGTTGGCATAAACCAATGACTTAACGTAGCCCCACAGAAAATAGTCAAGTGGCGTTAAATCGCACGAACGAGGCGGCCAATAGACTGGCCCATTTCTTAAGATAACACGCTCACCATACTTACTCTTCCATAAATCGATTGTAGTGTGTGCTGTGTGGCTTGTGGCACCATCCTGTGGACGTGTCGTTCAAGTCCATATCTTCCAATTCGGGCCAAAAATAATCGGTGATCATGGCGTGATAACGCTGACCATTCACAGTAACGTGGCGATCGTTATCGTCGACGAAAAAATATGGCCCAATAACGCCGCCGGCATGCAAACCGCACCAAACAGTTATTTTTTGTGGATGAAGTGGTGGTTCATGAAGCACATGTAGATTTTCACCCAACCAATAACGCATATTTTGCTTATTGACGAACCCATTGAGCCAAAAATTAGCTTCGTCACTGAAGATGATTTTGTCATGAAATTCATCATCTTGGCGCATCTTCTCCAGAACCCAATCGGAGAACGTACATTGAATGGTCCATCGGCTTCAATTCTTGAGTCAGCTTGATCTTGTATGGGTGTAAACCAAGATCCTTACGCAAAATACGCCATAATGTGGTTTGAGCGATGCAAAATTCTTGAGAACGCCGTGGAATTGACTGATTTGGATCGTTTGCTACGGCAGCAATATTTTCGACACTTCGACCAACCTGTTGTCTCACTGACACGGCAACATCACACAACGAATGTGTAGACTCAAATTTTTGCACTAAACTTGTTATTGCCTGTCTACTAGGGCGAGAATTACGACCAAAAATTGGAGTTAACGCTCTTAAAGTTGCAGTCACCGACTTCAAATTTCGGTAGAAAATTTTTATAATTTGCAGACGTTGATCGTTCGTATACTTTACCATGATGAAAATGTTGAGTTTACTGAATAAATTGACAGTGACAGTTCGATGATTAGTGATAGAGTGCGTTCACAAATCAAATTCAAAGTTGTCAAGTCCCTATTGGAAAACCCTTTAAGACCGATACTCACCTCGGATGGTTGTCTGGTGGATGACCTTAGACAATGCAGTCGACTGCTGCAAACTATGCGAAATCCAAAGGACAGCTTGTCTATGCCTACCTTACGTACTACCCCCATCGTGGCACTGGATATTCTGTTTCAATGGACACCCCTCGATATTTTCAACAGGCAGTATCTGCCAACGCAGCTATTCACCTTGTGGCGGCCCTACACAGTGGACAAATAAATTATTTAGTTGTGCTAATATTCTTAACACACTAGGTATCCTTTCAGAGAACATCGAGTACACTATGCTCCAATATATGTTTGGCAAACACTTTCATGTAAACATCCCCTCTAGATTCTTCTAGGAGGGAGATGCTTTGATGGATAACAAGTCAATCCGCTTCTATGCGGAAGAATCCCAGACTGATAGCGATATTGGTGGTAACGTTTTATCAGATAAACTTAATCGAAGCCTCTCATTCCGTCTTCCAAATTACTGTAGCGTGTTCCGTGCGGAAATAATGGCGATTAAAGAAGTCCTGTCCTGGCTGAAGAAATATGTGATATCTGCAAGGGATATCCGCATCTTTTCGAAGTCCCTCGATTCAGTCTTACAAAATTCTAAAACTGTTCTTGACTGTGGACCATTTCTCAGGGAGCTGCAGAGCAGTTCAATTTTCGCCTATGTTAGGTGCCGGAGCACAGAAACATTCCAGAGGATTGTGCGGCCAACGAACACCTACCTGAAAAAGTTAGCATCGGTATACCAATCGCTACGTGCAAATTTACACTAAAGCTGAATGGTAATAAAGGAATAAACAGCAAATCTGACCAAAGCTGGATCTAAATCGCTCTAACAGTTTGGTCTTTCAAAATAGAAAACATAGGTGTCATCACTGGGCACTACTTTATAGGGAAGCATGCAAGAATGCTTGGCGTTCTTACAAATGACTTCTATGCAAGCTACATGGACGAGGAAGAGGGGGAGATAATCCTCCACCTACTCTGTACGTGCTCAGCTCTCTTTCAAAGAAGGAAGCTCCACTTAGGAGATTTATTCAACAATGACTTAAGGCATATAAATAATATAGACGTTAACAGCTAAAGTTCGTTCCAAGAGTAGGAGGATCGTGACATCACAATGGGTCACTAGGCCTAAGTGGGTTGGTTTCTTGCTTTCCATGCCGTTCCAAAGTCATATTTTACACAATTTGTCTCAAGTTGTTAATAGATTACGTTGGTCAAGATCTATAAATTTAGCAGTGCTATAACTCTTAAGCTTTTACAAGACATCAACTTTCTCGTTTCGTGGAGATCCATTAATCTGACTTAAACACGACTCTTATTTCATTGATCTTATTAATGTCTTCTACCAAACAAGTGTCAGTGTTTGTCTATCAATCTAAATACTTCATGTTATCGTTTTATTCCCTTTATTATGATTTTCATATTGCGTCAATGTCACTTTATCACATCATCAAATTTCATTTAGCGTCAACATATGATTTATCGTCAAGTCCTACGCAAAAGCATGTACGAAATTTCACGTTAGCGTTTATTATTGAAGTATTTCAGTTAGAAATCAACTTCAGAGATGTTAATTGAATTCTGCATTTCGAATCGCTCGCAGTTGTTTGGTTGGATAACAATAATGCGCTAACAATACTATGCAAATAAACTAGCCTTTGTATAAGAGGTATAATATAAAATAACCGCAAAACCAATGTCTTCATACACATTGGTTAGGTAGTGGTATATTGGTTTGAGCGTTGTTTAGTTTGTAACATCGCATCACATTATGCTTGTATTATAAGTGGTTGTCTGTTGCAAATATTATCTGAGAGCATGGTAAATATTCGTTCGCTTTATATGGCCTTAATCGAATATTGAGAGGTAAAACCAGACATTGTATTTTGAATTGGATTTTATTCAAAAATGTTTGGGGTTTGGTTTATTTTTTCAGAGAATTTTGTAAACCAGTTATATAATACACGACCTAGCTTTGTTGGCTTCTTTCAATCAAAGAGTTCTGCTTTTAGCTTTCTGTAGAAAAGTTAAATTTGAAGTTTGCAAATGACAGTGAAGGAAGGTTTCCAAGAATTTACTTACTTACACATCTTTGTGGACATTGCATTTTCTCGGCACCCTACAGTTGCTTGCATTTTAGCAAAATACATATCTGTGGCAATAAGACAGGGTAGCTTAAGTGTTTTTGAGAAATTGACGTTTTTGTCTAAATTTGTTGTTCATGAACTTTTTAATATTTCTTTAATCCTACACTGCGCAAATTTCTAGTTTTTACTAAAAAAATGTTTTTTTATATAATCCCTTCCTCCGAATACTAGAAGAATAATAGAAAAATTATATTTTTAATTATTCCTCATTTATTTATAAAAACAAAAACTGAATGTATTATATCTGCTACACTGTGCAGTAGTAGGATACTCTAAAATATGTTTCATTCTGTATGAAATTTTACAAAGAAATTGTCATTTTTGTTAAGACAAAAGTGTAAACAAAAGTAAACCACATTTTGAGCATTGGTCGCACAAACAATAGGCAACCTCAGCTCGAAATTTTGCCAGGGGCAGATAATTATCTCCCTTTTCGTGCATACTTTTCGGTACAGCAAGCACGAATTTATTGTTGTCATATCAAATAGATGGTAAAATAGCCTTAGGTACCATTTTTAGGTGCGCATTTTTATTTTATAGCGCCGAATTAACCCATCCAGGAGGTCAACTCCTCCCATATGTGTATAGTATTACACTCTCGTACAAGATTTTGGGCAAGGAATTTCAACTGCTTTTTTTTCTTTTTTATCATAGCGCTTTGCATTTGAAAATGGCAACTCTCCAGTAAAAGTTGATATGAGGGTGACTATTTTATTGTCTTTCCAAGCTACAGTTGATACCTCAACTCCATTTATATCAGCCACAAACTCTCGAGACTTCTTATTGTTCCAAGGCA
Source organism: Volucella bombylans (assembly GCA_949129095.1). Taxonomy (NCBI): domain Eukaryota; kingdom Metazoa; phylum Arthropoda; class Insecta; order Diptera; family Syrphidae; genus Volucella; species Volucella bombylans. The sequence goes on along the minus strand of OX422141.1, from coordinate 108,075,512 downwards.
GTGTATACCACTTGAACCCAAGTCTGGTTCTTCTGGTTTCCTATATCTAAGAAAAATAACTGATGTATTAAAAAAAAAAAACAAAGACAGTCACAAATACTTAGGGTTATTTTCATCGTCTGTATAGATTAGAAGTTTGTAGGAAAATCCATTTGTCCCGCAAAGCACATAAAGCGTGTATCCCCATTTATGGGGTTCTGCTGTTAAGTATTGTTTGATATAATGCGTTGCCTCGTAGCACATAATTGTTCGTCCACATAAAGGTATTGTTGTAGTGGAACAGATTGAAACTTGGCATTCAAACTGTCTATTACGGGTCGTAATCTATGCAATCTGTCATGGTCAGGGTGTTCTCTGGGATTAATATTGAAGTTTTGGTTGAAATGCAAAAATCTCCTTATTTTAACAATTTTGTTATAACTCATAAGTGGACAGTAGACAGTGGACAGATTTTCAATTTCAGGCGGAACACATTGATTTACGCGAAAAGCCAATGTGTGACAACGTGTGTCATAGAGAATTTAATTTTTTATTCGCCACAAAATGTCCTTGTATTTCTTCTTACTATCATTTTTGGAATCCCTTGTACCATACGACAAGTCTTCCTTTCCAACTAATTCCTCCTCTTCATTGACAAAATCATTTTCCATTTCGTCTTCCAACTCAATGGGCATGGCTTGCATGTCAGCAGCGCCCAGAATTACGTTTGCAACATCGGAACAACCTGTCGACCTGTCGAAAACAAAAACATGTTGTTTTCACCACGCAGCATTAACACGCATCATTGATGTAGAAGCTGCTTGAACGAATCACAGCGGGTGTTGCCTGGAATATGCGCGAGTTACGTTGACCACCTACCCACCCAACACACGATAGATGACACCTCAGCCTTACCCACACACGAAACCGAAATGCAAGCTTGCACTTGCACAGCAGAACATATCGATGGGAACCAACCTGTAATAAAAACCAATGTACTTGCACGGGTGATATGAACTTGCTTAATCAGCGTCTGCTGGGTTTCCGGCACAATTCAAGTTCACATCACCTTAGCAATCAGAAGTTTCATTAAACTTAAAGAAATGTAAAACAATCAGTTAATAAAGTACTTGTTAACCTGAAAGGTTGTATTTTAATTGGAAGTTCTCTCCCCAGTTGCTTTTTCATCCTTTCTTTTGGTTGGTTATTTGTTTGTGCACGAATTACATGCATAGCATAGGATGGCAACAACTTGCCAAAAACAAATGAAAACTAGTTTTTTTCGCCACCTGCGATTGATATGCAATGTGACTGACGCTGAAGTTGTGCGGCTGTTAATAGGCTATTCTTATCATCTATTCTTCAAGCCTTATTTGTTTACTACACCTATTTGCCTTTTTTTTCTTTTTTGTTCGCTGTTATCATGACGCTAAGTTAGAGTGTAAGCTTGGTTAGTTGCTCATGCATCGAGAAGAAATAAAAGAGTTAAGTCATAAAAAAAATATTCGTTTTATTTAAACATATTACTCCAGGTCTTCGTCTGGACTAACTGCATCACTATCAGAAGCCTCTCCTTCGAAATCATCCTCACTCTCTAAAAGATCTACCAATATCTCCTCTAAATAACGATCTGTCAACCCTTTCGATTTCCGGAATACCATGCTACCTATAATATAATAATATGTCAGAATTAACCGTTATTCTTCGTAAATTCAATATACTTACCGCCTAGTATGAGATGTAGCAAATCATCTACAAAGTGTAATGGAGAACAACTTTAATTCCACAGTCTAATTATGACGTTTGAGTTCTGTTGCATCAGATCGTCTACACTGCGCAGTGTACGAGTATTAATAGAAGTGGCAAAACTCCGGCGAATCGGGAATTGTAGCCTTTTGAAGTGAAATGGTGTGTCTGATGGTATCAGAGGAATACGTGGTAGAACAACGTCTTCTCCTTCGCCACAGCCAGTAAGAATAGTTGCTGCGATAACATGATGCATTAGTTTTTTCAGCCACAATTCTTGTCCCATTACAAAGGCGAGCATGAGCTTGATTGGAACTCCAACTTTTAACTGCAGTTGATGGGTTACCCCCCCATGGTGGATCTAATGAATTTAGAAATTCAGTTGCATAGTTAACAGATTCCGATAGGTCGATCACTGTGTCAATCGATCTGTAGGTATGGCAGTTTCCTGGTATCATATTCAGGAGTTGACTATTGATGTTATTAATAGTGATATTTCTTGGTACAAGAATAGCTCTTTCGCATAGCCATCTATGATTGTGATCATTTTTCTTGAGGTTTGGAAATACTCTTTCCACTAGTTCATCAACTGACTGCACCACGGTACTGACTTGATCAGGACTTAAATTACCATCTCTGTCAAGGGTCATCTTTCCTTCTCCAAGTTTAATTAATTTTTGAGCAAAATGGACTGATAATTGATCCCCATAAAGATGTGCTCTCATATTTGTGGAAAGTTTCATTGTTTGCACATGATACCACAGGAAAGAAGACTTAAGGCATGCTTTGATTTCATCTGTTTTGGTTCCTTTTGGGATGACTGGAAGCGTTTGTCTAAAGTCTCCCGACAATACAATGGTTATACCTCCCATCAGAGACTTGCATTATAATATGTCTTGCAGTATTCTGTTAATTGCTTCAAACGCTTTTTTATGAGCCATTGTACATTCATCCCAAACTATAAGTTTACTCCTCTTAAGAACCTGAGCCATTCCAGACGATTTGCTGATATTACAAACAGGTGAATCATTAGCAGCTAGATTTAATTTGAGTTTAAAAATAGAGTGAACTGTTCGACCCTCAGGAAGTAGCGTAGCAGCAATGCCGGATGAAGCCACAGCTAAAGCTATTCCTTTCTCTAGTCGTACTTTAGTGAGTAAAAGCTTTGTGACAAACGTTTTCCCTGTGCCGCCTGGAGCGTCAAGAAAAAATATGCCTCCCATTTGATTGGCAACTTTATTAAATACAGCAGAATATATATGTCTTTGGTCTAGTAACAACTTTGGCTCATTTTCCATAATGTACCGAGTGAGACCATCGATGTCGTAAGAAGTCTCCCGGAATACCTCAGTATTTTGATTATTCACTTCTGTTCTGTTAGTTTGAGGAAGACCAAATGTATGCAAACTTTGTCCCCCGAGAGTAATAACCTTATCTTCTATGGCAATTAAAGCTAAGTTATAAATACCTTCAGAAAAACCAATTTCCATTTGAGGATTTCGTACTTGAAGTTGGTGCTTCCGCAAAATCATCCCTGAATTTCATCCATAGAGCCAAAGGCTTACTAATTTCGCACGATATAAGTAGGATAGCGAAAAGACACCGAAGTTGTTTTGCTGTTTGCAGCGATGAGGCCTCTGATAAAGTTGCATCCCAATGTTCGTCGTCTTCTAGTAAGCCTCGTTTAAGGCAAGCATCTCGGTAAGTGTCACAAATATAAGTATCTACAGTCCGTAGGGATACAAATAACTTCATGAAGGAGTAGTCTTAAGAAGAAACACTCGTGTTGGCTGGGATGGACAGTATATACTCTCCCTATGGGAGTATCATATTTAATGCCCTGATAGCCTTCTATTATTTTACCCCTTTTCCTTCTGTTCCACTTGTTATTGTTCCATGTATAATACGATGGCACCTGATTGTATAGCAAAGTTCGAGCAAAAGAGTCTTGTTGGCATAATTTGAAGAAACCTGTAAGTGTGGTATCTCTTGGAGTATCAGCTGTAAAATAGACTCTCTGACCATTCTCCAAATGGACAGCAACATGTTGCACTGCCGGATATCAATCATGAATGGAAAAACCGAAAATTATCCAGAAAGCTTCATTGCTGCTTATATATCGACCCATTTGGTATTGACTAACTTCATTTTGAACATTTCGGTTTTAAAGTGCATACATTGCAGCGTCTGATCCTTGTTAACGTATTTGCACACATATTTAATTGATTTTACCGAGTTACAAAATTCTACGTTAATATGAGCGTTAAACGTCTTGGATAATAGAGGGCATTGGTTCCAATCCACCTGTTATCAACTTCATGTTGTCCTATCTTCGTTTGTAAACCACCATCTTCAGGTTTTCTCCGCCTATAAGAGGGATACCCATCCGCAACAATCTGTGTTTTATAAAAAAATTTTTTAGGGAATCGTTTGTTGCACCTGCCATCTTTCATGCAAGGAGAATTGTAATTGAAGGAACCACATGGACGATGTGGTTTAACGATTTCAAAAAGTACTTTGTCCCTTGTAGGATCTGAAAGCTCTGCAGAGATGAGTGAATTGATTTGATTGGAATGGATTTTCGTTTGAAGCTAAATCAAGATATGCGCATGAGGCAAACCTCGTTTTTGCCATTCTACGGTGTACAAGTGACATAGTACAGGTCCAAATATGTGAAATTTTGTAATAAGATCCATTCATTTTATCAACTTTAGATGAAAGACTCTGGCAATAAGGTCGTGTCTATGAATATATGTTTGACCATGCAGTAGTTCACTTTGAATTTCGCTCCATTTTGCGTTACATGTAAAGGTAATGAATAAATCAGGTCGGCCATGATTTCGTACATAGTTCCTTGGTTGTAATCATATCTCTTCTGCGCTTGTTGTTCAAGATCACTAATGTAATAAACTTGTAAGTATTTGGGCTCTTTACCTGGCATTGGTTGAAGGGATCCAAGTGTATGGTACACCTGTCCTTGGATTTTAAATGTTGACATAAATTAACCTTCTGTAATAATACGAGTATTTGCTCCAAAAGATGTCATTTGAAAAGCAGAGTTATATTTTCGAATATGCTGTAAAAAATGCCTGGATTCAGGCGTCGTGCCTTTAAGAAGATCTTTTAAAAGTTCTGGTGGGTCTGACTTGTTCAATTGAATTTTTCCATTGGAGCAACATATGCCTGGTGGTTCCTTTTCCCACTTTTTTGCACTACAGTAGAAACACAAAAGAGACATGTGGCCTATTTTCACAATTTTTTCCGACGCATATTCATGATCAGATTCATACTTGAAAGCACATTGATGCCACTGGCTTGTTGTATATTTTCGATTTCTTCTGTTTGTAATACAATCATGTTCCTGGCGTCATATAGCGGCCATTCTGTCTGCTTGGGCTCGGAGTCTCTTCTAACTACGATAACTGAACTCAAGTTCTTAAGAAATAAAATATTGTTAAGCTCACCGTAATTCTCGAATAGTCAAAACGCACCAAATTAAATAAAAAACAAAGAAAAATACGTATAATCTTTAATTATAGGATTTCTCAAAAAACACTCATCTATTTAAAAATCAATTCAAGAGTGCAATCGCACTTCTCAGTAGGTCAACCAGTGCCAAAAAAAAAAAAAAAAACAAAGAGAGAGAGAGAATATCCGTTAAGTGAACATGACACTCAGCCACTGGTGCGCTGTTGATTGCAATGACACGCGATTGATTGTGATTTTTCGCCTATGCAAAAAATTATATTTTGGCTCACTTCTCCGGATCTAGGGAGCACAAATTAATGATTGATATATCAATCTCTTTCGCAATAAATGCACTAACCAGGTAATTCAATTATATTCAAATCGAATAATCTAGGATTTTAAAATTTCTTTCTGGTGTTTCTTCTCTTCGAAACGAATCGATTGATATAAAATAACCGTGTGGTTTCGTTAGCCCACCCCCATTTTTCTTGAGCCAAACACAAAATATGGCTTCTAAAATATAGGGATAGAGATTATTATGGAAAATTTTGGATAAAACCGGCGAACTTTGAGAAGAGAAAGACCAAGACTACGTATGTATCGAACGAAACTTTATTTGTAACTGACTTCATGATATTATTAATTTTAAAACAAAATACTGATTTAGTACAAAGTGTATAAGAAATAAGTGTATATGTATGTGTATCAATGTGTCTGTTTAAATTCTTTACAATATCTTATGTCTGTAGTTTTGTCTGTGTGCAGGCTGGTGGATAATTTTCAACATCCTCCCACCGGCGAAGATCCAGAAACTTCTAGAGGGTATAATAGTTAAACCGGTCTTCTAGTTCGACTTCCATCTGCGTATCTTATCTCACAAGCTCTGACTTTACCATCGCGGCCGACAAATGTATTCACTATTACCGCTAATCTCCAGGTAATTCTAGGTTTCCCAGCATCAAAAACGAGTACTACATCACCTTCGTGGAGTTGTTTCGTAGAATCCCCTTTAATGTGGTGAAATGAACGCAAAAGTTGCATATATTCTGCACGCCATCGTTTTAAAAGCATACCCGTGTACTTCATACGCTGTGTCTAAATTAGTTGTATGTCTTTAGAATCTGCTTTAATCTCACCAGCATCGAAAAGTCCCTCACGATTCATTAGCAAAAAATCAGCAGGTGTTAACGGAGATATATTCAATGAGTCACTACTTATGTATGTTAAGGGGTGAGCATTTACCATACCATCTGCTTCGATGACCAATGTCCTAAGATGTTCGAAATTTAACTTTGCCTTACCAATAACCACCTTTAAAACGTTTTTTATTGTTCGGATGAGGCGCTCCCAGAATCCGCCCCACCACGGAGCTCGTTCAACAATGAATTTCCATTTGATACGTTTGTTAGATAAAAAACCTTGAAATGATTCAGCATTGAAGGGATGATTAACATCTTCTATTTCGAAAGCTGCTCTACGAATAGTCTTTGCATTAGCGGAAAATATAACGCTAGGTAGACCTCTTCTCATAATAAAGCGTCTAAGTCCCATCAAGCAAGCTATCGGTTGATAAGCTAAATACCATCTCGAGATGAACAGCCCGAATCGCTGCACATGTGAACACCATCAGATATACTTAGCTCGCTTCATCTTTCGAGCTGTTGTAACAGTAGAGGGGGCCCGCGAAGTCTATGCCGACGTTATCAAACGGTTTCGATAATTTTAACCTTTCGACCGGCAGTGGCCCAAATGGCTGTGGCTTCCCCCACAACCTTTGACAAGTGACACACTTTCGAAGCAAATTTTTCACCAACTGTCTTCCTCTGATAATCCAAAACCGACGTCTCAACTGCGATAGCACGAGATTTACTCCCCCGTGCAAAGTCTTCAAGTGATGATGATAAACTATGAGCTCCGTGATATAGGAATCAGATGGCAATATAATAGGATGTTTGAAGTCCATTGATTCTTCCAAACAATGAAACCGACCACCTAATCGCATCAGTCCACCCTGATCTAGAAATGGACCAAACTGGGCGATCCTAGACCCACCAGGTATAAGCTTCTTCTTCTGTAAGATACAAACTTCGTTAGAAAATTTTTTACGTTGCAAGTACCTGAGCCAATATGATTCAGCCTCATTAAGTTCTTCAGCTGAAAGAAAAATGTTCTTTTCGGTTCTTCCTTTACACATCTTCACAAAACGCAGAATGTATCCCGTGACCCGCAGCAATCGTTCCCAGTTGCCAAAGTTCTTGTAACAAATAAGTGGGTCTTCTGGATCGATCTTCAAAACTGTTGCTTGTGCCAAAAGAGAAATTTGAGATTCGGTGTCCAAAATGAAATGCTTTTCCTCAAAATCAGGATCAATATCTTCGGTGAGCCATTTTGGCCCATGTGCCCACAATTTCGAAGCTCTTAGTTTTTCCCCTGATATGCCACGTGTAAGCAGATCTGCTGGATTCTCCTTTCCACGACAATGTTTCCAATCTGATGTAGATGTATGACGGCGTATTTCAGTTACACGGCACTCAACGTATGGCTTCCACCGGCCTACTTCTCCCTGAATCCAATTGAGTACAATTTTGGAGTCAGACCACAAAAAGAATATACCAACAGTGATCGTGAGCGATTACTTTAAGTATCGCACAGCCTTGCTGATATTAAAGCGGCGGTTAGTTCCAGCCGTGGTAACGTAAGTTCCTTCGTTCCATCCATCTTCAGCGGAGCTACCCTGCTTTTGGCACACAGAAACGATACGTTGCACTCACCTGTTAAGTTTTTAGTCTTTATGTATGCCACTGTTCCATAAGCTTTCATACTGGCATCAGCGAATAAATGAATCTCCAGAACACTTTGCGAGGAAAAAACAAGCAGGGACCGAGGAATAGTTAGGCCTTTCAACTGCAGAAGACTTTTGATGCACTCCTCCCATTCGGACAGCAAATCTGAGGCAAGTGCCTCATCCCAAGACAGCTTTTTTTTCCATATTACTTGAAACAGAATCTTCGCTTTAATTGCCGTAGGAGATATCATTCCGAGCGGATCAAATATTCTGGCAATCGCTTGGAGAACTAAGCGTTTGCTACCCTTTGCCATGTTGGACGTAAGAAAGCTTTCTAGCGAAGTTAATGAGACAGCTACTTCATCGCTGAACACAAACCAGTCTAAACCCAAAACTTTTTGCCTAGGCGGGTTATCTAATGAACAAAGGGATGATCTAACCTTACCACTGTTGGAGTTCGTAAATTCATGCCGGCGTCATTCATGATCATCACTGCTTCATTACTAATACGTTGGGCCTCTTCCTCGCTGTCTACGCTAATCGCCAAATCGTCCACATAAAAGCTTTGCTTTAAAACATCGCAAGTGATTGGGAAACATGTTTGGGATTTTTCTAAATGCACTTGAATCGCTGCTGTCAAAAGAAAGGGGCTGCAATTGACCCCAAAAGTTACTCTCGTCATGCGATAATGTTTGTATTCCAGCCTGCCTTCATGCCCTATTGGAGAATACCAAATGAAACGATGACTGTAGCGATCTTTTTCATTCAGCATGATTTGTGAAAAGCCCTTTTCGACGTTGTCAACGATTCCAAAGCGACCGAGTCGGAAATTCAACAATACTTTGAACAGGTCCGGTAGCAGATTAGCTCCCACATGCAACAAACTATTAAGAGATGGAAAGTCGTCTGTGCATGCAGAAGCGTCGAACACAATACGCATTTTAGTTGTCAGGCTTTCTTCTTTGTACACTGGGCGGTGGGGAAGATAAAATATTCGTCTTTTATCACTCTTACCGTCTGGAATTACCACTTCAGCTATGCCTCTGAAACCAGCTTTTGCATTGCAGCATCGTACACTTTAAACTTTTCGGGATTTCTTGACAGTCGCTTTGAAAGCGAATCCAACCGTCGAATCGCCTCTTTCCTATTGCTTCCCAACGGAAAATCCAGATTTTTCCATGGAAGCGCTGCTTCGTACCGTGAACCGTTTCTTGAGATACATTTGGCAATAAGGCTTTCAGCTTGTTGGTGTTTTTCGGCTTCTTCACTTTGGATGCCAATCGCTTCAAGTGACCAAAATGATTTTAAGTCATCTTCAGTCAAAACAGGCAGATGCAAGTTGGTGCTCAGTAAGGAGAAAGAAAAAGAAAAGTTATTGTTTGGCCCACAGATCTTACCGAGGGTTCCTTGTAGTGTCCAACTGAAAATGGTCTTCACCGCTCTTAACGTTGGTGTAATACGCCGCTGCTGGCCAGTTACAATAGCCCAGTAGTAATCTGATCCCACAAGTACACTCAAGCCACTTTCCCCTTCAATTGAAACATGACAGGAATCAGCAAGTTCCGCGCGGGCCGCCAGTTGTGGGGGAAGCTGACAAGGTGTTGTTGTTGGGGATTGTATCCACAATTGGAACACGCTTTCGGTGAAGAATGTCAAGTCTTGTTTTAAGTTTAGATAGAACGTTCAGGACGGTATCTTCATATTCTGCTATTCTTTCCATCTCCTTATCCAGATCATCAGCCTTGACTAAACCCTTGGTTTGGACCTCTTTGTTTGTTACCATTAAGCTCTCATGAGCTGCTGTTAAACGCTGAATGAAGGAAGTTAATTCTTCTTCGATTTAATCCCACATTTGTTCGTTCTTTATTTGATATTTATCAGATGAGAGAAACTCTGAGGCAGCTTTGCAAATTTTAGTTACTTGGCCTCGGTAGACAGCCCGCGCGGAGAGTTCCATTCTTTTGGTTTGTTTTAGAAGAACTTTAAATTTTCTTTTCTACTTTAAATAACTTTATTATCCTATAGAGTCACAAATTTAAAAATCTTTGTACGTCTTTCTCCCGGGTTTCGGCACATTGTGGAAAATTTTGAATAAAACCGGTGAACTTTGAGAAGAGAAAGAACAAGACTACGTATGTATCGAACGAAACTTTATTTGTAACTGACTTCATGATATTATTAATTTTAGAACTAAATACTGATTTAGTACAAAGTGTATAAGAAATAAGTGTGTATGTATGTATGTATGTATTTGTAGTTTTGTCTGAGTGCAGGCTGGTGGATAATTTTCAACAATTATAAAGCTCTTGAACAATTGACTTTTATTTGTTCGTTGTCCTACAAAAAACTCTTTAGTTCTCAAATCAGGAACTTCCACAGACAGAGCATTAGAGAAAATTTATTATACTATACTCTTCGCAGTTTTGTCATTGACCTCGTATACAACGTTTTTATCTGCTGTATGTAGTAGCTGTACTACCAGAATTAAAAACACAAGCCAACTCCAGGCGCAAGGAAAAGAATTATTCTGGTGCTCCCTTCCTTCCGACAAGCAATACCAAACTTCTGAAAATGAAATCGTCCGCCTATTAAAAAGCTCCTCACATCCTTCCGCCGTCCGAAGTAGGCACCAACTTTATTATTAAGAGAGACCGGACACCATCGCTCTTTGTATACGCATTTGGACCTTGACTAGGTAGTAGCCGGAATCAGTGGGAATATGCGGTCGTTTAGAATGCTAGACAAGAGTTCACCTTCTATCGCAATGTGATCAATTTGACTTCCCATGTTTCGTATATTCGCTATAAACATGTTGGAGGTACACCTAGAGGTAGGAACGGCGCGGTGTTCTTTAAAATGTGCCATCCCTCACGACATATTGCATATTCGAGTTAGGTTGCACTTAACAGGTTTTGCGTTGATCGTCAGTGTAATCAATCTTATCTGCATCTGGTTGTGTTTTCATCACGGTGAGTTTCGATCAGTATATATTGGCATTAATTGCCTTCATTCCATAAGTTTTCGTTTAGGTAAACATTTGTTTGGACACTTTGGTGGGCACAGAGTAATACATAAATAAGCTTGTAACCTATAGGATGTTACATTCTGAGCTTGTTACACGATAATTACTAGATAAGTAAAATATAGTTATCCCGGTTATATAGCGGGAGAGTGATGCTCACCCAGAACTCGTATATTAAGTAAAATCCTGTCGTTGTTGATTACAGGACGCTAACAATGGCAAGATTTTCTGCAAAGAGTTTTGGTTTTCTTCAGATAATCGTTGAACTACTGAATTTTTCACTCAATACATCGTGTTATTAATACAGAATACTAGCTAAATCCAGCCTAATTGAATGGGAAAGTAAATAAATATATCTAACGAACATTAGAGGGGCGTTGAACATATTCTCGGTATCGGGGTGAACCTGTGGTTGTATATATAAATTGACTTATTTATTTAAGTAATACTATTATTTTAGTGCATTCATGTAAAATTTCATATAAATGTGATTATTAATTCGCGTTTTATCTCTAGTTAAACAGAATCATAATGGCAACTGAGACGATGATGGTGAAAATTGAGCATCGCGCTGTAATTAAATTTCTCACTAAGCAAGGAAAAAGTCAAAAAACTATTCATGAGGAGATGGTGGCTGTTTACCAGGGTTCCGCACCTTCATTATCAACTGTGCAAAAGTGGTCAAGTGAGTTCAAGAGCGGCAGAGAGAGCATTGAAGACAACCCCCGCTCCGGCGCCCCGGCTACTGCTTGTACGGGAGAAAGCATCAAAGAAGTCGAAAAACTTGTTCTTGAGGATGCCCTAATAAAGGTGAAAATGATGGCAGAGATCAACAAGCTTTCAATTGGTACCATTCACACCATTCTTCATGACCATCTTAACCTTTCAAAGGTCAGTGCAAGCTGGGTGCCACGAATGCTCACAGCGCCTCAGAAAAAAGTGAGAATCGCATGCTGTAGAGAGATGTGTAGTGAGAACGCGAACGGTGTTATGGATCGAATTGTTACTGGGGACGAAACATGGGTCCACCACTATGACCCTGAGAGCAAACAAGAGTCCATGCAGTGGCATAAAAAAGGAACAGCCCCCCGAATAAGTTCAAAGTCACTCCGTCTGCCGGGAAGCTCATGGCCAAAGTTTGTTGGGACTCAAAAGGAATCTTGCTCATTGAGTACAAAAAAAAGGTGAAACCATCAACGCCACATCCTACGCTTCCACTTTGCATAATTTGCGGGAGGAAATTAAAAAGAAAAGACGGGGTAAACTCGCAGCGGGTGTGTTGCTTCTTCATGACAACGCTCCTGTTCACACGGCGCGAGTTTCCAAGGCTGCTGCGCGAGATTGTGATTTCGAAGAAATCCAACACCCACCCTATAGTCCAGACCTTGCCCCTAGTGATTATTTACTGTTTCCGGATTTGAAAAAATGTCTTCGTGGAAAAAGATTTTCGGATGATGAAGAACTCAAGTCGGCAATAAATGGGTATTTTGCAGAGAAAGAGGAAATTTATTTTTTTGAGGGTTTAAAAGAACTTATCTCAAGATATAACAAATGCATTGATGTTAGGGGAGACTATAATGAAAAATAAAAACAATTTAAATTGAATTCGCATTTTCCTTCATATCGATACCGAGAATATATTGAACGCCCCGTAGATTGAGTGAGAAAACCCATTCAATTCAATACCCTGAAATGCATTTCAGTAGCTATGTGGAATGAAAGGAAAGGAAGAAAAAATATGCTTTTCACAGGTAATCCCTTTTTATTGTAAAGTTACTGGATTTTCTACATTCTTTTGTTTGTCCGTTTTCTGAATAAAAATAAAGATCAGATAGTTTACCGACTCTGGGGCCTGCAAATTATTTTTCCCCATGAGAGAATCAATCGTTTTCTAAATTCAAACCGCACTCATGAAAAGATTGCCCTTGCACTTTATTGATGGTCATAGCGAGCACGTTTGAACTCGAATAACATGTCAGTCGGAATGAATGGTATTTGTGGACGTAGAACGTCCTCACCTTTACGATGTCCAATCAGCATTGTTGATTCAGTTAGATTGTTCATAATTTTGTTAACTACTAATCGTGTGCCATTGCATAACTTTATCTGATTGAAGCTTCGGAGTAATAGTTTCCAATTCAGAATGTGTGATGGTAATACGGGAATATCGAGAGAATTAAGAAATTCTGTTGGGAAATTCGCTGCTTCACTTTGGTTCATCACAGTATCAATGGATTTGTACGAGGTGTGTTCAAAAAGTAAGGTGACTTTATATTTTTATAAAAAAAATATTTATTTATTCATATTCACCACAGAATGCCGTTACGCTCTATCTAGGCTAAGGTATAAAAAGATATACGAAAATATACGTCTCTTTCTCGCATATCTTTACGACAAATGCGAATCTGTTTGCTTTGAGGGAAAAACCAAAACAAGTGTCATGGTCTCCATCCAACAGGAAGGCCTTCCTACGGATATAACTAGTCTCAGAAAGCTTTACAACAGGTACCACGAAATCTTCGACACACCTCCTCAAAAGGTTGCGGATGACCTCGCTGCTTTCCGCAGCTATGTACACTCTAAAAGAGTTTCTCACCTTCAGCGCAGCTGAGCTGACCACGACAAATTTGTTCGTTCCTAACTTACCTTCCTTGCCTGCATCTCATCTACACTCCCCTACTCCTCCACACAACAAACTACCTCTTACATTATACTACCAAAACGTAAGAGGCTTGTGCTCTAAAACTTGTGCTGTCTTGTCTAAATCACACAGTCTCTCTTTCGACGTCTATGCTCTTACAGAAACCAATCTGATCCCCAACATAAAGATCCAGGAGCTATTTCCATCTTCTTATAATGTTTTCCGAGATGACGATCACTCTCTCCCTATGTTTAATGATCCTGCCATCCCTAAAGCTGATTCTCCATGTAGAGGTGTCCTACTTGCCACTCACAATAAACTCAACTCTTCTCTCATCGCTATCTCTTCTTCTGCTAAACTTGACTTTGTTTCAATTAAAATAACACTAAACCACTAAACCCAGCTAAACCTATTGAATCCTACATCCTTGCTATTAAAGCAATTGACCAACTGATTGACCTAAGTGATTCCATCGACGATATCCTTATCTTTGGTGACTTTAATCTGCCCCTGCTAAAGTGGACTCCATCGGATGATCACTTATTTGTTACCGCGTCAAACGCCAGTTCAACCAAGGAATGTATTTTCATTGATAGCATAACTGACTCAAGCCTGTGCCAAGTAAGTGGCGTCCCTAGTTCTATCGATAGGCAACTAGACCTTATTTTCACTAGTGATCCTATTAACTCCACAGTAACGTTGTGCCCCTTTATCCTAGAAACGGTCAACAATTTTCACGCCCCTCTTCTTCTATCATTTTTCCATATCTCTCCATCCCAGCCCACTTCTTCAACTACCAACTCTTCTAACAACTTCCATAAAGCTAATTTTCGCAAAATTAATACTTATATTAGCAAATGTTCTTTTGATTTTACCAACCTATCCTTATCTTATCTGATGCTATCTGTATTTTTTACAGTGAAATATTTAATTCCATTTCTCTCTACGTCCCCATTTCATGGCATAAAGCATCATCTATTTCCCCTCCTTGGTACAACAGAAGATTTCGCTCTTTAGGAAACAGAAGAAACAAATTATGGGCAGTTTTTCTTCGCACCAATTCATATTATGACTACTCTAACAATCTTGGAACTTACCTGCAATTTACCCAGCTCTATAACTGCCTCTATCAGCGCTTTCCCGACACAGTGCAGACCAACATTATCAACGATCCGCAGACATTTTATCAATTCGTCAACTACAAAAGAAAATCAGACGGTTATCCCCACTCTCTCTCGTTCGATAATTTATCATCGACCGACCCACATATTATTGCCAACTATTTTGCAAACTTTTTTAAACAGTCATTTGCAGACAACCTCTTCGTACCCGACTCCATCTATTTCAGGTAACTTCCCAATTTCTCCATTGGCCCCTCTCACTCTCAACCCTTTGATCCAACTCTTATGGAAGAAAAGTAACAAGGGGAATTCCCCAAAGTTTGGAAGACTTCTTTCATAACCCCGGTTCACAAAAAGGGATCAAAGAATGAAGTAACCAACTACCGTCCCATTGCTTCCTCACATACTTAAAATGTTCGAAAATTTTTTATATGAAATTCTAAGCTTTCAATGCAAGTCACTTATATCACCCAGGCAGCACGGATTTCTAAAAGGTAGATCATCTACTACAAACTTAGTTGAATTCGTATCCTTTGCGCTTTCAGCCCTAGAAAATGGCAATGAAACTGACGTTATTGCTACATATTTGGCTAGGTCCTTCGATAAAATATCACATCAACTGATCCTTTTCAAATTGTCTTCCCTCGGTTTTCACCCCATATTGGTAAAATGGATATCTTCTTATCTGGAGAACCATTATTATAGCGTTCGCCTTAGGGCAGCCTTCTCAACCCCGTTTTTAACCACTTCTGGTGTCCCACAAGGCAGACATCTAGGTCCTCTCTTTTTATTTTAACCATAAACGATCTTGAGAAGATTATCAAAGACTACTCCGTATCCGTTTACGTCGATGACTCTAAGTTCTCCAAAACTATTTCTTCACCCCAAGACTCTGTTCTCCTTCAAGAATACCTCGATAGGTTTTCTACTTGGTGTCTAAAAAATTGCTTTGAACTTAATGTCTCCAAATGCCAATCTATGTTATGACTTGTATCGTAAGTCCAATCAATCCCCCTCTCGACCTTATTTTCTGCATGACCAACCTGTACCCCAGGTTCAATCCTTTCGCGACCTTAGAATTTTATACGATAGAGAGTTAAACTTCCATTCGAATTCATATATCCCGAATCGAGAACATTCAACGTCGTTTTCTTCGATTTGCTCTTCGTGGACTACCCTAAAGTGACCCATTTATCTTACCTTCCTATCGCGACTGCCTCAAACTTGTTAACCTGAGTACCCTCGAAAAAACGCAGAGACGTAGCTGGCATTCTCTTCATTCATCGACTTTACAATTCTATTTCCTTCAACATTAACCCTAAATTACGAGAGTCCTCGCTGTCCTCGTGTCTTCTATATCCCAACCCACCGGGCTCTAACGAACCAATCTCTCGCATGCTCCGTAAGATTAACTCAAACCTCCCCCTTTTTGATTTTAATCTGAGCACTTCTCATCTTAAATTTGATCTCCTCCATCATCCCTACAACGAAAATTGAGGCAACCTTTGATTTGCTGGATGTACGGTTATCGTATTGATGTTTTGCAAGGGTAACACTAGGCAACTTCTCAAGTTTTTACTTTAGAATCATCAGTTTAGGGCGGTCTATCATTATACATATATTGTTCAGTATATAGAAAACACATTCTCATTGTGTTTCGTAAGGAAATTAGCCAATTTGAAATAAATTAAACAATTATTGAGGTGAACAAAAAAAATGACCGAAAGAAAACTCAAGATTAAATTTGTTGAAGGTTTTTTATTGTCGCGTATGCTTGATCTTTCGCGATAGTGACTGTGTGCGCTAGTGGTACAAATTGAACCGACTTCTTCTTCCAATCTGCTTTTGCATGAAAACATGCAACTGTGATTAATGCCCCACAGGATTGCGGTTGTCGCCAGCTGTTCACCGGTGGTTCATCGATGTACCGAAAGACACAATGCATAATGCACATGCACTTGATGTGCTGTGGGCCTTTTCCCCTTTTGTTTTGTTATAATTCTTCGTGTTGTGTGTTTCAACAAGTCATTGACGCCGGCCTTTGTTGAATGCGTCAGCTGTGAATGCGTAAGCTGTAAATGCGTGAGCTGCGGTTTTGTTTTGTGTATGCAAATGCAACACAGCAAGTTTCTGTTTTTGCCGACGGGAACCGCAAATTTAATTTTGCCGACGGGAAAGTTAATGACCTGTCCTCTTGGTCTATGATTTGTTGCCAGCAGCACATTGTCTTATTCGCCGGTTCACTAGACTGAAGGATTATAAGGACTTATGCGCACCAACTGTGAATAGTGAGCTCATCTTAATTTGTCTTGAATGACCTCGTCCTGGCGATGTTAATATTCTGCATTTTCACTTATAGTAAGGTGTTCGATTTTTAACATACGTTTCAAATCATTAAACCTTTGATCTAACGTTTGAGCAGGCAAATCAGTAGAGATAGATAGGTGGAAGCGAATTTGGGTCCAATATTGTTGATATTTATGAGTACTCGTATATCATACGAATCGCTTCTTTTTCCTTCCAAGGATAGAGTACTCAAAAAAACTTTGACATTAGTTCCGTTGGGAATTTATTTGGACATAAGCTTTGATGTTATCCAAGTCAGTGATGAGGTCTTGCTGGCTTTGAAAGATGCTTCACCTAGTGATTAAGGGAATTATCATTTATCTAAGTTTTGTTTAAACTAAAAACATTTCACCACCACTTCTTTGCAAGGTATCTGTTAAATTTTGGCGTTGTACTTAAAGGTACACTTTATTTGAATAATAGTATAGCATAACTAAATAAACAAGAACAATTGTATGTCCTTTTTATTCCCGAGAAGCGTGGTGCAACACCGATGTTAAACGAGAAGTGAATGTAAATTATCATGTATATCTGCTTGACTTATGTGTTAAGGTTTAACAGTATCATTGTAATTGGTATCTCGCTGATATATGTACATACTTAGCTAGCAAATTGTTGCCTTCGATAAGAACTCATAATTCAAAGTTGCAACTGGGACGGTACCAAGTCGCTACCTCATACCAATACTATATCTCTTTTTTAAAGGCACTTTAAGGCAGTTCTGTTGTAAGAAGAACAAAGTTATTTTTCTAGACTTTTTGAAAACACCAGGGTGTCATTGTTTAATCAATAGTAAGGTAAATTTCTCCCATGATATTTCTTCTTTTTTTTTTTTTGATTAATCAAAAGTGAAAAATTAGCCCACAATTGAGGTAGTACATGTCCTTTTTCAAATCATTTGCATATATTGTGTTTTTGGGTTTCGTTAGCAAATTATTTTTAAGTTGCTGTGCAACCGGAAGCAATAAGTAAATTATAATCAACTTCGACTGCGCTTATGCATAAATAAAAGTAATAAGAAACAGGGACAGAGCCGAGAAGGAAATCCTTGTTGACCAGAACTTGATTGGTGGTATCCTTGAGATTTTCTAGAATTTTTTTGAGAAAATTTCTGGAAACAACAAAGGGACAACCTGTAATCAGATTACGTATATGTACATACACCTTGTTGAAACACTTGTTTCAAATTCTCTCTCTCTCTCTCTCTCTATCTCTCTCTCTTAAAGCAACAAATGAACACCAACTATGCAAAGCAGTGAGAAAAACTTAATTAAAAAATTCTTTGATCCTTTGTATAAGAAAAGGAAAATAATAAAAAAACTAAGATTTCAAAAAAACGACTATCATGCGGTAACCCATTTTTTTGTGTTTTACTTTAATAAAAACTAATTCTCACATTCTTTTTACTTCGGCAACTCTGTGGGGTAACTCTCCTTTTGACTGTAACTCTCCTGAAAAGATACAAATAAGAGCCCATGAATATAATCATCAACACAAGTAACGATTTATTTTTAACTCTCTTAAATTACATGATCCTTAAATCCAAGGTACCACTAAAACAGGCGGCCGTCACACAACGGACTTACACCATTTATAAGAATCCAACTACCACTACAACAGGCGGCCGTCACACAACACACTTACACCATTTATAAGGATCCAACTACCACTACAACAGGCGGCCGTCACACAACGGACTTTCGCCATTTATAAGAATCTATAACTTCGCCAGGCGACCACCTCACACACCGTTGAACAACTTGCTCGCAGGGGAACTGGTGGATGTTATGCCAATGCAGGATGCAGATACAAAAGCCAGGCTACCATCACATACACTATTGAGTATCACACTCGTAGCACAGTCGATGGATGTTATACCAATGCCAGTTCTACATATGAAAGCCAGGCGACCACCACACACACCATTGAGTATTGCTCTCGCAGGGGAACTGGTGGATGTTATGCCAATGCACATATACGAGTACCTTCATGGAGACCAACACACACACGATCGAGTTCCTTACTCGATCGTTGTATGTTGGGTATTATACCAATGTTCAATAGAAAAAAAGATCTACGCACTGCACCAAAGAAAACTGCTACACTACTACAAATTCAACTGTTGTTTTTTTATAGTTAATTATTTAGATGACTATTCAGCGAGACAAACTCACCTCTCACTAAACTCCTGTCTGCCTTCTTACTATGCGTTTTTGTTATTATTTTATTTTATTTTCATTTATTTGTTTTTTACACAAGACACCATGACTGAAGCCGTCAACAAAACAAAACTGAATGAGAAAGGCAACATGGAGCGAGAGGGTTGCGAATGTCACAAAACATAACCAGGTGTAGGCAAATAAACTCTGCGGCATTGCCAGATTAGTAAAAGCAAGTCTGACTTTCTTATATTTGAAATGAGAGAGTTTTAACGTATTTTCACTTATAAATGAAGATACGAGTACTGAATAGCTTTTGTCTGTGAGTTACTAAATGAATAGATGTTGCTTTGGGGATCGAAGTTTTTATGTATATGTATATGTATATGTGTATGTGCAATGGTCGGAAAAGTATTTTTACAAAAAAAAAAAAATTGCTTACACACAGGTGCCACTATTTTTCGCAATTTCCTAGGAATTCTGCAGAAAATGTTATTTTTTGATGCATGGTACTGAAATGAGCTTTAATCAGTCCATAATACTTGCTGCCAAAATGATGAAGGCTTGTGTACACATTTTTTGGCAAATTCCAGACGTTTGAGCTTATTTTTCGGTGAAATTTGGGGTATTGGTATGGCTACATAAGTGGCAAAACCTGCCTCTTTTAAACGAGTTCTTACCGTTATTTCACAAATTTGAATATGATGCTGATTACTCAATTCAATTGCTGCATATTTTGGAGTTTTTATCACATTGCGCTTAAATTTTCCCGTATTAAACTGTCTTCTCTTTTGGTTGTCTTGCGTGGTCTGCCTGAACGCGGCCAGTTACTTGTATATTTGTTTTTCTTTTGCTTATGTATTTGATAATGCACAGTTTGCCGAGTCACTTTGTACAGCTTGCTTAAGTATTCCACTGAAATACCGGCATCATACTTGATCACCATCTCATTTCTTATAATCTGGCTAATTTCCGACCTTTTCCCATATTTATCAATTAAATGTTAGTGAATGTCATTAAAATTAAAAAATTATATTAAAAAAAGACTTTGTAGACTTTAACAGAGCCCAGCTTTCATGGCACGCGAAAGAAAAAAAACTGAAAGAATATAATGTCAAAATACTTTTTTCAAGTTAGTTTTAGTTCAGTTCTTACATTGCAGCTGATAGTGAAATAATGCGTAATGTAATAAAGAAAATATTTTGCGCTCTTACAGTTATAATCGTCTATTTCGTTTTGAGCATCAACAGAGACCCGTTAGTTCTCTCAGTCTATCAAAACAGGCGAAATAACATTGCACACAATTTTTTCAAAATACTTTTTCCGACCATTGTATGTGGATGGGGATGGGGATGGGAAGCTTCTAAGAAAATCAATTTACTGCACCCTCATCGAAGATGTCAGTAAGGTTACTCTTTTAACGTGGTAGATTTTCACAACGTTTTGCTCATTAATATTAGATAGAGTTCGTTCTATTGTAATTGCATTTGAAGAATTGCTTCAAGATATAACGAGAACCGTAGGGTGAAATTGTGTTTTTCCTTTCTATTTCTATATTCCACTATGATGACTGCTGTTCCATGTCAATGTTCACGGTAAACATGACTCTGAGTTCTTAAAGGAATTTCATTTTGCAAAGGAAAACCTTGCTCTCATTCACCCTTGTACTGTTTTAAAATTAACTCAAGATCAAGTTATTTTTGGTTCTTGGAAAAAAATGATGGTTAAGAAAATGCAGCAGTGATACAGCAGAAAAGGCAAAAGGCAAAGGGAGGCAGACGATTATAACATTCGGTACATTGAAATGTTTAGATTATAGAAAGAACTCTACTTATGAGTAAAGAACACTAAAAATGTGAAAGATACTTCCGCAATCTGAAAATGGATCGATAGTATTCTCAGACAAACAGTAATGCAAATAAGAGCAATTTAGATCAAAACAAGAGCAATATAGATTTTGCACGGCTTGAACGTTACGGATGTTTAAACAAATATTGTCGCAATAAAAATATCACTGCCTCTCAAGTCCCTTTACGTTATATGTTGCTACATCCTACCAGCTCAACCTATCGAATCTTACCAATTTGTTATTGATGCGATCATTTAATTGACCTGTCAGACCCTACTGATGATATCCTTATTTTCGGCGACTTTAATCTTCCTCAGCTACAGTGAACTCCATCAGATGATCAATCGTTTTTCATCGCTTCAAATGCCATCTCAGCTAAGGAATGTCTCTTCTTAGATCGCTTAACAGACTCAAGTCTATGCCAAGTCAGTGGTATATCCAATTATATGGGCAGGCAATTAGACCTTATTTTCACAACAGATCCAATTAACTCCTCAGTCTCACTTTGTCCTATCTCCCTCAACAATCGATAACTACCATCCCCCCCTTCTACTTTCATTTTTTCATAACTCTTCATTCCAGTCCACTCCCCCCACAACTCTCTCATCCCACGACTTTCATAAAGCAAACATTCACAAAATCAGTGAATATCTCAGCAGATCCCACTTTAACTTTCACAACTTAAGTATAAATGATGCCTTATCCATTTTTTATAAAGAAATATTTAATTCTTTTTCCCTTTACGTTCCGTTTTCCCGCCTTAAAACATCATCTACTAGTCCTCCCTGGTATAATCGCAAGCTTCGTTCCTTACGAAATAAAAGAAATAAGTTATGGGCTGTTTTCCTGCGTACCAGATCCTTTACCGACTATTCCAACTATCTTGGTGCTTATCTTCATTTCACCGAACTTTACGATTCCCTTTACCAGCGCTACCTTAACAATGCGCAAGTCAACCTTATAAACTACCCTAGGTCCTTTTTCCAATTTGTTAACTACAAAAGAAAGTCCGATGGTTACCCTCCTTCCCTCTCTTTCAACAACAGGTCATCAACCGATCCACTCACCATTGCCAACCTATTTGCCACATTTTTTAAACAATCCTTCACCAACGACTCCTTTGTACCAGATCCATCCTATTTTAGTTACCTACTGAACTTCTCTAATGGCCCACTTCTCTCTCATATTTTTGATCCGTCTTATATCGAACATAAATTACACCAACTCAATGACGAATTCACACCCGGCCCAGATGGCCTCCCTGCCATATTTCTTAAAAAATGTTCTTCCTCTCTTTCCCTTGCCCTTTCTAATCTCTTCCGTCTATCCCTTTCACAAGGAGAATTTCCTCAGGTTTGGAAAACCTCCTTCATAACCCCGATCCACAAGAAAGGATCAAAGAATGAAATAACCAACTATCGTCCCATCGCTAAACTCTCCCATATACCCAAACTCTTCGAAAGTATTTTGTATGAAGCTCTAAGCTTCCAATGCAAATCACTTATTTCCCCCAGACAACATGGCTTCTTAAAGGGTAGGTCAACCACCACAAATCTCGTTGAATTCGTATCCTTTGCCCTCTCTGCCCTGGAGAATGGCAATGAAGTCGATGTAGTTGCAACCGATTTTAGCAAAGCCTTCGATAAAATCTCTCATCGGTTAATTATCTTTAAATTGTCTGCCCTCGGCTTTGAACCCATATTGTTGAAATGGATATCCTCTTACCTCGAAAACCGTTTTTACAGTGTTCGTTTTAGGTTAGCCCAGTCCGCTCCTGGGTTTCCTCTCCCCATGACTCTTTCCTCCTTCTACAAGATCTTGATAGTTTCTCGATCTGGTGCCTCAAAAATTCTTTGGAACTTAACATCGCCAAATGCCAATCCATCACCTTCTCACATAAGCGGAACCAATCTCCTCCCCGACTCTATCTTCTCCATAACCAACCTATCTCCTCCGTACGGTCTCTTCGCGACCTCGGCATTTTGTGTGACAGCGAGCTCAACTTCCGTTTACATATGGATGAGATAATCCTCAAAGCCAACTCTGCACTAGGTTTTGTAAAACGGTGGTCCAAAGAGTTCACCAACCCATACGTGACCAGGTCCCTCTATATTACCTTTGTTCGCCCCCTCCTAGAGTACGCCAGTCAAGTATGGTCCCCATATCATCGTGTTCGTATCTCGAGAATTGAAAGCATTCAGCGCCGTTTTCTTCGATTTGCTCTTCGAGGCATGCCCTGGGACGATCCTTTTAATCTGCCCCCCTATCAAAACCGTCTCAACCTTATCAACTTAAACACCCTCGAAGATCGCAGAGATGCAGCAGACCTTCTCTTCATTCATCGACTCCTTTCAGGTCACGTTGAATGCGCGTCTCTTCACAACTCCATTTTCCTCAACACTAACCCTCGTTATCTACGTACCCCTCGACTCTTCTATCTACCAACCCACCACACCTCCTATGGCGCGAACGAACCAATCTCCCGTATGCTACGTCAAATCAACTCGAACCCTACCGTCTTTGACTTTCACCGCACCACTTCCTACCTCAAATCTGTTCTCCTTCACCACTCCAACCAACCTTAGTTTTAAGTTTTAGTTTAAGTTTATTTTTTAAGTTATAGCTTGTATTAAGCCGAATAAATGGGGGCATTCGCCCCCACCAAAATTAAATTAAATCTGTGACGAGTATTTGAATTGCCAAGGATAGAAAATATCAAATGGTTTCCAAAAAACCAGGTGCTTAAACAGTAGTCACCAAACGTGTCCGATGGCCAGGTGGAGAGGAAAGGATAGCACATGTTCACCATGTTGACCACTTATAGAACAGTATTTCTTTATTAGTTGAACAGTCTCTCAACATTTCAAAGATACACAGGTATACTATCGAGTGGTTAGCAAAATCATCAATGCACCAGCAATTGCGGAAGAATTTCTTCTATAATCCGTGGATTTTAGAATGATTTTAACCGGAGCAGAACATATCATTGGGAAATGATGAATACCTTAGTAGGGCTGCAACCATTGAAATTCACAAGATTCCCAAAAAACTACCGAAAATAAATTACATCTGTAGAATTCCTGCTTTCGGCGCTTGTGAAAGATAATGGTTAAGATCCCTAAGAAGGGAAGACTACCTCAAGGCACTGTTCAAGCTGAACATGTATTTAACAAATGTGTGTCCACACTGAATCAGAGCTCGAAAATCTTTAGAGATAAAACTATTATATTCTGTATTGAAGAAAACTGTCGAGAGACTTAAAATTCAAACTGGCGTTTGACTTACAAACATCTGGTATAGAAAGTAGAGTGTTTCCAATAACCTGGAAGTACTGAATCTACCGAAATCGGAATCACTAAATATTTAATTATATCAGTAAGGTGAAATAAATGAAAGATGGAGCTGATAGTTATTTCTATGTGCACATGCTTGCAAAGTAATTCTCACAAAGCCTTTTCACATCCACTTGGTATGTATTCCACATCACAGTCATTGTAATTTGCTAACTTATTTGCATTGCCTGAAATTGTCCCATATTCATGGGGACTGCTTCTTATTATTGGTTGCATCACATGAAATTTCCGATTTTATAGTAGAAACTTAAAAGCCAATACTACTTTTCCGCAAAATGTCCACAAAATTGTGATCATAACTTTTTTTTTTGTGAAAATCGGGCTTGGGGGTGTTTTTTGGTTTTTCATCTGTATCTAGTCACTGCCCAGATCTTTTACTATTATCATATAGTACAGTATCCACCTTTCATCACAGTTTGTTTCTTAATGTAAGCGATACGCAGTTTTCCATGCGCCGTAGTTTTTGGGATTCGTTCAGTTCATAGCGTACCTACTTATCGAGCTTCTTTACGTTTCCTATGAGAGAAAGGTGTCGACCTATTGTCATTGGGGATACTCCCATAATTTGTGCAATCTCCCGCACCGATTTCGTTCCAAACTAACGTCGTATAGTGCATTCCGCTACATCCTCAAATGTGTCATTAATATTTTCCATTGTCAATGACGCATTATGTCCGATTTTAATTTCGTAAAGGAAGAGGGTTCGAATTTGAACTACCGACAGCAAGGTAAATAATTCCTAGAAAAAAAATAACGGTACTTGTAACGAACCCTAAAATTCTCACATTCCAAGCACACGTACCACTTTATTTTATAAAATAAGAAAATTTAACTTTCTGGCACAGATATTCACTAGAGAACTTCTTATTTCCGACTGAGCGAAAATCAGACATTTCATGTGGTAGAACCCAATAGCTAATTTGCATTGCCTGATATTTTTTCCATATCCATGGGGACTGGTTCTTATTAGATTACGTTTGTTACACTATCTATCATTTTTTCCTTCTTTCTTTTCGTATATCATCCAACATTGCGACCTGTAATGTAAGGCTTAACGACCGACTATCATTCATAACAAACCTTTAGTTATAAGCGCCATTTTTGTACCACACATATACTGTAAAGTTTTGATGACATTTAAACCACTCAATGAACGACATCGTCATTGTAGTTCTCTTGGTGGTTAACAATTCAGGTTAAGTATTTAAATTGTTCGCACTTCAGCATGAAGACTCTTTCTAACTGGACGTCTGAATTTGGATCTGCAGTTGTAAGTATTCGTTGAAGGGCTGACATTTCAATGCTTATGAAACGCTAACATCGACAAAAAAAAAACCTGTTCCTGGACGCGTTAATGTAGTTTTTCAATAGAGAACTTACCACAACATTTACAAGCAACTGATTTTCGACATTGCCTTGGAGCACTCCAACGTGAACTTGGAACTTGGTGTATTTAACATTTATTTTAACCTCATCCCACATGCTGCGTGTCAGTCTTATTTTTGTATCAGGTACAATTTTAGATGTAAACGCGTCTATATCAGATCTCTGGAAACTTAATCAAACGAATTTTTAAATCGAAGACTATATGCAGATTTTTCGAAACGTCGTCGCATTGTTTCTCGCACCTTGTCGATAAACTTTGTACAGCCTCACCTGCCTCGCAAAAAGCCACATTGGCTGCCATTATGTTAAATATTAGTGCGTCGGCAGTCCAGAGAGCTAGAGAGTCCAAAGAGATCTATTGTACATTTTCATAGAATGCTACATTAGTTTCACTTATCGGTAATTGTTGCAATTTGTCGTGTCGCTTCTGCCATTATATAGTGGCACAAGAAAGTCATCCCTCCACTGATTAGGCATCTGATCGTCTTTCGTCATATTATTACATTCCAATTATTACACTGGAGTGTATCTAATTCGTTCCGGCTGGACGATCCCGATTCAATGACTTTATTGCTTCGCTAATTTTGGCTTCCGTAAAATATGTCGTTTCCTCTTCGTGCGCGATAATCAAAGGAATAGTTAAGCGCGGGAATTATTTGTTAATTATCGCATTAGAGTACTGTTTTTATCTATTGCAAATTTCCCGTTATATATTCCCCGTAAATAGATCGTCTTCAATAAATATAATCGATTCCATCCTTTATGGATTTTTTCTATGTTGTGCTGAAACTTTTAAAACGTAAGTTTTTTTGGCTGTGCTTCGACGCTTGACTTCTTCTGTTTTCAATCGCTTATGAGCCATGAGGGACCTCTTCTACTTTCCGATACAATGCCTCTACGGCTATCGCATGTACTCTAACTATTACCTTTCTGGCACTTCCTTGCATGTTTTGAAGTCCAAATCCAAAGATACTTCATGGGATTCACTATTTCCGCTTTACTAAATTCGCATTTAAAATGTTTGCCTTTTTTTTTCTTAACGTCTCACCGTTCCAACGCTAGGTTTCTATATTCGTGTGGATCCAACCATGTGAAATACCGAGCAGAGAGTTTGCACTTCTCTAGCAGTTTTCTTTGAAGTTGTCCCACATAGCCTGCGCGCTTATTTCTCCATCTTGGTTTGTGGCATTTCGGAGCCATTTCCGTAAGTCTAGCATTCAGAGCTGGCCTCTTTCCATATTTATTATTTTCTGGTTTCTTCATGAAAAATTGTATCAACAAAAGTCGGTACTAACTCTTATTAGTTAACTCGCTGTTCCGTGTTATTCAATTATAGATGGTATTATGATAATCTATCAGGGATTGGTGTTCTCCACTGCAGTATGTAATTAAGTACCGCTCCTATTTAATGGAGCATTGAGTACATTTATAAAAAATAGAAAACACAGTAGGAAAAAAAGTTAAGCATCTCGAACATACAGATGTATGTATAATATAAAAAGGAGGGCAGTTGTGATGTTGGCCACAAGTGAAGGAAGAGAATGAAATTTTGAAAACAAAAAAAGCGCAGATAAAAACTCGGCAGCACTCAGAATCTTTATGCGGCCTATAATTGAAAATATGCGCTTTTCTTTAGCGCCGACATCTATCGGAGTGAACAAAAAAAGATGTAAAATGCGTAAACAGAACTTTTTTAAAAATAATGACAACAAAAAGCTTTTTCGGCAAAACCGATTTATTTTATTCAAAATAGTTCCCTTCCGAGTGATATCCTTCAGGATGTTGGTACAAGCCTTTTAGATTACTTTTACGTCCACATAACACTTTCCTTTCATCGGCAGATGCATTTTTCCGAAAAGATAAAATTTCCACGATGCCAAATCAGGCGAATACGGAGAGTGGTTAACAGTTAAAATGCGAATTTTGGTCAAGGAATCCATCACAAGTATGGATCGATGAGATGGCGCATTATCGTGCAACAACGCTCAAATTCCATCTGCGCGATATTCTGGCCGAATACGACGAACACGATGCACCAAACGCTTCAAAATACCAATATGGATGTGCATTAACTGTATCGCCTCTGGAATCGTAAAAGCAAATCAACATTGTCTTTTGCCACTTTTGAATTTTCCAAACGAGATTTTTTGAGTTTTGGCTCGTCTGGCGCCTCCTACTCGGTAGTTTGGCGTTTCGTTTCTGGATCGTATTGAAAACAATTTTATAAACAGCGTTTTTGTTCGTCTTTTCCTCCTTGGCGATGTCATTCCAATATTGAATTATGATCAGTTTTTGCTCGATGTTCATTTTTGTACCGATGACACAAACATACTGTCACTTCACACACAATAACTCTGCTTCTATTTGTCAAAATGCCATGAATTTTTGACAGTAAAATATCTACCTTTCCGACACATGCCAATAGATGGCCTCACTAGGAATACCTATTTTTAAAATGGCCTGTTTACTTTGAAATGGATGTGTATAGTACCTGCCCTTTTCAAGGTACAGGTTTTCTTTAAATCGAACTTCTGAGATGCGTTTTTATTTTTATTCGCCAATAGTTATTGGATACTGCACGAGTATGGATCATGTATATATAGATAATATATATAATACATATGTAAGAAAATTATTTATTTCTTGTTTGTTAAACTGAATTTCAGGTACAATATTTTCGATATTTATTTTGGTGAAACCCACCAGCAAAACAATGAAAGTTTTGTTGCAGCAAAAACGTTTTATTAGTTTGAACAGCCAGTTTGTCGTCGCATCTGTCGGTCACTATGATTTTTAAAAATTAAATGCTATTATGAATAGGATTGGGTATTCGCGTAACTCAAGTAACTGTTGTCAAATAGACCATGCGGTGATGGTTGCATGTGAATAATTCAAAACAATGTGGTGCTATGATTGTGTACCATTGTGTACTAAGGAAAAATCCAGTAGCGTAAAACCTATTCAAAGTGATCCAGTTGTTGTAGAAGCTTCGATAGACATTTTGATTGAATTAAGATGTCCGCATACTCCAAAAGAACCAGTTGATAGCACTTCAACCACCCAGATTGCCAAAATCACTTTTGAGAGGATGGACATGATAAGCAATAAGGGAAATTTTACAGCAGCAATGAATCCCCGTAAGCGGTACACACAGCCACGTTAGTAGTTTTTCTGATTCAATGATCCATAGGGTCGATATTTCAAATTTGCTTACGATTTTGAATTGAAGGAATGTGCAAGACCTGCCGACTCTCTCTGGTGAGAAAATACGAGAACAACAATACTTCCAGAAGTTTGAAACTCTACTACCATAAAAAGACCATTACAATGTACGTCTGCGAGATACTAAAGCTTTCCAGTTGATCAGAGACCGCCTGAAGTATCCATTATCCATAAATTTTTAACGTTCTGAAATTCCAAGATAGTCTAACGACGGATTTATTGAGTTTACCGCAATTTAAGTCAAAATGGGATTCAATTCAACATCTGTGGTCGGTTAAAGTCAAAGGTTTGCCTACTGGGTTGGTGAACCCACTGACACCTGGTTCTTCCATCAAGGCATAAGTCGAACGTTGACACACAATATTGTTTGGTCCAATGAAACTGTTACCTTGGGTGGTAAAAGTGACCGTAAACAACACATTTCATTCTTCTCATGCAGGCTTCAATCTATCATTAACGTTTAAAATTGTTCCTATCCGTATTTACGTAAAATCGTGAACACTTCCTTTTTGCAAGCGATAGCTCAGCGCTGACAATAATAATAAGACAACTCTGTCTCTCTAGAAATACAATAAGACAGTTTGATCCTCAGTTTCCAGAATGAGGATTCACTTAGAATGAAAGTGT
>OX422141.1:102534177-102598915 GCA_949129095.1 Volucella bombylans | reverse complement strand
GACTTCTTTCACTTTAAAAGCTACATCTCGAGCCAGAAATCTCCAATTTAGTCACCTTGAAAGATATTGAGATAAGGAGCAAATATATAATATCTTAAAGAGGTATTTAATTGGATAAGCGGTTCAAAATGTATATCATAGGTAAAAAAAAAACAATAAAAACATTTTTGAAAAAAATTAAATTTTAAAGATGCTTCTGTCGCCAAGGAAAAATTGAAATAGTTGAAAAAGGTCCAGTTTCTCTTCGTATACATAAAGCTGATACTTATACGCAAAAATAAGACCAACCAGAGAATCAACCGAAAAATGACAAATCCCACATTTTCTGAATATATTAATTTTTTCGACAATTTAATATTGTATGTATTACATATTACATATACAAAGTAGTAATATTAAGTAATAACTTCGATAATATAAAACAATATAATATTGATTGTGATCAAAGTGTATTACAATATTTTAGAAACAATTTTGGATCATGTTTTGCCTTCGGTTGATTTTGGGATCCGTTTCCCTAGCGGGAAACTTGATAACGCCGCTCAATGGTCTTAATTTGTTGGTGCAATTTCTCGCCATGTTCGTCACTTACGTCACCAAGATCGTAAAGAAATTCAAATAAAATAGATAAAATGGTATAGAGACTACAATAGAAAATGAACAAGAATGAAATGAAATAATGGCATTCCATACGTTACTTTCTGTAGTTCTCCGGCAAATCGATAATAATTGCCACGTAGTTAGGGCGTTTATTGTTCCCAAGAAAATTGATAACAACCGGCTGAAGTGAATTCCAGGCCTCATTTTCAGCGGGTGTTAAATTCTTTATGTGTGGGTCATCGAAGACGCCTTCCTTGATTTTTGCTGTAGAAAGATGTGTGAAGACGGTTCTCCAATATGCAGTAGTATACTTGAAATTTTTAACAAGGCTAAGTTTATTATGCAACGCTGGAAGAATTATATTTTATTTCTTATCAAGAGGAACATATTTAATGTTGTTTCTGCGCACTGTGACGTTCTCCCTTTCTGACCAGTTTTTTTTTTCTTCTATAATGACGATAACGAGCGCGGCTATCCCAGAGGCAAAGAAAAATGCAATATTTTGTACACTCATCCTGCATTCCACACAAAATCTCGACCACTTTGAGATCGCAACATATTTTCCAATTGTGATGCTCGTATTGAATGTATGTTATTAAAGTGGCCATTGTATTATTATTTAGTGTTAGTGGCATGAGCGATAGGTATAGATGGTTTTTCATGTCCAATATGCAATAGCATTGCTTTAAAACTGTCCCTTCTATTGTCAATGAACAAGCGCTACTCTTTTGGATCGTAAAGCTCACCGAATTGCTTAGATAAAGCAGAAATATCGGTGCAGTAGCATACCTACTCGTACGTCGTTTTTCTTTTTAAAATGTTGTGCGTAAGACTTATGAGGGTTTCTGTAAAATGAACCATTCACACCGGGAGCCAAAAGGTTCCATTGCTCAAGGCGAGATGCATGTATCTCCATTTTTTCCTTTGACAACTCGAGATCTCTCACCTAATTATTCAGTTCAGTCTGCGCATAACGTTGTGATTTTGTCTGCGGTTCATCACTTAAGATGATTAAATTCACTTGAATATGGAACTGGAAGCGAAATAGATTCTACTGCCGCATAAACCCATTTGGCATTCTTTCCAAAACCAGTCGATTTGCTCAGGAAAAAGTAATAATGAAGCGTATGGCAGAGCGTCTCTCTCCATATCATCATATAACTGCACGTTATTAATAACGTGTTCATGTGAAATCATCAGCAATATGTACAAACATATATTAATCTTAACTTACTGTGTTGAACCAGAATCACACGCGATAAGAGTTATGTGACAGTAAAACACTCATTGTTTGGTGTCCGTCGCTCATAAAAAGTTGCAAGTGCTATTCCAAAATATTGACGATCATTTTGTTTTAATGAATCTGTGAATCTAGGACTATTTTCATCGGGGACAAAATTACCACACACGTAACAGAAATAATTGGGATCGTTTACGCACTAAAACTCTCGTGTTTCGTTAGCCATTTGGGTGGGCATAATCAAACAATTTCACTCAAATTTATATACTACTCAAAACAAAATAAGGCTCACTAAGTTTTTAGGCTCCAATTTAAAAGATTTGGCCCCCAAAACGGTCAGTTCCGTAAATGCATGGCTCGGTAAAACATTCACCTTTCTTTCTCCACACGCGTACAAATTATAAAAAGTAACACTTAGCGACAACGCTTAGAATTATGAAATTGTTGCTCAAAGTATTGATAAATACTCATAGACATGCAAGCTATACAGTTAAATACCTCGCTTCGATAATGTTTACCAATAGAGTAATTTTTAGACAAAAATAAAAATAAATCTTTGGCGGGCCCTATTTTGTTTTGAGTAGTTTATATATACATACGTATACTTTTTTATTTTTTATTTTTGTAAATATAATGGCAACCGTTTTGACTCAAGTTTTTTACCGAGCTCCAGAATACAAACAAGCTGTCAAAAATGAAATGTCAGTTTTTGCTTCAACAGTGGGAACAAAACATGGCAGTTTGTCGAAAAAATTAATAAATTCAGAAAATATGGAATTTGGATTTGTTCATTCTGTCGCTAATGACTTTGTCATTTTTAGGTCGATTTTCTTCTGGTTAGTCTTATTTCTTGCATACAAGTATCAGCTTTATGCACATGAAGAGAAACTGGACGTATTTGATCGACTTCTATTTTTCCGTGGTCTCGGAATCATCCATCTTTAAAATTTTATTTTTTAAAAATCTGGCCTATTTTCATCTATATCTTTGGAACCGCTTATTTAGTTAAATACCCTATTATACATGTATTTGTTCATCATTTCAATGTCTTTTAAGGTACCACCAAGAATGGCCAGATCGGACATTTCTGGCGGCTCGAGATTTGGTTTGATTTTCAAATTCAGCGGAAGAAAATCCATAAAAGTCACCTCTAATCAAATGTACAATACAAGAAAAAAATTTCATTTTGTAAACTGCTGTTATTAACCGTAATACCTGGGTTATGAAATCCCTTTCAGTTCTGAACTCAATTATTGGTTCATTAAACACGAAACTTATAAGATCTTAATCAAGTTCATTGATATTCCATTTGGATTATTTGAGTGTCATCTGGATTGCTGAACTGGCGCCGGTGACGGTAAGCAGTGTAACATTATGATAGTTTTGCATACAACGATCACTACAATTATTGTATCTCGGCAGGCTGTAGCTGATATTAGATAAAACAGTATTCAAACAAGAAAATATTGAAATTGACTGCGATTATACAATAATAGCACTCTTTCCATTAGCGTCAGCTACAAGCCTTCCCCATATCATTTTGAAGTTTACGACCGCAGCGCTAGATGAAGTAACAGCAGCTATGCATGTAAATGCTGCTTATCTTAGCCCAAAGTAATCCACAGGTTGCTCTGAGTATTCCTGAATGAAAGCGTTTTGGCAAACCCAAATAGCTGACTTCTTTGTAGCGTCTGTGAGACAGTTCTTTCTTATTAGGTTTCTAAATTGCTCGGAGAGCAATCAATCTCGGTCCTTTGATCAACCAGCTAAAGATGGCTTAAGAAGCTCATTGGCATAACTTTCAACTGTTAAAAAAGTTATCAAGTTAGAAGTGAAATTTCACATTCTGACAATAAATACCACACAATCATGGGTATGTACAATGTACAATGTTTACAATCATAATGGTTATTAGAAGCAAAAGAAAAAAAAAACGTTTTTATAAGGAATACTAAAGCACTATCTTGTACGTATAACTTTCGTAATCGGCAACAATGCATTCATTGACCAAAAATTCGAACCTTATCAAGTCCATTAAATCTCAGATATACTTCAACCATTCCGTCTGCAAAAATCAGAAGTTTATAAATTGTAGTACTCAAAAGACAATGCCAAGAACTGTGCTATCAGCCTTGGATTTCATTTTAGATATTATGAGTAAATTATTGACCAGCATTCTACTAGAATACCAAAGTAAGGAAAGAATTCTGCTTATAAGCCTTTATTGCAATTTAAAGTGCATTCCTGTACAAAAACAAAAACGGAATTCTTAATTTTAGAGTGTTTTTAAAAATAGAGTTAAGCACTCTTTGCTCATTCACCACTTGGAAGGGTAAAATAAATTTTTTTTTTTGTATACTGCCACTCTGTCCGGAAAAGGATTCTACCACACCGACACACTATCATTCCAATGAGTGAGCAGTATATTACGAATGCATTCCACAAGGAAACCCAAAAACTAAGAATCTGCCAATGTAAAGAATGTCAAGTGTTTCTGAAGATGGAACAACTTAAACGTTTACAAGAGTACAAGAATATAAGTCTGGCAAGTTCATAAATAGGCAAGTTTCTCTTCTAGCAAATAAACGGAGAGCCTAATTTAACTTTTATTTTAAAGTTTCATTCTTAAATGTTCATGCAAAAGAAACGAACTCTCTATGTCGTATCTTACTTAGCTTCGTGTCACTAATTAAACGCGCCTGAATGAAAAAAGAGTGGGCAACGCTCCGAAATGCTTTTCAGTAATTAGCAATGACTTAATTATTCATCTCTGGGAATATTCGGGTAAAACGAAAAGTAATTTCTGCCAGCATCTGGTTTTAATGGATACGACTACTTGGTTTGTATCTATTTATTCAATTCGAAGTATGATACTTTCAGTCGGCATACCTATTGGCGGGAATTTTTGATGAAGGTTTCCTCTTATTTTCGGGATTATTTCGTATTGATGTGCTCAGACTCTGAATTGATTTAGGTTTTTTGAGTAATTAAACTTGCAAGGAGCATTCTAATATCCATACAAATAAATATGTGTATGTTTGTGTACAGATACTTGAGATAATAATTCCGTGAGAATCTAAGCAGCTTAGATTTGTATCATTTAAAATTTTAGGGAGGAACACAGATTTGGATTAAGTTTATTAGAATGTACAGTGTTTTAAGAATTTTGTAAATTTTGAATGAAGGCAATTAAGATGTTCTCAGAATGTGTTCTAAATTTCATAATGGATGATAAACTTCTTAAAGTGAGAATGTGTGAGAAAACTTTGCAGCATTGCCTTCCTAATTGAACAATTATTCAAATTAGACGGGTTTAGAAGTATACATTTTGATATATGTTTAAGTCCAAAATAAGCATCGGTGACTAAAACTTCATGTAGAACCTTAAGCTGAAACTCAAAAGACGTAATTTCCCAACACCGTACTCAGGAGCATTTTTCCAAAAACATCGCTAAAACTATAAAAAAAAAATTTAAATTTGAACAATTACGCCCAGTCGCCAAATTTCTCCTTTACAACTTTGAGCGTTGCGTCGCTTGTATGGCATGTAGCGCCGCCTTGTTGGAACCACAGCTCGGATATATCGATGTTGTCGAGCTTTGACTACAGAAAGTCTGTTAATATCGTTCAATACCTGAGACCATTCACAGTAACGGTGTCTCCTTCCTCATTTCGAAAAAAATAAGGTCCGACAATGCCGCCATACCATAAACCGCACCAAACAGTCAATCTTTATTTATGCATTGATGCTTGGTTGAACACTTGTGGATTGTATTCCCTCCAATAATGGAAATCTTGCTTGTTGACATAGCTGCTGAGCCAAAAATAGGCCTCGTCTGAGAAGATGATTTTTTGACTAAAATCCAGATCTCCTGCCAACATTTCCAGTGCCCAATTAGCGAACTCGCGGCGTTGTCTATGCCTCTCCGGCTTTAATTCTTGCGTCAGCACAGGCTGCTGATAGGCGCCGATTCGACATTTCGGCCAAAAGAGTGTATTCACGCTGAAACTTTTTTACGGTGCGACGAATTACCTGCACATTGAAGCCTAAATATTTCGACAGCTGGATGTCATTGGTAACTTTGACAGCTGCTGAAACATAAAAATTAGAAAAACTATCATTGCTATTTAGTCACCCGTTATTATGAAATCTGTCGCTAGTGGTAAGGATTTAGAATAGTTGAAATGCAAAATTGTTTAGTAATTAGGCCAAAAAAAGAAGACGTACTTTTTAGGTTAAAAAAGGGAAAAGTTTTATTTTCCGTTGGCATCCGGTTATATAAATTAGCTTCAAATCTACCTTAAATTTCAACGATTTGAAAATCATCGTGGTGACTTCAATCTTTTCATGATAAAATGGCAATCTATAGCGTGAATAAATGAAGCTTAACAGCACAATGTGACAGCTAATTTGCCATTGAATCTCTATTAAGATGTTTGACACTGCGAAAAAAAAACATATGCACTTTGTTTTCAAATAGCCCCACAGATAAAAGTTGGAAGCTGTAAAATCCGGAGAAATTGGATGCCAATATATTCCAGATGCCAAAATGTTCATTTAGTAGCGCAATTATAGCGCGAGCGAGGGCTACATCCTGCTAAAAAAAACATCTGCGAACTGTAATCAATCGCTGATCTATGTAAAACGTAATGGCGACATCGTGTTCAAAAATGAGTAGCCCAATAGCTTTTTCTGAGATATACATAACACTACACCAAGGAGTGCACTCAAGTGTAATTGCTGCTGATTAATCAATCCCGGGTTTTCAATACCCCGTAC
The DNA here is from genome assembly GCA_949129095.1 of Volucella bombylans. Classification (NCBI taxonomy): domain Eukaryota; kingdom Metazoa; phylum Arthropoda; class Insecta; order Diptera; family Syrphidae; genus Volucella; species Volucella bombylans. Next base: position 102,592,295 of record OX422141.1, on the reverse strand, counting down.
ACCATATCCCGTGTTTTATGAATAAACTTCGTAAACAGGACGTTGTTGAGGATCTTCTAGCTCTCATTCCTGCTCAAATTGAAAGTTGTACAGAAACATTTGCTAATTCGAAATTCGGGACATACTTGACCAGAGCGCCTCTATAGAATGTCGGTGTTTCTGGATATTTTCAAGAATTTGTTCAAGAGATCAGCTCGATCCAAGCTATTTACTTTTGAGGTCCTTTTAAAAAGTAAACCTATCAAGCCAACGCCTTTAAAAATTCAGCATAATAAAGGTGAGGATTCCAACTGAACTATTTAAAAAACTTATTTAAGGACGTCTCATAGAGTCTCGATATGTACTCATATACAAATTTAAGGAAAGTGGACATATGCAACTTTATTCTAACTTGTTACATTCTTCACATCATTAAGTGGTACAATTATATGGGAACAAGCCTTGTTATAGTCACTTGAGGACATGCTTTTTAAAATTTATGCAAACGTTTCCAAGTTTGAAAGATTATTCTGTAATTGGACCATTTAGCTGACAAATTATCAAAAATTATCCTTTACTTTACTTCTGTAAATATGTAGAATATACTATACTGCAGCATCTACAGATTTCAATTTAAATATAAAGTCAATATTCGAAGTTTTAATATTGTAGAATCTATGCATTGTATCAAATTGACCGTTAGTCGTTTGATATGTACGTATATGTCGTTAAATAAGTTACTCAGTCTGTCAAGATACATTTTATTGATATTTGTCCGATACGTTTTACAATAGAAGCATTTTAAGAGACAAGATAAAGTTAGTGTCTAACAAAATTCTTTGAAAGTCTATCTTTGATGGAAAGAAATGTGAAGAATGGAACAGGATACCACCTTCTGTGCAAAGAGATGAAAAACAAAATATTATCTTAGTTCAAAGGATCAAATGTGGTTTTCAATTAAAAGTTGAAAATTGTAGAAATAAACTGTGTGTTGGAGTACTATAGTCTGAAGACAATGTTTGCATGACTCTTTCATAAAAAAAGAACATTTGTAATGTGATATTGAAAATGAATTTATGTACTTGTCTTACAATTATGATGTTTAGGAAATCACATGAGGCTTCTTGTCCTTGACCTTGTTAAATGTATTGATTTTAATGGAGCCGCAATCATTCTCTAGTGTCATAATGCGGTGCTAACAATCCTCACAATCTTTATAATATGCTCAGACTGGAGATGATTCTATATAACTCGTCCCTACGAATTCTATCGAGCGATGCCTTGGCTACTCCTAAATGCAAAGAAATATCGTGATAAATTTGTCAGTGACGTTGGAAGTGGTAACTGCCTAGGGATTCCACTATGTGCATTCTGCGTGTGCGAGGGCAGTGCAGTTACAGAGGAAGTAGACCACAGACTGTTTTTCTTCTACTTCCCTGTAGCTCTTGTAGAAATCGTTGCGAGGAATGCTCAATCGCTGTGCATCTTTTACAGTGACACAGTTTGACTACATACATTTATCATATTTGTGAATTTGGAGATATCTGTATGTCTTTTATTAAGGTTGATCAGCTCTCTTGAAAGCTTAGGATCGAATATGCGGCATATTAGTCTGGATTTCTAACTGTTTTTTCGGTGAGCCCATGTATGACTTCCCCCAGAGAAGCCCTGAAATTGTGTCATTGCTCGGAGTTAGACATTAGTTGTTTTACATTGTTAAGGTACCTACTAGATAATTGTTCCTAGGGATCTGAGTCTAGCCAGTTCATAAACGGCGATATTCCATGAGGCGTCCGAGTGTCCTGGAAGTCAACAGAGTTTGATCAAGCGCTGCATTCTCGAGGAGGAGGAGGAGGAGGAGGAGGAGGAGGAGGAAAGCATTATGTGAAATTTAGTGGAAATATTTGCTGAAAACCGTGGTTATTAATTCAATTTTGGCCCTTTGCATATTCTGTTACATGTATGAATGTTGATCTACCTTTAAGTAATCCGTCTTGGTATTTCGAAAAGGTGAACTTGCAATAGAAAACATTGTGTCATATACATAAAATGCTCAATTTGAAAGAAAAATTTGAAAAGTTATTATATACGAGTATATATGAGTTGTCCCAGGAATAAGGAAAAATACCCTGTGAAGTATAGAACTGAGCTGTGAGAGTACATAGGCTATGCAAAGTAATGTAGACACTTTTTTTTAATAGTAGCGTTCAGAACATCATGACAGGCAGAGTATTTGTCTTTTAGTTTTTAAATTTTTCACTAATGTTGGGGACATGTCCATCGTAATCAATGATATTTATGAATAACTGGTCAATTAAGAGAAGCAGTTCTAATTGGGGTCTTCGAAGTGGTTAGCGATTGACTGGCTAAAGATAAGGTGTACTAAGTTATCCACGTTTGAAGTTATCCATTTTAATGAAGCGAATAGAACCTTTGGAATCACTGATTATATTGTAATTCACACGATTTAAATAACTTTAATATACTGACTGAAAAAGTTCAGAAAATTTTGATGTTAACATAGCGTGACAAGGTTTCGGTAACATGAGTGATGATATGTGAAACTGTGAAATAGGGACTTGACAACTTCGAATTTAATTTGTGAACGCACTCTTTCACTAATCATCAAACTGTCTCTGTCAATTTATTCAATAAACTCAACATTTTCATCATGGTAAAGTACACGAACGAGCAACGTCTGCAAATTATACAAATTTTCTACCGAAATTCGGAGTCGGTGACTGCAACTTTAAGAGCGTTAACTCCAATTTTCGGTCGTAATTCTCGCCCTAGTAGACAGGCAATAACAAGTTTTGAGTCTACATATTTGTTGTATGATGTTGCCCTGTCAGCGACACAACGAGATGGTCGAAGTGTCGAAAATATCGCTGCCGTTCAGGCGTCCGTAGCAAACGATCCAAATCAGTCAATTCCATGGCGTTCTCAAGAATTGGGCATCGCTCAGACCACATTATGGCGTATTTTGCGTAAGGATCTTGGTTTACACCCATACAAGATCAAGCTGACTCAAGAATTGAAGCTGATGGACCATTTGAAGCGACGTACGTTCTCCGATTGGGTTCTGGAGAAGATGCGCCAAGATGATGAATTTCATCGCAAAATCATCTTCAGTGACGAAGCTCATTTTTGGCTCAATGGGTTCGTCAATAAGCAAAATATGTGTCATTGGTCGGGTGAAAATTCACATGTGCTTCATGCATCACCACTTCATCCACAAAAAATAACTGTTTGGTGCTGTTTGCATGCCGGCGGCGTTATTGGGCCATATGTTTTCGTCGACGATAACGAACGTCACGTTACTGTGAATAGTCAGCGTTATCGCGCCATGATCACCGATTATTTTTGGCCCGAATTGGAAGATATGGACTTGGACAACATGTGTTTGCAACAGGATGATGCCACAAGCCACTCAGCACACGCTACAATCGATTTATTGAAGAGTAAGTATGGCGAGCGTGTTATCTCAAGAAATGGGCCAGTCGATTGGCCGCCACGTTCTTGCGATTTAACGCCGGTTGACTATTTTCTGTGGAGCTACGTTAAGTCATTGGTTTATGCCAACACGCCGACGACTTTGGAAGAGCTCAGACCCAACATTGAACGCGAAATAGCGGCCGTTTCGGCCGAAATGTGTTGCCGAGTCGTTGAAAATTGGGTCCAACGAATCGACCGGTGCAAACGTGCCAGCGGTGACCATATGAACGAAGTCGAGTTCCATTCATAAATGTTTTGATTGTACTTCAAGCCGATAATAAAGTTTTTGAAATATCTCAAATGGTTTGCGTTTTATTTAGAAAAAAAACTTGTTCGTTCTCCTAGTCGTACACTGCAAGGAGAGACACCATTTTATATTTGGTATGGGTAAAACCATCTGCGGCTCACCCCAAAATAACCTCACCCAAAATAATAAGGAAGCAAAGCAATAATGCTTAACAAACGACCAGGCAGTTCTAAGCTGCAGGCAAAAGGAGTAGATGGTGTTATGTTAGGTTACGCGATATTATAGCTTATCTATTATTTGATAAAGAATCTGGTAAAGTATACATCATTAGAGACGTAAGGTTAATCGAAACTCCATGTAACAGTTCCACGATTACAGATTCCACGATATTACTTGCTATCACAATCGTCTCCAGTTGAAATTGTCACAGTTGTAAGGCAAGCGTTGCTGAAAGCGTATTCGAATATGCTCTAAGCTCTGATGCAGAAAATGGTTTTGATTCGGATGATGGCAGTCAAGTGGGATATAATGATGGTTTCGGCGAGGATGGTGGCGCAGACAAAGCCGAGGAAAAAGAAAATTCCTAGGCTGTTGGAGGAGCCGAAATGTTTTGAGGACGAAGCAAATCCGAGAAAAGTTTGCAAATTACAGAAGGTCATATACGGACGTAAACAATCGGGAAGGCAATGGAATATAAAATTGGATGGCATTTTAAAAAAATTATTTAAAAAAGAAGTTGTCAAGTCCTTATTGAAAAACCCTATACATGTATATAAAACAAAGTAAGCTTATTTGCTATGTATTGCTGCTTCCAGCCCGCCTCGATTCTCCCCGATCCTCTTGATTCCAGTCGTTTCTTGTTTAAACCTTAGCACCCAAATGATGCATGTCGTAACTCAAAAATAAAAATTAAAAAGAAGCAAAGAACACAGTAGCTGTCTATTCTATTTGTTTCTTTTCATTCACACACAAGAAAATAATTTATGTTTTTCTATATTTTCTTTTTTTTGCGCTACCGAACAGTTAACTGTTTCCCATATGGTTCAAGGGTTTATTATTCACTCATTTTAATAATTATTATTATTTTTTCTCATTTGCAGGTTAACGAACTAGGGCACTAATATAATCTTATTTCACAATCCTTTTGTTTTCATTATACCAGTACACTTTTTTTTTAAACGAAGGCCACTCAGATAACCAAACTGTTTGGTTTTCTTTTCTCGATTTCACTTTTTTTTCCTTTTTTAAAACTCAAAAATTGCTCTACGACCGTCCTGCTTGACCAACGCTTCCCAACGGACTTTCCCTTTTTAAACTCACCCACAAAAATCCTTTCAAATTTCACTCAAGACTACCAGTTGCCTATCGACACTTGCCCCAAAAGAAAGAAAAACAAAAAGAAGACAACTGCGATCCTACATGGGGACTCGAATCTAAAAACTTAGAAGATTGCTTGCTGCCCCTACTAGTAGGATTGAAAAGAATAAGTAAGTTATATTATTCTAAGCTAATTCGAAGCAGGTGGAATAAAAACTATTAATACAACCCATAATAATATTGGGGTCCTTCAAAAAGACGACACTTCAAAGCATATGAAGGAAAAAAAAACAATAAAGAACTCTTTGAACTATACTGAAGTTTGAAATTGTCTAAGATAGGTAACATATGAAAAAACTACAATAGATTAACTCGCCCACTTCGACCGAGTGAACGACAACGATCGAGTTTTCGAAACGTATCCATATCGTTTGAGATTTGATGAAAGACCGAATCAAAAATTCAAAGAGGGAGAAGGAAGAGCAAAATTGAAAGTGGATGTCAGAATACTTGGCGTAACCAACTGGTTATGTCTGGGAGCTAACGGTCGATGACATAGTCTTCATTGGAGACTTTTAACGGGTCTATTAATTATAGTGCTTTAATAATATACCCATATTCATTTTTTTGTCATTTTCTTCATCCATGAAACCAAATCGATTTGGCAGAGAAAAATATCCACAAAACTAATTCACCAATCCCAAGGGTTATTTTTTTTACGCGAAAAATAAAAATAGATACTTAAATAGAGCTAAACCAAAGAGCTAACGATGTGCGAGCATGTATTTATTTCCTGTCATAAATATAGAAATTTCATTAAATTTGTTACTGCAATACTAAAACCAAAAAAAAAAAACATCCATCTACCTTCATCTTCAAAATTCCGATATAGCTCATCATCCAATTTACGATACTCAAATTAATATACATACGTGTACGTATTGTATTTGATTTTTTTATGAATAAATACACACAAAGCAACTGATGTGGGAAGGCGTCAGGAGTTCCTTAGCGACACAATAGTTCCATGGATATAGAAAAGCAAAGAAAAGAAGATAATGTTTGGTATAGCAACGACAATCAGAAAAAGATCCAGATAAAAATCGGGACACACCTAACAACATCGTAACCTCCGGGAGAAAAGTTTCTTCTATTTAAAAGATGAGGTGATAACTTCTTTCCACAGCGTGGTGATGAAACAGGAGAACATGGCTGAGAGGACTATTCCTACTATTTCTTCCTTGCTTAAAATGAGCTCACTGCCAATTACTGGTTATCATCCAGGTCAAATGGCATTCCATATACGGACGGTTGTTTCGTTACCAAAATTTTGAGCAAACTATTAAAGTAATTGCCTTACCAATTATCAACATTAACCCAAAATTGGAATTGATAAACATCATCCTTTATCCAGTGGCACAACCCCACATCCAATTCAATTTCACGAACTATGCATGGAATATCATTGAACAAGAGGAACGTGTCTCAATCACAGAATAGCAAATCAATACAATAAACCCGCCTAATATGTTACCACTTACGAGGCTGAGGGTATAGATCCTGGCTTTTGACATAATCAAATCAAATCTCGACCGGAATACAAAAGCAGAAGGGTGGTTGGACCATTTTCTTTGTTGGCCTTTCGATTCCATGACAAATGGACAGAGCATTGTTTTCAACAGTGAGGGTGACAAGAAAAGGTGCATTTATTCTCGGAATTGAATTTTAATAAATGTTGGCATTTTGTAATAGATTTTTTTTGACGCAAAGGTAAATAAGAGGTGGGGCACACTTGATCATCCTATCAGAAAATGGTTAAATCTTAGCAAAAGTCATCTTGCTCGTAGACATTCAAACAAAATACCGTTGATAATCGGTCAGTGGATGAAGCCTAATATGAAATTTGTCGTCAACCCCTTAGTTCAGTATCAAATAGCAGTAGAATTGTCGGCCCCAAAACAGCTGTTTGGTCTAGATTGTAACTATTATATCTAGAGAGGTCCAGAGAGCCCTAAACCATCGGCCTAATAACGGGCTAGGCAATTGGGTCTTTACAGTGATTGTTGGTGAAAGACTATTAGATGTTTCCCGACATATTCCAAAAAGCGCATCAACTATTACTCGAAAAACCTCTAATCTCATGTAAATTGCAGCCAGTTTAATGTACAATAATTTAAAATTAGCATATAAAACGGCACTGCGAAAAAGAAGAGTCATATGTATTTAAAGATTTTGCAAGAAGCATCTCTTGGAACAATGCAGAGCGTTTCATTAGAAGGTAGGAAGAACGTTTTAAGTTAGAGATCTACTGATCAATCAAAAAATAATCGGAATCCTTATCGGAATCCAGCTGTTAGGCAGAATGAACTGTTAGATTGCGATGGTGGTAGGCATGTATGTTATATATCTGACCAAAATTTGCAATAGAAATGACTGAAAGTTTATATAAACGAGCGACCGATTTACTCTATTTACTATTAGCGCAGATGGAGATTATCTGACAGAATGCAAACATGAACTTAAAAGATCTCAGTATCTAATATAAAGCATAAACTAGATATATCAACTATTTGCTTAACCGTTTGACGGACAGTGACGTTTAAAGACGTCACGGCATGACTTGCACAGACGTATACCTTATGTTTTACTTATAACATCATGACGGGTAATCCAGTCAGAAAATGAATGAGTTTGTATACATTGGGTGTGTTTTCTGTCCTTTGAAAGCTGTTTAGGCTTTATTATAACGGTAACTGCAGTATTTTAACAATGCTGCAAAAATGTTTTCAAAGAAAATGCATCGTTAATCAGACAAATGACATAACGTCGATAGCCGTCGTTTTTGAATTGGCCTCAGCAAAATGGTGGGGTCGAAGGTCAAAATATTTGTATACTTAACAGCTTAAAAATCGCTCACGTAGAGAAGAATGATGTCATTGAGAGCATCTAGCAGTACTTAATGATACGTAATAGTACTCCTCATACTATTATCAGATGAAAACTTCCGTCACAACTGTTCTTTAGCAGGCTGAACAGGGACAAAATTCCATCTTTAGGAACTATAAGCAGTAACCCCAGTGACCTCGAAGTAAGAAATAGGGATAGAGAACATACACAAAAATCTAAAGAATATGCGGATATAAAAAGAAATACAAAGCTTTAAATCTGATACTTGGAGATAAGGTACTAGAATATGTAAAAACAAATTGAAAAAGTTAAACCCGAATACATTGAAAAGCCTTCAAAATGGAAACACAGTTGTTCAGAACAAAAAAACTAGACAAGTCTACAGAAGAAACGTAGTACATCTAACATCTAAAAAGGTTTAAAGCAAATTGAACAACGGTACAGGACACAGATGAAAATTAACAAATAAGTACTTAATAACAAGGAAAGAGAGTAGACATAAATATGTCAGTTAAGATTTAATAGAAAAGACAGTTTAATTTATGATAAAATTAAAAAGCGGAAATGCTATTCAATTACCATTATTTTTTGAATTCTATTTCTTCGTGATAGACATTTAGTGTATGCAAACAATAAGAAGAGAATATTATGGTAGCTCTCTCACTCTGCCTCATATGTATGTCGATCACTATCAATCACGCAGTTGGTGATGAACCTTTGACTGGTAAGGCGTGTGCTGACGAACCAGAACCCTTACATTGACAACGCTCCACGGTGTCGTCATTACTTCCCAGCAAGCATCGCAGATGTTATCTCATGTACCATATATCTAGTACACTTCGGTTCTTAACAAAAGTGCAGTGCACTGCATGACTCCAGTAAGTAGACCAATGGATTTTTTACTTACGGACGCCAGTAAAGTCTCTGATCTCTTGGAGATGTCGGAAAGTATTTGCTTGGTCTGCCGCCAACCTGGACTGTCATGGCATCTGTAGTTATGCTTATATCTGTGAACTCGGACCATAAAAAAAAATTTTAGTGAATTCAGTGAATTCTCGAACAATTTTGGAAGTAATAATAAAAGGTCCTAAGGGTGGCTTGCATGTCGCTTCATCAGCAAATACTTTTTCCCCTCCACCGATTCTTCATTGTCATCGGGCTTGAGTGTACATCCGCTTGGAAGACAAACTCAAGTTTTTTTTTCCCAAAGAGGAGAGAAATCAAACGCTCTCGTTCTCCAGAAAAATACCAGCGACGCATTCTAGACCAGTTTGGAAGCTATGTGTAAAAACCCAACTACATTCTTCTCCGGCGTCAGATTCTGGCCGAAACAATTCTTGGACAAAGGAAATCTGATTTCATATTTTTGCAACAACAGTAGATCTGGTGTCATTGTAGCAGACGGCATGTCCATGAGATCGGAATTAAAAGACGCGTCGACTATCATCAAAACTCTAAATGATTAGTCGTATTTTAAGGGAAAGCCCTGATGCAGCCCAGACGGACCGTTCTTTAGAATCTGGCAAGAACAACGGTGACATATTTTCGTTAACCGACAACCAACGCATGGGATATAATTGTTCATTCAAAGCCATGTAGATTCACAGGACCCTTTTCGGTGACAAAACCCACGTCAAGGTTTTCAACGTGACATATTTAGTCCAAATTAATTTGTTATCCCTATTGCACCCGGTTTCGTTGCAGAAATTACGGTTATGCCTTTAAGCACAAGATAAGTCATCAATTATGAGAAGATTAACTGACAGCCAGTTTTTAATATACCAATACTCGATTAAGCTACAATATACATATTTTCCCAATTAGCACCTGCAATAATGATTCTATTCATCATTAATGCCCTGACCCACAAAACTGGTTATCCGTGTATGTCGTTTTGTCTGACCTCTTACCATTGACCATCTTGTAATAAACTTGACTTTTTATGTTATAAATTCTAAAGTAAACGTGAGCATTCCGATGCGAAATTTCCTGCATGGCAGTAGTAAGATCTAGAATCCACTACACAATACAAATGTGATGAAGGTATTGATTAAAATCAGTTTATATGAGGTCACTGTGGAGGGCTTTATAATTAAAACATAAAACCCGAAGAGCTCCAGCAGGGCAAAACGTTCAATATTTACATACCGGGGACATTTTGCTATTAAACGGGACAACAGATGGTTTCAATCATGTTTAAACTTTCCTTCAGGATAGTAACATTTTATATAATTCATAATCAACATACATAATTAATGAGAGAAAGTGCACTACAATACTTCCGCATAAAGATGTTACGTATGTAAAGCTAGGACGTTTACCATGGAGCCTTCATTAACGGAGAATATTTGAGGTAAGCTTTAAAAAAAATAGTGTGAGCAGAATATCAATTAATGTCGTGTCTCATTAAATCCCATAATTGGAATTATAATGGACAACCTTTTCAACAAACTTCTTGATATCCACAACTCTTTACACAACAGCAACATCTTCATTTAATCATCAATCAAAAGTGTGCCAACAGAGTATGGTTCGGTGATTTTTGTAAAGTCGGTGGTTTGTCTATTGCTGGCATACTGTGCTTACTTGGGATTAATTGAAACTCTATTAAGTAGTACGCAATGAACGCCTATTGCGTTCAATTCTTAACGGAATTTTTTTTTAGGTATCCGAAATTTTGTTGGAAATTAATAAAATCCATCTCAGAAGATATAAAAAGAAGCCACTGACATGTTTTACCGACTGTTAAATAAATGTACACAAATCTCGACATAGTATTGAGCAGCCTATCTTCTACCATAAGTAGATACAATTTTCAGAAAGGGCAAAGGTTATTGTCGGTCAGAAGAGAGTTTAGTTAAAAATATATAGTTGGTATGCGGAGTATTTCCAGGAATGCTTCTCCGAATGGCCTCAAATATACATCTGAAATCCAGATTAAACCACAAACAAGTGTCATTTAAACACTCTCCGGCATATCATGTATTAAAGTGTTTCATATAGGTCAACAATAACCTATCTGGTATCCAGAAATTATCGAGAAAACTACACGAAGAAAACCGATTAAAGAATCCGGCGGATCGTCATATCGACGAGAAATTGTCAACAGGTTGGCTACAATTCGATGAATTCCATTGCGAAATTGTCAAAAAATGAATTATAACTTAGCTAACCTGACAACAATATACAATGGATTAATTAATTAATTAATAGATTAATTATCCAAACCGAAGAACAGAGGTATTTTACTGAGTGCAGCAGAAATACCAGGATCTGAGAAATCACCACCAGGAGGTGACACAGCACCGACAATAGAAACAGAACCCTAAAGTTGTAGTTTACTCAAACACATGGAGCGACTAACTCGTTCGTAGAAGCAAGCCAAACCGTTTGGATGCCTGTTTGGCTGGAAAACCGGAATTGGCAGTGAAATTTCAGGATGAACCTCAGTCTAACGAAATGTATTATAACCCACACAAGTATTCGGACAAAGTGAAAGCAATGTAGATGGAAGGTTCACGAGCAGTGACAGAGACATTGGATGTGTTAGTCACAAGAGTGGTACTTTTCATACTAGATTCACGAAATTAGAATCAGAAAGTACTTCAGATATTTCGTAACCATCTTCTCTGCAGCCGACGTATATGTTGACATCTGAGCTTGAGTTGGAAGTGGATGATTAGCAGGTAGCTTCTCAGTAACTAGAGGAGGTTGACGTACATTTCATACTTGCCACATGTTCAACATTTTCGTTGCAACGATCACCTTTTGCTTGGCGAGAGTTTGTCATGTACCAAAGTGTACAAGTCACCTTCGGTGATGTGTAATTCAACTTAAACGAATTCCCATGCAACCGACTGTGACGGAGTAGGCCCTTTAATATCCTTTAGAGCGTAATTGGAGTTCCTGAAGTCGTTAAGGAATTTCAATGGAAGTTGGATACCGTCGAAAATGCTGCCCAATACCGGGACCTAATTCGACTAAAGGTGACTTACCAATACGCAACACTGTATCTCCGACAGTGGCATCAAGCGTTCCTTCTTATCGCTGTGCAGTGGCCATGTGACGAAGTAGCTGATACGTACCAGCTCGTACATAGCTGATCCAAACATGCATTTTTCTGTTACGATGAGACCCGATATGGCAAAAACGTCCGCCTACTACGCGAAAAGTTGATGAAAAAATTTCGCCATTATAAGATCCAGTTCCAAGGCCATGACTTGTAACGGAAACTCACGGAGTGGGCTCTCGTGTAGCTGAAGTAGAATGAGGTAAATTTTGAAGAGTCACAAAAGTTTACTGTTTGTTGTGGTCTTCAGGCTGGTGGCACAATCGGTCATTCCTCTTTCAAAAATGAAGCTCACGTCAATGGATAATATCAACGAACAGTGATCAGTGATTGTTTCTTCGCCATTTAAGACCAGTTTTTATTTTTGTTGATAACCTATTCAGCCTATTCAGAGCTTGGAAGCCAATATTCAGGCATTATATTGGTGACAAACACCATCAAATGTCCCAAAGTCCCAAAACATTCTTTACAATGCATAAGACTTTTGTTTACAAATACAAATACAAATACATATAAATCATATGCAAATTATTTCAGATTGATTCGAGAAGTATACAAAAAGCTTATCCTGGTCCCGTGATATATTTGTTTGCCTATGTCATTCGGATGTGGAAATCTACATAAGCTTCTTTTTGTGTATCCCGAAATATAAACTGATTGAATTCACGTTCGCAATCGCCCGCAAATGCCTTGAACTTAAGCACGCTCAACTCTTCGCATTCATATGTTCTCCCCTAAAAGCAAATTTATTCTCAACATCACAAATGGCTGTGAATTTTGTCATTTTAAAGTTGAACGACTCCCACGTGAGTCCTTAATAACGATACGATATATGCAGCGTTAATTATTAAATAATATTAAAGAAAAGAGTAGCAAAGTAAGCAAAGTAGCAACGCCCTAAGACTATTTAATTTTTTATTAATTCTTAAATCTAGCATCCGCGATTTCAATAAACTTTCTATACCACAAATTTCGGAATATAACGGCCTCGCCCGGTAGCAAAATCCGAACGACGAAGCCTTTAATCCTGACAAATAGCACGATTTTGTGGTTTTCGAAAAGGTAAACGAATGAATGAATTTTAATTAAGCTGGCATTTTGGGGTCTAAGCATTCTGTGGTCTAGTGATGGTTATGCAAACTGAATTGGTTAAAGTTTTTCCAGGCAAGGAGTAATCAAACTTTCACTTGATATGGGGGTAAATTTATTCGGTATTCTGTTGATATTTGTTAGTCGGCGGAAATCGATTTTGCATCAGTTGGATTACAATCTGCAGTGAGAGAGTTATTTAAATTTCATGGAGGCAAGACTGACATGTCTCTCGGGTAAATGTACATCTGGTGCTTAGAAAATAGTCTTTGAAATAATTACTTTCGTATTCATAATGTTATTTGTCCACAAAGAGAATCATTCTGTCTGTCAAGGATATTCAATCGTTCCATTAGAATTTTTCTGAATGTAATCGCCTCTTTTACCTGTGCACACTTTTGTGACGAAATATTGTTATGAGTAGGTATAATGTGTATCAAATTAAATTCTAAATATAAGTGACACTTTCACCGACATGCGAGTACAAACTAAAATAAAAAGAATTAGTTAAAATAAAAAATAAAAAAGGATAAGCTGAAATTATTTTGAACTTAAAGCGAACTAATGCTTTTCATTACTTGGTTGCATGACACCTGTCAGTAGAACCGACGTCAATTGCTATATTTTATTCTTGAAATGGGGTAAATAGTGATAGAGGTGCTTGTATCAAATTTGAGAATGAGTGGTTATAAATTTTAAATGTGTATACCGAGTCACAGATTAAGGACATTTGTGGTTTAACCCTAACATGCGGAGATGCTTTCAAGTCACATTAAAATACGAGTATTATAACATAGATAGATAGATCTTTTTTCGAATAAAAATTTTACATTATAGAAATATTATATTATGTATACGTTTCTACTGAAACATTGCTTTTTTTACAAAGTATTGTTTATAATACGACAAAAACCTCCAGTCAAAGGACAGACAAAAATCTAGATAATTAAACAAATAAGTAAATTAGTAAATAAACAAATAATCTTAAATAAAGAATGATCTTAGACACTCTGGCATAGAAGCAGCTCGTGGGATTGTTGTTCAGAGACCAGGAGCATCAATTCGGAGCAATGGCCCACTCATAGCCAAGATTTCGATGAATGGATACGAACAACAACTAATTGATGTGTATTTTTCAAACAAAATAATCTTCAGTGATGAAGCTCATTTCAGCATGAAGCCGAAACAGGCGAAAAAATATAAGGAGTTTAAATATTTTTGGTAAAGGAATAACCAAGTATTAATGAGAAAGATTAAAGATCATTTGATGATCTTGCTATCTATTTTCTCCATTTTTAGAAATGAATTTTTATAATGAATTAATTGATTTTTACACCTACAGTCTCAAGAACACAAATTGCGAAGAAGTTTTTACGAACAAATCGTATTGCTCAAGCAAACCCCTTTTCATTCACCAAAATATAAGAAGTTTGGGAGAGAATTTTGCATCGCTAATATATATCTCATTTAGATTCTTTTGTATGCATCCCTGGTTTCGTTGTAGTCTCCGAAATTTGGATTTACGATTTTGAGAAAAGAGACAATGAGTTACCGGCATTTAATTTTTATGTGAACACAAATGAGAACTACGCGGCGGGAGGTGTTGGATGCTTTGTCAACCAAGATTATGAGGTTGTCGATGTGTCGAAGCTAGATTTTCTGAATGCAGATGTCTTAAACGATTCTTTCAAATTCAAAGACGAGGTCTATGTCATATTATGTATCTATAGGCCTCATAAGTTCAATATTTCGGTATTTTTGCAAGAATTTTTAGAATTTTTTTTTTTGGAAAGTACATTCGATAATCCTAGGTGATTTTAATATCAATATCCTAGAAAATAGTGATATTGTTTCGCATTATTTGGACCTAATAGCTAGTCATGGGTCGTTTTCTTTTATAAACGAAATTACTAAAAGTAAATCAGGAAAGTGCTTGGACCATATCTAGGCACGATTCGCGTCCTCATCTATCAGTTCCCCCGATCTGGAGATTACTGACCATGTCATGATAGGTTTGCTAATTGACATTAGGAAAAATAACGAAACTTCAGATTCTGGTTCTTTTAACTTAGCAAAGAAAATTGATTTTGATATGCTTAAAAATCCTTTGTCTTTTGAGCTGTTGGAAGAAGTATTTGCGGTAGGTGAATCATCGAAATCGTACGATATATTTATGTATATCCTTAATATGTACTTTCACAGTTAGTCCAAATAAATCTGAAAAATGCTTTAAACCATAGATTACGCTGAGCTTATTAAAAAAAGTTAAGTTTAAAAACAAGTTAAGAATAAAATGTTTAAAGCACCCTAAAAAACACTATATAAAAACAAAAAACAAAAAAATATGCTCCGAATTGAAGAGGGACGTTCTAATTTGTCGAGACAGTTATTATAGTAAAAAATTCAATCTAGCTAGAATATGAATGGGAGTTAGTAAATTATCCATAAAAAAACCCCGCCAGTAAACATCAAAGTGAGGTACGCGTTAATAATATTATGGTTTGGTTGTGGACAAACTTGGCATTGCTAACAACAATTTTGCAAACATATCTGAAAATATGCAAGTGAATTCTACCTACTCTAATTGCACATTTTGTAGTCCTGTTTACAATTCTGTTGAACCCTCTCAGAGACAGAACTTTTTATTTGAGCCGATAACTGGTCATGAACTCCTAAAAACAATTGGTGAGACAAAAAATTCAAATTCTTCTGGGGCTGATGGTATATCAAACCTAGTTCTTAAAAATATTGCATGCTGGTGCATATTTTCAATAAAAGCATTTTTTTCTGGGATATTTCCGAATGCACTTAAGTGTGCGGATATTCTACCTCTCTTCAAATGTGTAATTATAGGCCGATCTCGCTCCTACCCTCAGTTAGCAAATTTTTCGAAAAAGTTATGAAAAATAGAATAGTGAGTTTTTTAAATAAAACGAAATTTTTCAGTGATGTTCAGCATGGTTATCAGAAAAACAAACCTACAGAAGATGCCTGTTCTCAAATATTTGCTAACCTAGACAAAAAAAGTGTACCGCTGAGTAGTTTGTTGATATATCAAAAGCCTTTGATATGGTGAACCATGATATACTGCTGGGTAAGATTGGAAATGCTGGTTTTCGGGATTGGTTCAGACCTTACTTGAAAAATAGAAAACAAGGAGTGAAAATTGTTGATATCAGGAGTGAATTAAAAAATCTGTATCTTGGAGTTCCTCAGGGATCTGTTTTAGGACCGACCCACTTTTTAATTTACATCAATTCTTTGTTTAAATTGGATTTTAATGACTTGCTGACAGCTTTTGCGGATGCTGTGGGTTTTGCTTATGGTTCAGATAGTGTTTTGAATCTTACCTCAGACATAAATAAGGATCTGTTTTTATTAAGAATCTGGTTTGCAGAGCATAAGTTTTAAGTTTAAAACTAAAATTAGGTTTTTTGACTGTCAATTTTGGTGCTGAGGTTTACTTTCATGCAACCGACCGTCGCAGATTTAAACTCTCTTATTGCTCTTGCAAGCCCTGTTCCACCTCAAGAATTTTAATAATTGTTTCGGTTGCAACGATAAATGTTTTCAAGTTGAAATTCTGAGTAATTTTAAATATTTGGGGCTTATCATTGAATCTAGGATGAGTGGTTATAACACATAGAATATTTGAGACATTATATTCGTGGCGCACGAAGAAACTTTTATTTTTTGGGCAAAGTTTGTTCTTTTAAACTGTTTAAAAAGATATATGAGATAGCCTGCTGGGGAGGTATACATTTCAGCAAAATTCAGCCTCTTTTGAGATTCCAAAAACACATCTTGAAGAAAATTAGCTATAAGCCCCGCTTTTATCCCAGTTTTCCACTCTTCAGAGATTTAAGGGTTCTTCCAGTCCGTTACTTGTACTGCTATAAAGTTCTAAGGATATTTTATTTACGACCAGGAAATCTAAACTTCAGACAAATCGCCAATTACTGTTTACGTGGTAATTTATTAAATCAAGTCACTGTACCCGTTTTTCGTCCAACCGCATTTCGAATCTTTTATAGTGTTTCATCCTGTCTGTTATTTAACAAACTTTTACTTTTTATCCGAGCGATTACATCTCATCTTGTCTTTCTAAAACTTGTAAAAAATTGTCTCTTCTCCCTTGATGTTGGGAGTGTTGAGTCTTTGTTTAATATTCTTCTTTGATATTTTGGTGTAATGTTTAATTTTTGAATTGTTTTCATGAAAAATTGTAAAAATTTATTGTTGATTTTTGTTGTCACAATATGTATTATTTAATTTACTGGGCCACCCACACATTTTTTCTTTATTAACCCTTTCCACTCGGCTTTCGGGGGACCAATTTCGAACAAGTTTTATGATTTACATCTAATCAAAATCTAATCAAAAGAAAAAAATAAGGAAAGCGAACAAATATTTATGTATGATAGGGAGTGAAACATTTTTTTACATAGCGGTACACCGCTTTCTTTACATAGTATTTTGGTGCGCGATTGTTTTTTGCTTGACTGCAACGCACGCACCGACGCCACTAACCTCCCGTGGCCTACGACAAGACCTCAAGAACCTAAGAACCGGATCCGATTTCAGACTTTCTTCTACAAGGAGCTCAGGAAATGTTACTAGGAACTTCTTGAATGGCACCTTGTTTTTGTTGAGATCACTGTGGATTACACATGCGTTAACTGCTGTCATAATTATAAGGTGATAAAAGATTTTTTTCCACCACTTATCAGACTTCCTATCATATTCATAGAGACCGCACATCTGGTCTGGCAAATCTACGCCCCTCCATAATTTCTCGATAAAACTTGATAGCTTTTGAACAAGTTACTTCAATTTTTGTATCAGTATTTAATTTTTTCCACACGGTCGAACTTTTTGGATAATGGCAATTACTTAGTACAAACTACAAAGACTTTTAGAGTACCTGTGTTGGGCCAGTAAGTTAGTATAAGATTGTTAAGTAATTGTAGTATGTAAGAATTAGTGATTAAGAAAATAAAATGCACTGAAAACTGAAAAAACTGAAACTAGAAAGACTTTTTTTGCGTCTAGCCTTTTTGCACACAAAAGTCCAGACGAAGTGCATTTGAATTCCGAATCTTGCTTGCATTTTCTTGTCTAGAATCGACACCCGAATTACATCTTTCATTTTCAATATTTGAATTATTTGGTTCATAATCATCTCCGCTGCCTGAAGAAAAATCGTCTGTGTCGTCGTTATGACTAAACCCGCCGTTAATATTCTCTTCAATTTCATTTTGATTCAAACGATGCGACATTATGTATATAATTCCCTTGCCCTTTCTAATCTCTTCCGTCTATCCCTTCCACAAGGAGAATTTCCTCAGGTTTGGAAAACCTCCTTCATAACCCCGATCCACAAGAAAGGATCAAAGAATGAAATAACCAACTATCGTCCCATCGCTAAACTCTCCCATATACCCAAACTCTTCGAAAGTATTTTGTATGAAGCTCTAAGCTTCCAATGCAAATCACTTATTTCCCCTAGACAACATGGCTTCTTAAAGGGTAGGTCAACCACCACAAATCTCGTTGAATTCGTATCCTTTGCCCTCTCTGCCCTAGAGAATGGCAATGAAGTCGATGTAGTTGCAACCGATTTTAGCAAAGCCTTCGATAAAATCTCTCATCGGTTAATCATCTTTAAATTGTCTGCCCTCGGCTTTGAACCCATATTGTTGAAATGGATATCCTCTTACCTCAAAAACCGTTTTTACAGTGTTCGTTTTAGGTCAGCCCACTCCGCTCCATTTTTGGCCACCTCTGGAGTTCCACAAGGCAGCCATCTCGGTCCCCTTCTTTTTATATTAACCATAAATGATCTCGATATGATCATCAAACACTCGTCTGTCTCCCTTTACGCCGACGATACCAAATTTTTCAAAACCATTTCCTCTCCCCATGACTCTTTCCTCCTTCAACAAGATCTTGATAGTTTTTCGATCTGGTGCCTCAAAAATTCTTTGGAACTTAACATCGCCAAATGCCAATCCATCACCTTCTCACATAAGCGGAACCAATCTCCTCCCCCACTCTATCTTCTCCATAACCAACCTATCTCCTCCGTACAGTCTCTTCGCGACCTCGGCATTTTGTGTGACAGCGAGCTCAACTTCCGTTTACATATGGATGAGATAATCCTCAAAGCCAACTCTGCACTAGGTTTTGTAAAACGGTGGTCCAAAGAATTCACCAACCCATACGTGACCAGGTCCCTCTATATTACCTTTGTTCGCCCCCTCCTAGAGTACGCCAGTCAAGTATGGTCCCCATATCATCGTGTTCATATCTCGAGAATTGAAAGCATTCATCGTCGTTTTCTTCGATTTGCTCTTCGAGGTATGCTCTGGGACGATCCCTTTAATCTGCCCCCCTATCAAAGTCGTCTCAACCTTATCAACTTAAACACCCTCGAAGATCGCAGAAATGCAGCAGACTTTCTCTTCATTCATCGACTCCTTTCAGGTCACGTTGAATGCGCGTCCCTTCACAACTCCATTTTCCTCAATACTAACCCTCGTAATCTACGTACCCCTCGACTCTTCTATCTACCAACCCACCACACCTCCTATGGCGCGAACGAACCAATCTCCCGTATGCTACGTCAAATCAACTCAAACCCTACCGTCTTTGACTTTCACCGCACCACTTCCTACCTCAAATCTGTTCTCCTTCACCACCAACCAACCTTAGTTTTAAGTTTTAGTTTAAGTTTATTTTTTAAGTTATAGCTTGTATTAAGCCGAATAAATGGGGGCATTCGCCCCCACCAAAATTAAATCAAAATTATAAATAAAATAAAGTAACACTCCTGAATAATATCTGCGAATACTGTTGGTACACATTTGTATCGCTAAAAAAGACGAATGGTACATATACGAGTATGTATGTACCACTCGCCAAGAACAATGAATTTTTTAAAATTACTATAACAAACACTTACGTTATAAAACAAATTTATATGTATTCACTTGACATTATAATATCCTGCTTGTTTCACCGCAAAAACTTTAAAAACACTGAAAAAAACAACCGAAATGTCAACACTCCACTGAATTATTACTTCAACTGCCATCGAAAACATGCAAAACCAAACACGCACAAGCGTGTATCAGCTGCATGCACATTTGGATACCGTTAACAGAATGTTGAAAGACGTTGTGGTACAGATTTTGACCAAATAGTATGCAATTTGTGACTTTCAGGTATGTTTATACTTTTGGTGGTACATAAATGTACCAGCCGTGACGAAAGGGTTAAAGCTTTAACTACATAACCTTGAAATGACATTATCTCTATTTTTTTTTTGTTTTTTTTTTTTTCAAAAATACTTTTATCATTATTATTTCTTTTAATGTTAATGTAGCTGGAAAATTGTATCTGGAGTATATGGAATAAACAATAAACAATAATAATAATAATAATTGATGGCTGTTAAAGATTCAGATGAACCCTATCACCCTATCTCCCAGGGATTTAATAGCACCCTTGCCTTTAACGAAAGTTTGACATTTGGTGTCAATTATGAATACGGTATACCATTTTTGTTTCTGACTTTCCTTTTTTTTATTCTTGCTATTGGCGCACACATGTGCTTTTCTTGTTTTTTGTAATCACACAGTAAATTTGTACACATTGAATAACGTAAAAATGAATCTCAAAGTTTAAACAATGACTTCGTCAAAATTACCAAATTTGAGGTTCCGGTAATCCACGAGTGATTATAGAGAAACAAATGCATCCACACCGTGTAACTGTTTCGTGCGGATTTTGGGCTGGAAATATTATCGGACTTGAAATCTTTTTTAAAATTGCGGGTGATCAAACAACAACAGTTAATGGTGCTCGCTATCGCGACATGATAATCCAGGTTTTTTTGTTTCAATTGCAAGATATGAATGTGGATGACATATGGTTTCAACAAGCGGTGCCACATGCTGTACAGCTCGAGAAACAATTTAACGCCGATGGACATTTTTCTCTGGGATTTATGAACTATAAGAGTTATGCCAACAGGCTCATGACCACCCACGCTTTTTAAGAGCAAATCGACCGCTGTATTAACGAAATTCAGCCACATTTATGCAAAATTGTCATGGAAAATCTCGTCAAAAAAGTACGTATATGCTAGCAAAGCCCATTTACCGGATATGCTATCCCTTTTTTTTTACTTTTAAATTCATTTTTATTATTTCTTTCGCTATTACTTAAATTCTAGGCAAAAATGCTTAGATCCAATTTGACAATAATATGTAGTTACTTATTCTAGCTTACTGGCTCTTACCAAGCACTCTAAACTTTCAATTCAAGTTTGCCTTTTGACCTTAAAACTATCTTACGATTATATATCAATTATACAATATATGAAATTTCTAAGAAAAGAATTTTAGAAAAGAACTTAGATACCATACTTTTTGTAATTTTATATAAAACTTGAAACTATGGCCCTATTCTACTTAACCTACCTAAGCTACTTAACTTAACTTAACTATAATCGGGGTGGTGAGCACTCGTAGCCTCTCGCACAATCCCAATTGCGATTTCGGATGCCTGGCATTCGTCAATATCGTGCACAAGCATCACCGAGATTTAACCAATGCCATAAAGCATCGGTCACTTCTCCGAGGCGTCGCCTCATGTTAACGAACGCGGCCTTTCCACGAGAATTCCCTAAATATACTTAATCTAACTTACAACTAGGAGGAGTATGTTACCTTAGTAACGAACCGATGTAGGAGAGCGGTTCTCTCCCCTTCTAGAAGCCACCAGAATTTGGTGTATTGTTTTTCGGCATCGATCCTATCCCTGTCCGCAATCGCGGGACTAAAACGGATGAGCTCCTGAGCGTTTGCGACATACCCATCGTAGATGAGCCGCTTGTTCCTCGCACCGCTGTGGCGGTGGTATATTACCGGGATACTATCCCGGCTTTGCACTAACCCTTTAGCATCAATATGGAGAAATGCCTCTGGCGGAATAGAGCCCGATAGAAGTGTGCTTTGTGGTACATCTCATTGGGGAATTAAGCCCCAAAGATCAGGCTATTATCGTTGGTCATTGCCCTTGCAACGTGTCTTCGAATCACCTTAATCAGGAAATTGTCAATCCTATTCAGAATTGCCCCATCGTAAATGACTTTGTTGGCATAATAATTTTTGTACTCTGATTCTGGTGTTCTGCACAAGCCGAGAAGGTCCTAAGACACTGCCTTTCATACACCCGAATCCTTTCCATCTGTTACGGCGCTACGTTGAACCACACTGGACAACCATACGCGATAACTGGCCTGATTAGGGCCACATAGCATATGACCTTCACCCTGGAGACAAGTTGACTGCTGTGAAACAGTCTTCTTGTTAGGGCAAAGGCCTTCTTGGCCCCAGCAAGACAAGCATCTATATGTCTGTCAAAATACAAATACTTGTCGAGTATGATCGAAATCAAGCTGCAGCAGAGTATTGATGACTACGATTTTTGGACCTGATCTGTACGCCACTAAATAGTCTGCGTACGCTATAGCATGATTGAGGGGACCTACTAGATCACTTGTGTAAATGTTAAATAGTATCGAAGAAATCACAGCCCCCTGTTGTAACCCGTTTTTAATGTCAAAGATCTTGCTAGAAATAACGTTGTTACATTTAGCAACTAACTTCTTTCCCATAAGCATATCGTAAATCATATATAGCAGGGGTTTCGGCATGCCCATTCTCGTCAACTTATAGAACAGCCCCTCTAACCACACGGTGTCGAAGGCCTTCTCAACGAAGCAGGTACACTGGTTCATGCATTTATTTCATTGTATGTCGGAGACCAGCTTGGACGAAGCATGAATAGTGTCATGCCTCGCCCTAAAACCAAACTGATTTTCCGGAATTATATTATTTTCCTTAGCCCACCTTAACAGCGCTCTATTAACCACTTTCTCGAATAACTTGCTAATATTCGGAAGCAAATTAATTAACCGGAGATTAGCAGGGTTAGTTCTAGCTTTATCCTTTTCGGGAACTGCTGTTTTCCAATACGTCGGATAATATGCATTATTCAGCGTATTGTTAAACAGCGTAGTAAATATATTCACCGCTTCCAAGGGCGGTTTGGAATACCGTCTACTCCCGACTACTTTTTGTTTTTCAGAGACTCAAGGATGCACAGGAGTTCATCTTTTCGCACGAACAAATGCGAGGAAGCTCGTTCATTGGCGATGATAACGTTTGCCGCGTTTTCTTCACTGAATACGACGAAACCGTGATTCTCAGATCTGTTGTCAATGTCGTGATTACGGCAAACCGGATTTTTCACCGTATACATGGCTTCGAAAAAGGCTCAAAGCAAATCTACTTTCTCCTGTGGGTCTTCGACCACGAAAAGACCGTCGCCTGAGTCGGCACTCTCTGGACTTATACCAAGTGTCAGTAGTATCTGTCTGTTTTCTGTCGATTGTGGAATTCGGACACACTGAATGTCATTGTGATCTTTCCTACTGAACAACTTATTTATCTGCGGGAACATATTCGGACTACTGGATTTTATAGCCCGAATCTTATTGGCCCAGTACAGACTTACAGACTTACTGTAATTTTCTTTAACTAATTGTTCTGTTTAGTGTTCTTATTTCCGGGTCGTTTCTGTCAGTGAACCATCTGTACAGCTATTTAAGCCTCGAGAGCAGTCTACTTTTGTGTACGTACAATGCGTTTATTGTTGGAGTTCTGTATTTTTCGACCTGGCTTTCGTAGGAGTATTCTATCCGGGGGATAGTCTGCTCCATAGTTCGTTTGACAACGTTTTACTCGAACATCGTCAGTAAATTACGGTCGATTTCTTTGTTTGTCAAGTTTCTGTTAGTCGGAGGATCAACTCCACTCAAACGTACGCTTTAAGATTCTAGAGAAGTACGCCCACCGTACTCTACGATAGTCGTATGAGTGCGCTTGATCATACTGCTCCAGCTGCGTTTGCTCGTTTGGGATCCGTATTGTGGCGGCTCGCAAACATTTCCTTGTTTTTCGATCCGTGTTAGTCAGTTCTAGTCTACTGTATATTAATGCCAAGTCCAGGAAAGAACCGGCTGATGGGAAGAATGGGATATTCGTCGCGTAAAGTTCAAGTCTGTACTCAATCACATTTTGACCCCACCAGTAGTATAACTAGTTGCCCCTGTTGTTTTTATTCTTGATTTTTGTTGTTGCTGTTGCATTTTCTGTGGTATTTCTTGCTGTTGTTGTTTTTGTGGTTTTTGCGAGTTCGTCTTCTGTTGCATTCGTTGTTCTTATTGTTATTGTTGCTGTTGTTGCTGTTATTGCTTTTGGCTTATTAGCTCCTTCTGTTTTTGTTGTTGCTTTTGCTGCCGCAACTTCTGTTTCTTTTCCAGAAGCTCTTTTAAAAGCTTGTCAAGCTGAGCCTCTTCATCCTCTTCCTATTCTGCTGAAGTATCGGTGTCAGACAACTCTTTAAATGAATTCCCCTTTCCAATATAGCGGCACTCGCCCCGTCAGACTCATAAGAGTACTCTTTTCCATCCGTTTTAATGTCCGCAGCATCTTCCTTGATTTTCTTTTTTGGGGACAATTTCGACGACGTCTTGCTTTTCCTACACCTCTCTTCATCTTTTGTGTCATCATCTGAATTTTGCATTGCTGCTGCTGCCTTAGTTGTTGTTGCTTGCTGTTGCATTTCACATGCTCTTATCGTCATTCTATTAGATACCGGTTCCAACTGCGGGACCTCCTACTGACCGGTATCCATTGTTAATCGGCACTACTATAATGCTACCACTATTTATTTTGGTTTTAATATTAAGAAATTAAAAAATAACCAATGAATTTCTACTGGACTCCACTGATCCACACTGCTATATGTCAATTAATTGCTTATTTTACAACTTGATTGTTTCCACTTTTATGTGAAATACGGAAAAGCCGACCGTACTCTATGCGAGATGGGAAGCGACTGGATATGCGATCCCATACGAGTACATAACCCTATACACTATACTTTATGTATCAATAAAAGATTTATAATACGAGTATATGATTGAAAAACTGTGTTTTCTATAGAAATTGCTTCTTGACTGAATTTTAGGTCACCTTTTACCCTTAAGTGTAGATCATACTTTTGGAAATTAGTTCTCGTTGTCTTAGTTTTGTTTTCTGTTAATTGTCATCAAAGAACTTACATATATATGTAGGTAGCCATGCTATCTCTACTTCCTAATTTGCAATAATTTTGGAAATAAACCTGCCTATCTTCTATTTAATCCTCTCATCGCATTTCATTCTACAAAGTTTCAAAGGCTTTCTTCCAAAGGATTTTTCCTTTTTCCCTTATATGTATTGGATATTTACCGGTATTTATTAATTGTTCACATTCTGTACGCTGAATCCTGTATCGACCTTTTTTCTTAGCTTCTGTGACATTTATAATATTATTTTTCTCATGTGAAAGCAATTTATCATCATCTGAAGTGATTAATTCGTTATGCACGGCAGAAGTCAAAACAGAACTGAATGTACGCATCAAAACAGATCTCAATTATTACTGTTCGAAGAATCATATCATGTTGCCATTGTGTGGAAATAATCAATTATCCTTATTTTGACAGTTGCCTTTCGAGAAAGTTGTTTGTGCAAAAATGGTTAACTACTAGTAGACGTTGTCACGGTTCTCTAACTGGAAATAGTTGGTCAACTTTATGTGGACACTTGTTCTCCGAAATAAAAAAAATTGTGAATAAACGCTTAAGTCGACTATACATCAAAATATCTTCACTGAATGGACAACTTATTCGCTACGAAAGGGGTTTTCACAAGATACGCCCCAGTTTTTTTTTTTAAATAAAAACTCATAAATTTAATTTAAATCGTAGCTGTGGACGATTTTTCGTTGAAAACTAGGTTCCTTGTCTATTTTCAAGAGTAATCAATCCGCGAAAGTTTGACGAGTTCGAAAATCATTTGACTTAAATTCTTGGTTCGATAAGATTTTATTCGACAGATGCTCAGCTCACAAGTACGGCACCGAATCGATTGATTGCGGTACATTTTCTAACAGATTCGCGTATAGTCGCAATATTCTTTTCACTTCTGATGTTTCGCTGTATCATTGGTACGGCAACATTATTAAGTGAATAAGTGATTGGAACACTAAATTGTCTTCTTGTGGGGAAGGTTGTATACAGCTAATGTGCACTCAAATTTTGATAAAAATTTGGATGATTGGTTAACGTTGCTTCAATAACGTACAATATATGCACATGGAACACAAATATGATATTTGTCAAAAGATGAGTTGCGAGATTTCGGAGAATCCCTATTGGAAAATGGGGTGCATCTAATGAAAAACCAGTTTGCTGTCGTAATTTGCTGCTCAATGAATGATACTTCCCCTTTCACAGTTCCAACTTCAAACCAACAGATGACTCTATAACAAAGCCTAATAAACAAGAAGCCTAAAAAAGTTATTTATTGTTAGTTTCACAGAAAGCAATGACTAGAATATATATTTTCAATGGCAAGCTCAGTGGATTAGGATTTTAAGAATATCCTAGAACTCACAGTATGCTTCTCCCAAATAGGAGTAGATACTCGTATGTAGTATATTGTAGTTGAGTCCAGATATTCAGCTATGAAGCACTTTATGCAATTGGAATTTACTAAGGATAACCAAGAAAAATAACTTTGATGTTGATGGTGATTTTAATTGCCGACTAGGACTCTCTCAAAATAATTGTGTGTGCAGTTACAAAACATCCACTATGTACATAAATCGCACTTCCAAAGATGAAATCTGCGACGTTAAAGGTAGAAAATTAGTTGAACTCACAGAGGCATACAATTGCAGTATTCTAAACGAAAGTTGCGAAGGTGATTCTTGTGGAAGGTACACTTTCATACATGGAAATGCATGTTCAATAACTGACTACTGCTTCATCTCTGGAGATCGGAACCTTCTTAGCAATTTTCGAATAGGAATGGAGACCTTCTCAGTCCATATGCCATTAGTAGTCTCCTGCTTAGTATTGATTCCTACAAATGGGGAAAATACAAGACAGTCAGGACTTCTACCAAAACTACTCAGGAATGGTCGATTGCGCAATGAGTATTGCAGTAATTTAAATTTAGAATTTGAGCGATTACACACAGAGGATATTTTACCAGATATTGATTCCTTAACAAGGAGAATTAAAGACGCAATTTCGAGGTCAACAATAATACAATATTTTCTTTTAAAGCATGAACCCTTGAATTTTTGACAATTGAATTTAAAATTAGTTTTAAATATTTATACATTCATAAATCTATTTAATTTTCTTTTTCAGTATTATTATTTTTACCCTTTTTCTTTAGTGGATTTAATTCTTTTTAAAATTGTAGACACTTTGCTCTAAATAACAACCAAAATGATAGATGATGTGCATGATCTCTTGAAACTATGTATGAAATACGTTCTTCTAGAAATAAAATATGTTTCTTTAGTATTTAACAAACGTGGTACTAGAGGAGTCACGTGATTACTCCACAAACACGGCTGATCTCTTGAAAATATGTATGAAATGCGTTCTTCTAGAAATAAAATATGTTTCTTTAGTATTCAACAAACGTGGTACTAGAGGAGTCACGTGATCACTCCACAAACACGGCTGATATACCTGACTTTTGACTTTGACTTGCAATGCACAGACATATCGTACACCCACCGAGACTTTAAAAGTATGGACAATACTTTTTTGGAATAAAATGTTCGAAGTGTTGATTGGGAACGTATTTATTTCATGACATCCTTAAATGATTAAATAGAATTCCTGAATTGTTACATGAAATCTCTCTTCAACGCTCATGTTCTGATTGTTAGTAAAGTTCGGTCAAAAGCCCTGGTTTACAGCCGAAATTCGGCAACTCATGCGCCTTCGTAATCAAGTTTACTATCGCTGGAAACAAACTAGGTTGGATGTGCTTCCCCATAGCTACTGCAAAGGAAGCTACCGATCTATGATCGTTTTGAATGTTTGAAGGTTATAATGGTCAGCAAATAAAGAGCTCGGCAGGGCATTCCATAAGCGAGATGTACGGCTTAGGAAAGAATCAGGATATTTTAATGTACGTCCGAAAGTGGGCTTGATGGTAAACTGATTAAGGGTTAAGGGTTTGAAGGGGCGGAATGCTACTGGCAATTTTGATGGATCATTGATGGTGAAAATAGCGATGAGACAGGAGACATTTCATCGGTTTTCCAGATTGTCAATTGACTGGATGATATTAGCACCAGTCATGATCGCACGGTTTTGAATCCTATCTAACAGGCACAGAGAGATTTTAGGTGCATCTGACCAGATATGGCCATTGTACTCCAAATTAGGGCGGATGAATGCCTTATATATTGCCGCCAGATGAGAAGGAGAAAAGTATTTCTTACATCGTTAGAGAAAACCTAGATATTTCGCAGCAGTTTTGGCGACATCAAATATGTACAACGTAAGTTGTAATTGACGCACATACCGAGAATGAAAAGTTCTTCGGTTTTGACGATGTTTAAATTTCGGTGTTTTGATTTAATGACAACAGACAGCGTTGTGTTTTGGGAGCATTCAATTTTACTCTATTAGTGTTTCCCAATTAGTTATGTTGTTAATATCAGAATGTAATGAACTTAACATCGATTCATCTTAACAGATTCATCAATGCACGTATTTTCCACAAAAGATCCTAATGCCAAACTCTGTCAAATGCCTCAGAAATATCAAGTGCAACTTGCTTTCGCCAGATTACTGTACGCTTTGGTTCCACTTTTCGGTGAGATATGCCATCAAATCACCAGTGGACCTGTGATTTCCGTAATCAAATCGACAACTGGTACTGGGAAACAAGAATCACAGCAGACTTAAAAACGTTGACTGTAACACACTTAACCAAAGCTTTGTGAGCTTACCATTGTTGTAGATAGATACTTCGGTACGTACCTATGAACTCTACGAGAACAGCTTTTGATTTCTCTAGAATAGATGACACTGACATAGTTAAAAGTATCATATCTATAAAATCGAATGCTGTCGGAATCGATAAAAGTGCTTAAAAGTGTCCTAGCACTCATATTTCCCTATACCACAAATATCTTCCATACAATTTTGTCAACAAGTGCTTACCCCAGCCAATGGAAAATGTCTAAAGTAATACCAATTCCAAAAGATTAAATTTATAAAAAATGTAGGCTCATTTCAATTATCCTCTTCCTATCAAAAGTATTTAAAAGAGTTATCCAAAAACAAATGAATTGTTATTTTCACGCTTAGAATACACTTTTGCCCAAATAATTCGGTTTTCAACAGAAAATCATCTGCATAAGAACACTTTTGAATTCTATTGAAGATATAAGCAGAGATTTAGATATGAGAGAAGTCATTTTTTTAGTACTTTCGGACTTTTCAAAAATTACGGTACTTTGTGCGGGACGCTCTCAGGGCTATACAATTTTTCGCCAGCTTCCATTAAGTTAATATTTTTCTACTCGTGCAATAGAAACCAGGCTGCGGTGGTTAATGATTGTATTGCGGAATTCCTTCCCATATTCAGAGGTGCTCCACAGGGATCGATTATTGGTCCACTTCTATTTTCATTGTACATAAATGAGCTTCATTCAACCATAACACAGTAATTGTCCCTAATCTATGCGGACGATGTCCAATTGTATAAAAGCAGCCCAATTAGTCTCATCGAAAAGTTAAGGGAAATATCACAGTGGTCAGCAGAAAATGGGCTCTTCTTAAATCCTCTTAAATCAAAATGTATTGTAATGTCATAGAAGGCTTAAGAAACCTCACATTCTCCGCAACTTCTACTTCAAGACTCACCTATGGAGTAACTTGAGTTTGTATAAAATCTGGGACTAGTATTTGTAGTATTTGAATGTGAACCTGAATAAGTTGAAAGCTATGGTGTTCAGAGATGGCAGCGGCAGATTCACTCAAAAGTGGACGTATCAAACAGAAATACGAAGGGCGTTCAACATATTCTCGGTATCGGGGTGAAGCTGTGGTTGTATATATAAATTGACTTATTTATCAGGTAATACTCGTACTATTATTTTAGTGCATTCATGTAAAATTTCATATAAATGTGATTATTAATTCGCGTTTTATCTCTAGTTAAACAGAATCATAATGGCAACTGAGACGATGATGGTGAAAATTGAGCATCGCGCTGTAATTAAATTTCTCACTAAGCAAGGAAAAAGTCAAAAAACTATTCATGAAGAGATGGTGGCTGTTTACCAGGGTTCCGCACCTTCATTATCAACTGTGCAAAAGTCAAGTGAGTTCAAGAGAGGCAGAGAGAGCATTGAAGACGACCTCCGCTCCGGCGCCCCGGCTACTGCTTGTACGGGAGAAAACATCAAAGAAGTCGAAAAACTTGTTCTTGAGGATGCCCGAATAAAGGTGAAAATGATAGCAGAGATCACCAAGCTTTCAATTGGTACCATTCACACCATTCTTCATGACCATCTTAACCTTTCAAAGGTCAGTGCAAGGTGGGTGCCACGAATGCTCACAGCGCCTCAGAAAAAAGTGAGAATCGCATGCTGTAGAGAGCTTTTGGAGATGTGTAGTGAGAACGCGGACGGTGTTATGGATCGAATTGTTACTGGGGACGAAACATGGGTCCACCACTATGACCCTGAAAGCAAACAAGAGTCCAACAGACCCCCGAAGAAGTTCAAAGTCACTCCGTCTGCCGGGAGGCTCATGGCCACAGTTTTTGGGACTCAAAGGGAATCTTGCTCATTGAGTACAAAAAAAAGAGGTGAAACCATCAACGCCACATCCTACGCTTCCACTTTGCATAATTTGCGGGAGGAAATTAAAAAGAAAAGACGGGGTAAACTCGCAGCTGGTGTGTTGCTTCTTCATGACAACGCTCCTGTTCACACGGCGCGAGTTTCCAAGGCTGCTGCGCGAGATTGTGGTTTCGAAGAAATCCAACACACACCCTATAGTCCAGACCTTGCCCCTAGTGATTATTTCCTGTTTCCGGATTTGAAAAAAATGTCTTCGTGGAAAAAGATTTTCGGATGATGAAGAACTCAAGTCGGCAATAAATGGGTATTTTGCAGAGAAAGAGGAAATTTATTTTTTTGAGGGTTTAAAAAAGCTTATCTCAAGATGTAACAAATGCATTGATGTTAGGGGAGATTATATTGAAAAATAAAAACAATTTAAATTGAAGTCGCATTTTCCTTCATATCGATACCGAGAATATATTGAACGCCCCTCGTAGTTGAAGTTGTCCGTGAGTACAAATACCCACCCAGGAATATTGGTATCTTCGAACTTAAATATGAAGAAACATCTTGAACGCCCCTCGTAGTTGAAGTTGTCCGTGAGTACAAATACCCACCCAGGAATATTGGTATCTTCGAACTTAAATATGAAGAAACATCTAGAAGCCAAATTATCGGAATCAAAACGAGCAATTTCGTCGGTACGGGAACGGTGCATGAGTAATTCGGGTCAACTTTAATTTCAGTTCTTTTATATGGAGCTCAAGTGTGGGGATACCGTTCTTTTGCTGAAGTTGAGAAGTTTCTGAGGTATTTTTTACAGCATTTATTCCGCTTACCAAGTTCAACCCCTAATTACTTCACCTAGACACTGCTGCAACCCTATGTTTTTGGAAGTACTGAGACTGCATTTTGGATATACAATAAAAGTAAGCGCGATGAGTGATGCAAAAAGTTGTACTCAGTTGTGGAGAGAGCGTAATGTGTAACACCCGATTGGAAATATCAATCTCTAAAAACAAAATACATTTTTAACAAAAGTAGATCAAAGTATGTATAATTGATTTATAATCGAAGCAAAGTCCTATCGATATAGGAACATTACTGTAGTAGAACTACAATGTAGCAGAAAAAACGTACTTTCTTCACTACTATTCGACAGAAAAGATAAATTTAATATTTAAAATCAGAGGAGAACTACTGAATTTGAATATCATTCCGTCCAGCTCTAGCTATCTTGTGCAATCTTTGCAACATGATGATTCGAGAGCAGATATGGTAATTCACTTTCTAGCAATACGAGCGTGTCCAGTTTTAAAAGAAATTCTAATAATATTCTTTAAATCGCATACTGTAGGACTAGATGAAGCAATTACAATTTTAAATGCAGACTGCGGATGGGATCTACTTTACAACTAATGCGTAAATGCACTTCCTTATAGAAAATATATAGTTGAAGAAGATTTTTTAAGATTTAAAAAATTTTTTGTATAAAATTGTATATATATTATTGTCAGTCTGGTAGACGGCAATAGCCCAAACCACAGTAGACTTAGAATATATTTAAATAATGTAATGAACTTATTTATTTACTTATTACAAATTCATTCGCTTTAAGATATGATAATCTTTAGTTAGTATAGCATGGATTGAGGCATACATTTAAAGACATGTTAAACATGTTGAAAGTACTATAGCATTATGTATAATATATAATAGATACAATAAATAAAAATAAAAAGTAACTCATATGTAAATTTCTGATTAAACATAAAAGAGAATATAATTAAAAATCCAATTATTAACGTATAAGGCGTTTAAGGTACTTATGTTAAGGTATTGTATTTAGGGGTATGCAAACAAGAAAATTCTGAATTGTCGGGGAATGAGAATTTACTATAAAGGTATTCTGGTAATAATTTCATGCATGTACCAGCTTTGTATTATAATTAAGAAAGTTATTCAACATACGAGTACATCCGAACATTTTTCTGGACTGCTCAGTATGGTCACATTTCTTGGTCTTTTTAAGTGAAAGGTTTATCGAGCAATGTAGTTGAAAAACATGTTAAGCTTATTCATGGTGGCATAATCAGGGTTACTGAAGATTTCGCAACAGTATAGTAGGTTTGGGAGCAGCAGAGTTTTGAGAATTATCATTTTAGTTTTTGCTGGTACTACTACTATAAACTTTTCATAATATTGTGTTAATGAGATTTATCGAAGTAAGTGTAATATTGAAAACGATTCGTAAATTTCACGCAGAATCAAAATAATCAATTATTCAGTATCCGATTTTAATTGGGCGAAGACTAAATGAGGTATGAGTGCTTTCATATTATAGATTGTCATTGATTGTCATGAAGTCACCATTCATTTTCGACATACTCTCGGCAATTCAGTTAAGAGGTGGATCTCAGAAATCTATGCATCATCAGCAAACATTTGCATTTTTAAGTATTTGATGACATTTGGAAGTTCGTTGACATACATTAAAAACAACAGCGGTCCTCATATTGAGCTTTGCGGAACTCCGTTAAGGACTGGTAGGAATTTGGAGAATCGCTAATTGGCTATTACAGATTGAACTCAGTGCGTAAAATATGAATTTAAAAGTTTAGTTTTGCTGAGATTGAGGTAAAGTGAAATTCGTTTACCAACTTTGAGCAGAGTAACCTATGGTTAACAGTGTCGAAAGCTTTCGAAAAATCCAAAAGTAGTAGGAAGGTGACATCTTGTCTATCCAAAGCGATGCGAGTGTCAAAAGTCACTAGTAGGAATGCTGACTTGCAGCTTCGATTGGAGAGGAAACCTAACTGGTTGCTGTTAAGTAAGCCTTTACGTTTTAAGTAAGCTTGAATTTGCCTTTTCGTAAACTTTTGTTAATATTGGAAGTACAATATTTCTATCGGTGTATAGTCCAAAAGGATGCAGATTTTCCTTTTGGGTATGGGAACGACTTTTGCTTTTTCCATATCTTGGGGAACGCGCTAGTGGAAATATACTATTAAAGAGATGAGTTATGAAGGGAATAGTATATGGCAACATATAATTTATGAATTTTGGGTCTATACCATCTAATCGTGTACCTTACAATTTTATTTCCATTGAAGGTTTCACTACATCGTATACTCTTGGAAAGCTGAAGCCATTATTGTTGCTGGGTGATTCAGATACAGTTGGGGGATTATGGCAATATGATGTAGGACTAGTTAATGATTCATTAATATTAGATGATGCGACGAAATTAATGTTTGACTGGTTACAGTCAGTGTCTCCAGGGACAGCTACAATAGTTTCCCAATACATAGTTTTGCACCTGGTAACGTTGGTGCAATCCTGGCCTTGTAAAACCTTTGCTATCCACAACAAGGCACATCATTTACATGGAGGCTTGCTATTAATCCCCCTATTCACGCTCATGGCAACACCGCCCCCAACTCGACCGATTCTATTAGAGTGATGCATTCGATATTCATTTACCGACTAAACTTCATCACGCAACTTGGGAGCAAGCCATATTTCGGATATATTATTCATACAACATCTAAATCGGACTCAATAAATATGTATATGTATATAACGATAAAGGTAATATAAAACTCACTAAAGGACGACCATGTAGTAATTAAATTTAAACGCAAATAATACAATATATTCGATAGATAGATAATCTAACTGAACAGATAAAGTCATTTACGTAATGAAATTTACTATTACTTTGCTTCACATGTGTGAGAAGAGATGGTGGCTGTTTACCAGGGTTCCGCACCTTCATTATCAACTGTGCAAAAGTCAAGTGAGTTCAAGAGAGGCAGAGAGAGCATTGAAGACGACCTCCGCTCCGGCGCCCCGGCTACTGCTTGTACGGGAGAAAACATCAAAGAAGTCGAAAAACTTGTTCTTGAGGATGCCCGAATAAAGGTGAAAATGATAGCAGAGATCACCAAGCTTTCAATTGGTACCATTCACACCATTCTTCATGACCATCTTAACCTTTCAAAGGTCAGTGCAAGGTGGGTGCCACGAATGCTCACAGCGCCTCAGAAAAAAGTGAGAATCGCATGCTGTAGAGAGCTTTTGGAGATGTGTAGTGAGAACGCGGACGGTGTTATGGATCGAATTGTTACTGGGGACGAAACATGGGTCCACCACTATGACCCTGAAAGCAAACAAGAGTCCAACAGACCCCCGAAGAAGTTCAAAGTCACTCCGTCTGCCGGGAGGCTCATGGCCACAGTTTTTGGGACTCAAAGGGAATCTTGCTCATTGAGTACAAAAAAAAGAGGTGAAACCATCAACGCCACATCCTACGCTTCCACTTTGCATAATTTGCGGGAGGAAATTAAAAAGAAAAGACGGGGTAAACTCGCAGCTGGTGTGTTGCTTCTTCATGACAACGCTCCTGTTCACACGGCGCGAGTTTCCAAGGCTGCTGCGCGAGATTGTGGTTTCGAAGAAATCCAACACACACCCTATAGTCCAGACCTTGCCCCTAGTGATTATTTCCTGTTTCCGGATTTGAAAAAAATGTCTTCGTGGAAAAAGATTTTCGGATGATGAAGAACTCAAGTCGGCAATAAATGGGTATTTTGCAGAGAAAGAGGAAATTTATTTTTTTGAGGGTTTAAAAAAGCTTATCTCAAGATGTAACAAATGCATTGATGTTAGGGGAGATTATATTGAAAAATAAAAACAATTTAAATTGAAGTCGCATTTTCCTTCATATCGATACCGAGAATATATTGAACGCCCCTCGTAGTTGAAGTTGTCCGTGAGTACAAATACCCACCCAGGAATATTGGTATCTTCGAACTTAAATATGAAGAAACATCTTGAACGCCCCTCGTAGTTGAAGTTGTCCGTGAGTACAAATACCCACCCAGGAATATTGGTATCTTCGAACTTAAATATGAAGAAACATCTAGAAGCCAAATTATCGGAATCAAAACGAGCAATTTCGTCGGTACGGGAACGGTGCATGAGTAATTCGGGTCAACTTTAATTTCAGTTCTTTTATATGGAGCTCAAGTGTGGGGATACCGTTCTTTTGCTGAAGTTGAGAAGTTTCTGAGGTATTTTTTACAGCATTTATTCCGCTTACCAAGTTCAACCCCTAATTACTTCACCTAGACACTGCTGCAACCCTATGTTTTTGGAAGTACTGAGACTGCATTTTGGATATACAATAAAAGTAAGCGCGATGAGTGATGCAAAAAGTTGTACTCAGTTGTGGAGAGAGCGTAATGTGTAACACCCGATTGGAAATATCAATCTCTAAAAACAAAATACATTTTTAACAAAAGTAGATCAAAGTATGTATAATTGATTTATAATCGAAGCAAAGTCCTATCGATATAGGAACATTACTGTAGTAGAACTACAATGTAGCAGAAAAAACGTACTTTCTTCACTACTATTCGACAGAAAAGATAAATTTAATATTTAAAATCAGAGGAGAACTACTGAATTTGAATATCATTCCGTCCAGCTCTAGCTATCTTGTGCAATCTTTGCAACATGATGATTCGAGAGCAGATATGGTAATTCACTTTCTAGCAATACGAGCGTGTCCAGTTTTAAAAGAAATTCTAATAATATTCTTTAAATCGCATACTGTAGGACTAGATGAAGCAATTACAATTTTAAATGCAGACTGCGGATGGGATCTACTTTACAACTAATGCGTAAATGCACTTCCTTATAGAAAATATATAGTTGAAGAAGATTTTTTAAGATTTAAAAAATTTTTTGTATAAAATTGTATATATATTATTGTCAGTCTGGTAGACGGCAATAGCCCAAACCACAGTAGACTTAGAATATATTTAAATAATGTAATGAACTTATTTATTTACTTATTACAAATTCATTCGCTTTAAGATATGATAATCTTTAGTTAGTATAGCATGGATTGAGGCATACATTTAAAGACATGTTAAACATGTTGAAAGTACTATAGCATTATGTATAATATATAATAGATACAATAAATAAAAATAAAAAGTAACTCATATGTAAATTTCTGATTAAACATAAAAGAGAATATAATTAAAAATCCAATTATTAACGTATAAGGCGTTTAAGGTACTTATGTTAAGGTATTGTATTTAGGGGTATGCAAACAAGAAAATTCTGAATTGTCGGGGAATGAGAATTTACTATAAAGGTATTCTGGTAATAATTTCATGCATGTACCAGCTTTGTATTATAATTAAGAAAGTTATTCAACATACGAGTACATCCGAACATTTTTCTGGACTGCTCAGTATGGTCACATTTCTTGGTCTTTTTAAGTGAAAGGTTTATCGAGCAATGTAGTTGAAAAACATGTTAAGCTTATTCATGGTGGCATAATCAGGGTTACTGAAGATTTCGCAACAGTATAGTAGGTTTGGGAGCAGCAGAGTTTTGAGAATTATCATTTTAGTTTTTGCTGGTACTACTACTATAAACTTTTCATAATATTGTGTTAATGAGATTTATCGAAGTAAGTGTAATATTGAAAACGATTCGTAAATTTCACGCAGAATCAAAATAATCAATTATTCAGTATCCGATTTTAATTGGGCGAAGACTAAATGAGGTATGAGTGCTTTCATATTATAGATTGTCATTGATTGTCATGAAGTCACCATTCATTTTCGACATACTCTCGGCAATTCAGTTAAGAGGTGGATCTCAGAAATCTATGCATCATCAGCAAACATTTGCATTTTTAAGTATTTGATGACATTTGGAAGTTCGTTGACATACATTAAAAACAACAGCGGTCCTCATATTGAGCTTTGCGGAACTCCGTTAAGGACTGGTAGGAATTTGGAGAATCGCTAATTGGCTATTACAGATTGAACTCAGTGCGTAAAATATGAATTTAAAAGTTTAGTTTTGCTGAGATTGAGGTAAAGTGAAATTCGTTTACCAACTTTGAG
The DNA here is from genome assembly GCA_949129095.1 of Volucella bombylans. NCBI lineage: Eukaryota > Metazoa > Arthropoda > Insecta > Diptera > Syrphidae > Volucella > Volucella bombylans. Next base: position 102,554,467 of record OX422141.1, on the reverse strand, counting down.
CAGAGTAACCTATGGTTAACAGTGTCGAAAGCTTTCGAAAAATCCAAAAGTAGTAGGAAGGTGACATCTTGTCTATCCAAAGCGATGCGAGTGTCAAAAGTCACTAGTAGGAATGCTGACTTGCAGCTTCGATTGGAGAGGAAACCTAACTGGTTGCTGTTAAGTAAGCCTTTACGTTTTAAGTAAGCTTGAATTTGCCTTTTCGTAAACTTTTGTTAATATTGGAAGTACAATATTTCTATCGGTGTATAGTCCAAAAGGATGCAGATTTTCCTTTTGGGTATGGGAACGACTTTTGCTTTTTCCATATCTTGGGGAACGCGCTAGTGGAAATATACTATTAAAGAGATGAGTTATGAAGGGAATAGTATATGGCAACATATAATTTATGAATTTTGGGTCTATACCATCTAATCGTGTACCTTACAATTTTATTTCCATTGAAGGTTTCACTACATCGTATACTCTTGGAAAGCTGAAGCCATTATTGTTGCTGGGTGATTCAGATACAGTTGGGGGATTATGGCAATATGATGTAGGACTAGTTAATGATTCATTAATATTAGATGATGCGACGAAATTAATGTTTGACTGGTTACAGTCAGTGTCTCCAGGGACAGCTACAATAGTTTCCCAATACATAGTTTTGCACCTGGTAACGTTGGTGCAATCCTGGCCTTGTAAAACCTTTGCTATCCACAACAAGGCACATCATTTACATGGAGGCTTGCTATTAATCCCCCTATTCACGCTCATGGCAACACCGCCCCCAACTCGACCGATTCTATTAGAGTGATGCATTCGATATTCATTTACCGACTAAACTTCATCACGCAACTTGGGAGCAAGCCATATTTCGGATATATTATTCATACAACATCTAAATCGGACTCAATAAATATGTATATGTATATAACGATAAAGGTAATATAAAACTCACTAAAGGACGACCATGTAGTAATTAAATTTAAACGCAAATAATACAATATATTCGATAGATAGATAATCTAACTGAACAGATAAAGTCATTTACGTAATGAAATTTACTATTACTTTGCTTCACATGTGTTTATCCTTGTCAATAGATTGTAAGACGAATCTTATAAATTACGTTTTCTAAAACGTGTTCCAAGAGAGACCTATACCTTTGCATCAAGGACAGAAGCCGGGGAAAACAATTTAAATCGGAAAACAATTTATGTAGATACGCATATATGTATACTCGTATTCAATAATTTAGTGAACCATACGACAATACCAACAAATAGTTACTCCTTAAATTACTTTGACTCCATTGTGTTTTCACATTTACATTATTCCTTAGTTACAGGTGACAAGCTATTAACAATTCACATATCAGACGAACTTAATTAGCTTTTCAATCGTAAAAGTAATTAAATGTAATATCACTTTACCAACACAGCGACCTACGTACATAAATGTTAGTACTTATTTCGTTCGCATTATCATTAACTGACTAGTACATATTCATGTCAGGTTCCTCGAAACCGATTAAAAGGACACTTAATGAAGGTTAATCAAGAATGGTTTTTAACTCCGAATGTCTTCACGGAATTCATCTGTATAATTAGACGTTATAACCGCATCCATAATAAAACACAAAGCAAACTGATCTCAGTGTTGGTCGTGATTTGACGGTGTACCAGTTAGTATACTCGTATATCCTTCTTCCACGAATCCATGGATGTTAGCAATCAAAACTATTGAAATTGAATTTTACATTTAAATAGAATTTCACACTCGCACTGGGAATCAGATACGAGTACAATCACATATCTATACTTTCACATAATTTAATGGTATCCATGAAGTTGAAATTCATCACATTCGGAGAGAAATATGTTTATGGTATTGAAAATAGTACAAGTGCAATGGAGTATAGTTTCATACTCGTTGGGTTTTGGTTTTCTGAAAACTCGATGAACTTCTGTTTCAATTAAATTTTATTGCTGTCCTCTGAGAATTCCGAGAACTGCAACTTTGCACACAATTACTACTAGTTTTTATTGCCGTGGTCCTTCCTTCTACTGTATACTCCTTCTCTAAATAAGAGCAATAGTAAAGTTTTAAAATTTTATATATCAATCACAGGAATTTCAATTATTGATTTAATTCCTTAGATTGGGGAGTAGTCTAAGAATATATACGAGTACTGTGTACGAGTATGTTAGAAGACTATATCTTTGTTGAAACCAGTTGTTTTGTTGATTTTTTTTTGTAAGTTCTATCTGTTTCAGGTCACAGTTGAAGACTAATGTTGGCTATATCCATGTATTCAATGTTATTTTCTGAAATGAGTTTCACCTGGTGTATTTCGGAGGAAAGGGTGGGAATGTCCTTGATTTATTTTAGTAATTTCATCCAACCACAAGAAATGCGATGTAATATGTCTGTCTTAAGATTCCGTGTCTCTTTTTATTTGCCTTTTTCTTGGCAAAATGGAAGGAACGGGACACTTATGGTCAGAGAAATTATTATTCACCTAACCCATATTGATGCTATTTAATAGTCTGACTTGGACAACTTGAGGCTTAACAGTGTTTTTTTGTAGGTGCCATTCAATTATGTCATCTCAGGTGTCAGTATGTACCTACAGAAAAAACATACTTTTTAATACTTATGCGGCCCAAAACTGTATAGTTCAACCTCGCTTATCAGTATTGAAACGAAGAAAATGGATACAAACCACATTCACAGCCGCGAAAAAAGCGATATTTACTCAGTGGTCACAAGAGTTGCACATTTTTAGTATAGATGTTCGTTGTGGTAAATTGGTTGCATTTCATGGAATGACCTCCAAAAAAATCGGCGTCGCTCTGATCCTACTCCCATTTCATTTGTTTTGATTTGATATGTATGCACTTCTGAATAAGTTAAATTGTCTATCAATTTTTCAGAGTCCTGGGCCTATACAGACCATTCAGAGTACAAAAAATATATTTTTCAATGCAAAAGTGGAGAAGAAATCTGTTTCCAATGGAAGAACAAACGGGAATAGTCTTCGAGGCTGAAAATTGACAAACTGATAAGTAGAAATGCGAGTAGACATCTACTTACTTACGATCTTAGATAACGCTACCGTCCAGGGTGAATTGGGACTCAAGCTAACATACCTATTTAGCTAACGCGGTCTCTTACGAGCTGGGTTCATTTACATATACGAATTTGACAGAAGTCCCCTATCACTTGCAGATCAGTTCGTCTTCTACTGCGTTGTCCCTCTGAGTTAGAGTGGAATATTTTCCGGGCCAGACCGCTGATACCCGCTGAAAGTTACCGAAGCGAAGCGCCCAACAGCATCTTCAATTGCTTTTGTTAATGTCGAAACTTCTGCGCAGTAAGACAGGACTAGGATTATCAGTGTCTTGTATAAGGTCTCTTTGGTTGTTTTGTTTGATCGAGAGGAATTTACTACTAAATTGCCTTCTTAGCCCAAGAATGCCGAGATCGTAAGAGTGATTTATTTTCTAGTGTCCTTGTCAGAGTTATCAATCCACTGGGGTAGACAAAGCCTCATATTACCTCAAAGTAGTATCCTTCTTTGTTGATATCATACATATACTTTATTCTTATTTCATTGACGGCTAAAGTCATCTTTGCCGCTTCTGTTTCAATAGTCGCAAATTCTCCATAGACAGTTTACAGTGTTCATCCAATTATGCCAATGTCGTCTGCGAATGCGAGTAACTTTTGAAAGATGTTGCATTTGGAGTTGAATTGCGAGTTTCGCACAATTCTTTCAAGAACGACACTAAAAAAATCACATGACAAAGCACCGCCTTATTTAAGCCTTTTTCTGACGTTGAAAGTCTCGGTTCTGGCGCTAAGACCTTGATGTAGCATCATATATTCGCCATCGACGCATAGTCGAATGAGCTAGGCAAGGGTGCCAAAACTAGACATTGCTTTGTATAATTCGTCTATATAAATGTTTTAAAATCGATAAAGATTTGGTGTGTAAATTAATAAAAAGAATAAATAAAACATCGGGTTTAATGGATAACTTATTTAATTTTATTTGTTCTTTTCTTTAAGCTTTAACCACGTCCCAGTTTACGAAAACTTTATGGTTTACCGGAAACTTCTGCACACGCTCAATAGTCAGAAGTCAGCATCAAACCGTGCGCTTAGTGAGATTTGCTGTTGTGATTAAATTTGCTGGGTTTGTATTTGAACGTTCGTTGGAATGCGTTCCCATAACGTATAAGTTCTGTTGTCTTCATACATAACTTGTATCGATTTAGAACTTTTAGGTGTTTTCCCTAAGATTAATGTGATCTATGGTGTACTTTCGTGGTTTATATCCACTGGTACGGTCCGGTCAGACAGGGTTTTATACGCGATGTTGAGGAGACCAACTTTTCCGTGGTTGGCGCAGTTCAGCGATCTTTAGGATCGGACAAACAATGGAGAGGTTCTATTGGTTGGCAGACCCTGAGTTTTGAGATAATTTAATGTTAATTTAAGATTGCCAGTCCGCAGAAATAATCTTTCCAGATTCTTAGCACCGACTATGGTTTTACTATGAGGTTTCCTTACACATGCAGGCTTAAATAGCTAATGTGTGTGTTCGACTAATGGCATAATATATATAGACGGAAGATATAACAAAAATGTGACAAATGAGCTTGTAGCCTTGAATAATGGCGGACTTACTGTTTCTCAACCTGCAAACGATTAAAGAAATAGTTTTTATTTAAAATAATTTGCCAATGCAACCAAATTAACAACATGTCAGTCAATACAAGGCACTAATCCAAATTTTTACACTACCACAGTCTAGCCATGTGATCAGGTGATCACTCACAATTATTCCCCATAACGATTCCTTCAAGAGATACACGGACGAAAAGGAAGAAAAATATATGTTCTGGCAAGCTTTATTTAAAACTGCTCTGTCTTGGCAGACATCTGAACGCAAATCGCCGTAGGCAGTTATGACTTTCGAAACCTAAACGATCTCTGCTCTATGAAGTTCACTGACCTTAGTAAATTTATGAAAAAATCACTTTGGTTCCAGGAGTAGCTAGAATTACCCAGTGTAATTAGAAATGTCATACAATTGGAATGTCCTGGAAAAATTTTCTGAGCATAGCAAGACGCAGGCTAACGCTCACTTCAATGTACGATTTGGCAACAATATGTGAATGAAATAATCTCTTTCCGTAGAAGACAGTCAAGTTCTAATAAAGAGGGCATTATCCTCAACAATTTCGCCCGTATTCTAAAATCACCGAATGAGGTAACCACCATCGACCGCTCATTATCAACGAATTGACGTTGAACGGGATGCGAATAAATTCGACTGACCAAATGCATGTAGTCTATCAAATGAAAAGAATTGATTGTCTTTATACAAGGTGCGGCAATATAACTTCCTTATTTCATAATACAATAAAAGAAAAAGTAGTAAAGACAATATCTTTTTTTTTGTATTAAAAAGTTAAGCATTCAAAGTTGTGGTTTACATCGATTTAAAAATCATATGGGATAAGTGACGCCCCCCCACTGTCAATATACTGGTTGGATTGAATTCTGATGTTTCTTATCATTCTCTCCTTTTAGCCTTTTCTTCCTGAATGTTTCTATTCAGGTCGTCCATAGTCTACGGACGGTTGGTATAGACACATTATTTAAAGTACCCTCACAAAAAAACCTCACAAGTGGTCAAATCGGGTGAACACACGGACCACTCCAAATCACCCCGCAGTGAAATGAGGCACCCTGGGAAGTATTCCAGGGATACAGCCAGAATTGATTTTCGGTCTGGAACAGGACCCGATGGCGCAATATTTTGAAAGGCACGCTGCTGGGTTGAAAACACCGAACGGCCGTTGGTTGGTTACTCCAAAGCATGATGACGCCTGAACTTAATTTTGATTTTGGTAGGACTAAAAACCAATAGAAAGACTTAAGAGCTAGGAACCAATGGAATGGATCTGGTTTGAGACGAGGAGTGCTCAGGTTGAAATCAAAAACAAATAGGTTTGAGTTGACCTTTCTAAATATACGGGAGATTGGTTCGATGGTGCCTTAAAAGGTGCGGTGGGCTGGCAGATAGAAGAGACAAGGATAACTTGGATTACAAGGGTTGCTGTTGAAGGAAATAAGGTATATAATATACCTACGAGTACGTTCTTCTAACGAATTTATATTGAAAAGTTTGAGGCAGTTCTGATACAGAGAGCAAATCGAAGAAATCGACGAGAATACCCTCAATTCGGGAAACATTACTGGCATACTCAAGCAGGGGTGAGCAAAGGCAACATAGAGAGATCTGGTTACATACGGGTTGGGAAATTTCTTGGACCACCGTTTAATAAATCCAAGTTTCAAGGATCATCTTATTGATATGCGAACGGAAACTAACCTCATCTTCGAATCAGATACCAAGGTCTTAAAATGACTGAAGCAGGGGAAGTGGTTGACCATACAGAAAATAAAGTCAGTGAGGAGACGGGTGGCATTTACGTGGGAAGGTTATATGTAAATTGGCATTTGGCGATACTAAATTCTAAGCAGCAGATTGAAAACCGATTGAGTTTTCTTGAAGAAGGATAGAGTCATGGAGAGAAGAAAAAGATTTAAAAAATTGCGTGTCGTCGGCGTAAAGGGAGAGGGAGGAGTATTTAGTGAACCTCTTAAGATCGATAATAGTAAGAATGAAGAGAAGAGGACCAAGATGGCTGCCTTGTGGAACTCCATATGATACCAGGAACGCAACAGAAAAGGCGGATCTAAACCGAACACTATAATATCGGTTTACCAGCTATGAAGAAATCTACTTCACTAAAAGAGGTTCAAAGCCGAGACCAGACAGTTTGAAGAGGACAGTTGATGAGATAGCTTTATTGAAATCAGTTGCGATAACATCGATTTCTTTGCCATTTTCTAAGGCTGCGAGAGCAAAAGACACGAATTCAACTAGATCTAAATTTTAGTAGATCTGAATTTTAGAAAACCATGTTGTCTGGGCGAAATAAAAGACTTGCATTTGAAGTTGAAGGCTTCGTACAAAATGCTTTCAAAGAGTTTGGATATATGAGACAGTTTAGAAATGGAAAGATAATTAGTAACTTCATTCTTAGTTACCCTTTTGTGTATTGGGATTATAAAAGAGGCCTTACAAATATGGTGAAATTCTCCCTGTGTAAAACATAGAAGAAATATGAAGAAATATGTAGGAAAGGGGTTAACCGATCTAAGAAGATGTATTAGTTATTAGAAATGGGACTAGAAGCGGTAAAAGAAGATAGGTCTTCAGATGAAGTTCATTTCAGCTGGGGTAGACCGAATATAATGATAACACCAAGCGAGTCTGATCAGTCAATCAAATTGTCAATCGCTGCAATAGCAATTTGGTAGGATTTTATAGTCAGGACTGGAACAATGTAACCACACATAACATATAAACATATACGCGCAAGTGAGAAGACGACGGAGTTGCAACGAGAGGGAAGTCGAAGCTGTTGTGAATGGCCAATAGGACAGTCAATCAAAGATGGTGTGCGACCATCTTCCCGAAAAATTTTAAAAGAAAGAGGGAATAATTCCTGATTTTCTATGTTGGGGATAAGACTAGATTCAGTCAGAGCGTAGATTTCAAATTGGAGAACATGAGATTGACACAAAACGGCGTGGGCTTAAGAACGCAGTCCTCTTACGTTCTAGTAATAGAAGGTGAGAGAAAGGTTTTTGCATGACTGCGTTGGAGGTATGAGACTCTTTTAGAGTGTACACAGTGACGAAGAGCGGCAAGATCGTCTGCAAATTTTTGCGTAGGCTTATTGAAAATCTCGTGATACTTTATATTATTTTTCCTGATACTGGTAACATCGGTATGGAGGCCTTCGCGCTGGATGGAAACCATGACGCTTGTTTTTGTTTTACTCTCGTAGCACACCGAGTCGGATTTATGGTGCAGATAGGCGAGATATAGACGTATAGTCTCGTACATGTTTTTATCCCTAGGCCTAGAGAGCGCTTAGCGACGTTCGGTGGTATCGCTAGTTTGCTGCGTTAATTTAACAGTGGATGGCGAAAGGGGGTCAATAGAAGAGGGCTTTTATGGCGCAACAGATAGGACGTCAGAAGTGGGGTTTAAAATGTGAGAACTGATTAAGTTACTATACTTAGATCCAGTTTTGAGGTTGAAAGTAGGGAAGGCGTATACGTTGGGGGTTGAGTGGTGGCAGTTTTATTGGTAGGGGTTAAGTCGAAAGAGACACGTAGCCATTGTGGCTTGGTTTGAGGTGGAGTAGTCGGAGTTGGAGTTGGAGTATGGGTGGGAAGCTTAAAATTAGGAAAAATGTTAGTTTTGAAACTCCTATTGGAGCTTGATTTGTTGTGTGAAGAGGAGGTTGATCTCGGCAATTTAGATTTACTTGCTAACTGGTTTGGTATTATTCACTGTTTGACGTTATCCAGTTTGTTGGTCGTATTTTCAAACCATTTGCAGGCACGCATCTTTTTAAGATTTGCTGTGGATTATGGAATATCCATTCGTATTTGGCCAGAATATTCAGCTTGAAGCTGCGCTTGCTTCTGTGGTGAGATGTTGAAAGCAAATTGCAGAGACTAATGGTGATGCCATATGAAGAAATTCGATATCCAATCTTTGGGGGGCGCCAGTGACCGTAGTGACTAATTGATTCATCGAAGTAAGCTGTAGTCTTCGTTGAAATTCGGAAGGTGTCCCTCTCAAATTAAAGTGATTGATAAGCTTCCGTGTGGCGGCAACTGGAGGAGTTGACATAGATGTGTTCTCTGTTGTCAAGTTGGAAGAAAATTTGCAGGAATCAGTAGATTGGATTATTTGCAGATGAGGTGTGCGTAAATCCATTTCAGGTTCCATTAATTCAGCCATGAGCGATGTGTTATAGTGGACATTTTGGTAAGGCTGCAGGAAGTTTGATGTGTCAGCAAAATGTGTTTACTGTTGCGATGTGATGTTCAATATAACACACGAGGGATCGAGTCGCAGTAAGTTCGCCACCAACATCGTTCGCTTTATCGCAGATAACTTCGAGCATAGGATTAGATTGTTTAGGAAAGAGTTGTTTTTTTTGACGAGGACTGGAAATGAATGTCAATATCATCACGCAGGGAGCTCATCAACTGTGCAAAACAGATAGCTTTGATGTCACTCAACACTTTATCCAGGTGACGTAAGGGAGTTCTATTACTTCTGGATCTCACGATTAGACATGTAATTTATTTATCCATGTATATTACTTTGGATTTTATAAGATCACCTGAGTTCTGGACTGAATTACGTAACTCTTCAAAATTTTAGACACTGTTTTCAATAACCGAGATTTTTTCCGTAATCTTTTTATTTAATTGCTTAGGCATTATTGTTGACACTTAATGCATGTGCAATTATGACATATCTCATGTAGCAGTAGCTTGGTCTTAGCTACTTACTCAAGTTCAATCAAATATTACACCTACCAATACGGCAAAGCAAAACTATTTCTTCCTTTCAGCAGCAGTTCCGTTCAATTGACTCATTCCAGAGTCAGTAAGAATGAATCAAAATTCGAACAGAATCGAAGCTTGAACCATTTTTGAGCCTAAGCTTAGTCGGTGTTGTTATAGCGTCACAAGTTCTCGAGCATTACATTTCCCGCTAGCACTTCCAAAATCTAGCACGAGTGGAACCCACTTTTTAAAGGCGAGACTTAAATGATTTAAGTGTCCAATTTACATTGTTAATATAATCGACAGTTTTGCCGTTTTTAAACTAAATACTTATCCATTTAATAGAATGCATTTAGTTGCTGAATAGTACCGTACATGAGGAGCATTAGTATACATGAGGAGTGGCTGATTAATCACAGGCCACCTACCTATTTACATATGTACCTTACATTTGACCTATTTAATAATGAACCCTCAAAGTTCGTTTTTTACATTTAAAAGAAGTACTTCTATTTAATCGAAGCAGAGAGACTACACTCTTATTTCAGATTCATACCTATTAATAAAATTTATATCGCAACAGTTCAGAATTTCATCGCGGTTTGGTTGGTTTTCCTTTAACAGCATTTACATTTAAAACAGCTGGTTAGAACATAATTCAGTAGACACTAACTTTTGCCCAAATTTCCCAACTCCTTTCTTGAAAAGGATGAATCCCGCAATCCATGTGGAGCTTAATGTATCCATCTTGTGCCAAGAGACCTCATGGTCTTGGTGAACAAAGAGTACAAAAGACGAAATCCCCACGCCACGCTGTTGTTGAAGGTGAGTTCAAACCATAGTATGAAGTTTAGAAAAGTGTCGGCAATAATTTAGCCGGAGAACAAGAAAGTAGTTGAAAGCAAATCGAATATTGTTTGTAGAATAAAAATAATTTCAGGTGAGATTTTTAAGTTCCCGATTACTTGATATTTATTCTCGTGCTCGAACATAGAACCTCTAATGTAATTTTCAACGAATTTTACCACCGTGCAACATCCAACACACACACCTCCCTATTATCCTTCACTACAAACCTAATTTGACTGAAGTTCTTTCTTCAAGATTCCAATCAATTTCTGTTTTAAATGTATGCATCTCTGGTGGTTCTTTTTTGAGTGAAATGATTACAAGCGCATATGTCAAATGTCAACAAACCTGATGTGTTTTTTTTTTTTTTCAATATTCTATTTGGACTATCCCATTTGGTTTACTACCTTCCAACTCTTGAGCTTTGAAATGGAAACTTTGAGTTCTAAAACCAATATTGGTTACCAGAGCAAATAAGCAAAAATTGTCAACACGTAAATACAAAAGCTCATAAGCAGAACATTATTTACGGTTACCTACAAATACCAACCGCTGATACGTAATAGAAACGGCAGTGAAGAACAAAAATCGAATGCACACTTCTGATTCTGATTTCTCTCACTGCATGTTACATACATATACTGATCCAATGAAAGAAGAGGTTTATCTTCTCATAAGCATAGCACTCAGAAAAATATGTAAATTACTCAACAAGGACATGCAGAATTGTAAAACAATGTAAAGTAAAAAACAAAAAATAAACAAAACAATAAAAAAAATAAATGGAACACCCACAACGATGGACATGCCTATAAACATCAGATGGACATATCAAATTCATTGATCAAAATCGGAACTCAGAATGTCCTTTCAAAGTTTGTCTTCAGGATGCCGGCGGTATGACGGGAATGATAATACTTATACTGAATATCTGTTATAAATATAAATAACGAAAATATTGACGTTTGTCGGTTATCTGGATCATTGGAAGGATAATATTCAGATATGGTGTACTCGTAGTGTTTGTAAAATATTTAAACCGAATAAATGGCAGTCATTTACAAACAGAATTTTCAATCAATCAATAAATTTTTGAGGCTTTTAATTCTTGGTTTGTGGATATTTTTCAATTCATTATAATTAGATGGACATACGTGTATTCGGTTGTTGTCCAACACTTGTAAACACTTAGTTGTGATAACATTACTTGAGCTAAATAATAACAAAGCTGTAGCCATTGAAATTTTATGACTGGGAATTAAATGTCAATATAATCAATCACTTCCTTCCAGGTTAGTTAGGTCATTAAGCTCAAAGTGAGTTTGCTTTTTAATTACTGTCTTACATCATGGTTTCGCAAATAGATTGTTTTTACATTATAAGTGTTTCATCACTCGATGAGCTGAGATGGAGTTTTTATTTTTTTGAGAACTCCGAAGTGACATCCTCGACCTAGACGCTCCCAATCGTATTTACTAACTTAACGAGATTAAGACTGAGAGCAAAAAATTAGTGTTGCTTATCCTGGAAAGATACGACGTGGACGAATAATTATCCCAGCATGACAATGAATGAAGGTCTTCATAAATAAACCAGAAAACTTCTAAACAGGTCACAGCAAAAAGAATATAAGAACCTTATTCGGATTTCGTAGAGTGCCTCTTATAAAAACTTTTGCGAAAAAATCGAAACTGTCGGTGAAACTAATAGGCGGATCAAAGTCCTCAACCAGTCTTGGCACGTATACTGAGTCGAAAGCTGTGTCTCTCCGTCTCATGATTGAAGCGACTACACAGCAGAGAAATAAATTACTTGGTCACGCTAATATTCTTAATATACTACAATAGAAATCGTTTCACAGAAACCGATTACACCAAAATTGTTTTGACAAAGACGTTCATGCAAGCATACCCTCTGAATTTTTCCTAGAGGACCATGCTTTAATGGATGACAAGTGTATCCACTTCTACGCAGATGGGTCAAAGACTGATAGAGGGTCGGTGGCGGTGTTTTCTCAGATACGCTTAATACCCCTTCTTCCGTCTTCCAAATTACTGTAGCGTGTTCCAGGCGGAAATTTTAGCTATAAAAGAAGAACAAACCCTAGGTGGACTGACATATCTACAAACTAAACAGATCTGGCCAAACCTGGATCTGAATCGCTCTATGAGTTTGATCTTTCAAAATAGGAAACATCTCAGCGACATCAAAGGTCTCATCACTAAACACTGCCTTATAGGCAAGTGTGTAAAAACGCTTGACGTATTTATAAATAATTTTTGCAGAAGATGCATGGACAAGGAGGAGGAGACAATCTCCAACCTGCTTTGTGCATGCCCAACTCTCCCCAAAAGAAAAAAACTCCACTTAGGAGCTTTCTTTTACAACTCTTAAGCGATCTAAACATTATAGTCGATAATAGTGTCCTACGCTTTATCATAAACTCATATTGGTTCCAAGAGTAGGAAGATTACAAATACACGTGGGATCACAATAGGCCAATAAGTCTAAGTGGGTTAGTCACTCCAGCAGCCACTTTTACCTAATTTACCCTAAGCTTTGATATGGCTATCTTCTCTTCATCCAGGTCGAGTGGACGGAATTGTTTGTCTACATCGTCCAGGTTGAAAGGCTAATTCTGCCTGATAGCGGTATATGGTACGTCGTCGCCGTTATACAGTCTACAGAAATGCTTTTCCAAACCCTCAGGACTCTATTGGGTGTACCACATGAAATGTTTCGCTCAGTCGGAAATTAGAAGATCTCGAGTGAGCGTCTGTACCAGAACGAACCCTCTTTCTTTACGAATTTTAAATGGGACTTAATGCGTCATCAGCAATGAAAAACATTAATGACGCATTTGAGGACGTAGCGTCGGACGAACGCACTATACGACGTTGGTTTGGAAAGTTCCATTCGGGAGATTTCAGTCTCGAAAATGAACCACGTGGGAAGCTGGAAACGTTAGTTGACGACGATGTTTTAAGAGCAAAGGTGGATGCGGACGCAAGGAAATCGGTGCGGGAGATTGCACAAAGCATGGGAATATCCCCAATGACAATAAGTCGACACCTTTCTCTCATAGAAAAGGTAAAGAAACTCGATAAGTGGTTAGCCCATGATCTGAACGAATCCTAAAAACCAAGAAGCTTGGAAATTTGCACATCGCTTACATTAAGAAACCAAACTGAATCGTTTTTGAACCGGACAGGTGACTACCTGTGATGAAAAGTGGATACTGTATGATAATTGTAAAAGATCTGGGCAGCGGTTGGATGCAGATGAAAAACCAAAACACACCCCCAAGCCCGATATTCACCCAAAAAAGTTTATGGTGACAATTTGGTGGACATCGAAAAGACCAATCCACTTTTCATTTTTTCAACTAGGAGAAACGATAAACTCTATCAAATATTGTGAGGAAAATGACATGTTGCATGGCTTTTAAATTTTTAACATATTTCATGTGATACAACCTTATTATTTTCACTTTTTCGTCTCTACAGCCTTCAGTTAGGGGTTCGTAGCCGTAGCGCATGTTTTTCTTACTTTTTGGTAAAACTTCCGAATCCCATTCGTGGAGTAGCATCTCTCAATTTCGTCGACTACGCACTTCTCATTATCCTTCTTTTTCCTCCTGAGAAGCTGGTGTTCGTCACTCCTCTTCTGATCGTAGAGCTTTAGTCGTTCTATGCAGCGCCGCTGCAGGGTCTCATTGTGGTGGCCGAGTGAAACTCAACACATCAGAGCCGGCATCTCTAATGATTTTTTGGCAATGTTGCTACTGGTCTTTGATGCTGTCGGCATAGGACCTCTTAAGAGATTAAGGGAGATTCGATCGGAAAAGGATTTGATGATCTCTTGCAATTAGAGCTGTCGGACGTCGAACTTCCTCACATTATTAGCTTGACTTTGCGATGTCCGCGTATCGGCAACCGTACTTTGGCTACAACATGGTAATGGTCCAAGTCGATGTTGGCCTCTCGGAACTCCTTGCGTCGATCACAATGCGGTCAGTATGGTTGACGGTTGATTGATCAGGAGATCAACAAATAATGTTATGAATATCGAAATGTGGAAACCGCGTCCTAGCTACGAAAATGTTTCGATCCGCTGCAAAAACGATTAGCCTGAATCCGTTATCGGAGGTGGTGTCATGTAGGCTATACTTTCCGGCAGTACTGACAATTTTAAGGCACTACTCGTAAGTCTTGTTCAAGAGCTCGTAGAAATTATCTTGGTTGCCGTCATATTTCTCCACTGTGGGGGCGTGTACGCATATAAGGCTAGTGTTGGAAAATTGATCCTTAATACGGATTGTTACGTATTGGTTTGTTATGCTTGTGTCCCAATAAACTCGTTGGTGTACCAAATACCTTGTAGGTGATAAGACTTTAGGGGATTCTAAATGTTAAAATTGGATAACGTCTTAGACTCAATGGAATTAAGTAGAGTGAATGGAAGAATTTTGATATTTTTAGCAGCATTATTTAATACTTACATTATCTCTTCCACGTGTATATCATCATCAACACGCTACAGTAAGATAGATGCCCGCTTAAATTCTTTAGTAGAGAACGAGGAAGCTCAAATACTTATAAATTTGTGAACATTTGTGTTATCTACATATACTTTGGTTTTCCTGTAACCTACATTTACAACTTTATGGTAAAGGTTTTCAACTTGACATTCAGAAGCAGCGAGATTTAATACATTGCTTACGAGTATTTAGCTACATTTAGCACCAAAAATAAATAATTTCATTAGTCATTGATTGTTTGTTTATCTTTTAGCTAATTGACGTTTTGCTCATCTACGAAATTGGTGTTCTCGCATTTTTTCGGTTTCTTGCTATCAGGTAAAATTGGTAATGATGCTGAAACTAATTCCAGAAAAATAGCAACATATTATAGGTTGAGCAGCAAATTCAGCATCGTCTGAAACACTCTGTCTCGTTTTTCGTTATTTACGGTTTGCTGTTAATTTATTGATAGATATTTGCTTATGCTCGTCACGGTAATCAAAACCGAACTCCACCAGGTCAAGTGCGATGGAGGGACTGTAAGGTAAATTGTGCCATCGAATTATTTTCAACCGATCTGAAGGTTGAAATCTTACCACCTCTGTAACCCTGGTGTAATTCAGAAAGAAGTATTACTATCAGTACACGCTAACCAATCTCATCCATTATGTAGATATAATATAAAGAGCAAAGCTAAATAACCACAAACTACAAAGGTAATGTAAGAAATGCTCACTCGATCCAGTACGTGATTCAATATCATTGCTCTCTGAGTCGGATCAGCACTGTCAAAGAGCTTATGGAGAGAGCTTTCATTCTGATTGGAATTGTAAGATCTCCAGCACTTTCTCTCAGTAGGCATACTTAGGTGAAAAACATTAAAAATAAGAAAGGTAGTAGGAAGCCTAACATGTTAACCCACAAATTAATTGTATACACAGCATATTTCGAAGAGCATTTATCGCCTTACCCTTACTATTCGGAGTCAGAAAAAACTGTAGCAGCATGAGTTATGTGCATAGGCAACTTAACAACCAAGGCACACCATAACATGTTGTGGTAACCTGCATAGATGCAACCTCTTGCAGTATGTTTGCCCACTCCACGCGAACATGTGTGGTTGGTGCATTGATGGGTATTGTGATGCGTCAGGTGCCAGTTGCTGCTAAGCGCAAATCAAACACATATTCTCTCCTCTTGTGCCCAAAAATGACCTATACATGGAAAGCAACTCCGCTATTACTTCATATGCATATCACTTGGCGTGGGGTACATGCTTGTGTCTTCCAATTGTGTGAAACAACCTGTTTGCATGTTCTCTCTTTTGGTCCCTTCGTTCTTACGCATGAAATGAAATGGAATGGAATGGGGTACGTATGTAGATGTGAAGAACGGAAGAAACGTTTAACGGAAATGAAGATCATTCGATGTTTGACCATAGAGTATGAAAGATTTAAAAATAGATGAAAAATAAACTTTGTATTTTTTTGCTTAAACTAATTGTTTTATTTTAAATCAACTATCAAGTTGTAACTCACGCGGTGTTCTGGTCCAGTTTGGAGACATTTCATCGGAAATGTGAATACTTGTAAGTAGCACTGATTTCAGACAGTAAAATTACCGATTTAATCTTACTAAAAATCCAGACGGAGGATTCTTCGACGGAAACTGAAATAAAAAGAAAAAGAGACTAAAAGGACTCGAGAGAAAAGCCAAACCAGTAACTCCCACAAATACATGTCCTAGACATGGCGATTGGCACTAGATTCTAATGATTAGAGCCCAAAGAACACACTTTATAAATTCTTGCAAAATATGATATGTATATCGTTTACTTTTTGGAAGCATTTTATCTAGGCCCTTTGCTTGCGATCAGACTTGTCATTTTTAAACAAATATTCAGTTGAAAAACGTACCACATGATAATAGCTTCGAAAATGGCTAATCGAATTAGCGATGGAATGAAACGTCATCGTAACTGGTACAATACATATTTCTCACACCTGGAGTCACTTGATAAAGAAACTGTCAGTACTTTAGTATTCTGAAAGTTCAACCGTTTCGAAGATCAAAGCCCCTCCTTGCCAAAGTGCTAATATGAATATTTTGGGCCACTGAACACTAAAGTATTATGAAGAAATCTGACGTAGAACGGTCACAATTGCAAGAGACTGCTTAAGCCTTTTCTGATCAAGTTTCCCAACACTCTTCGAGTAATTTGCTAGTATCATTAAACACGCCGCATCTGATCTGATCGCGATCGAGAACATGAAGAAGTACCTCTTCAGAAATGCTGTTCGGACTTTTTACAAAAAATTAAAAACCTTTGCCAAAGACACAATTAGGAACAGGAATGAAATGGTAAAGTCACATTCGATGCTAATAATTCGGAAAAATTACTTCCACAGACTCTTTAACGACGAAGCGACTAACATTAAGCTATCAGGGGACTGAAGCATGACGGTCGATAACAACTTTGTCCACCCGATGAAGAAGAGGTTTGTATAGCGATATTTAGAGTAAAGACCAATAAGCCTGCAGAAGCAGACCGACTGTACTTGTATTTCGAATTATTTTAATCGGTGGGGACTGATTTGGTAAGGAACGTACACCAACTCAGTAAAAAATGATCGGATGAAAACGGTGAATGGAAGCTCTATATTGTCTATCCGATCCTTGAAAAGGGAGTCCCTCAATACGGTTGACATCCAGACCAACCAATGACCAGATGATCATCTTACAGTAATTCTTTGTACCAGATCAGGAACTGCAAATCGATACACACATATGTAATTGATTTTAACAGCGCATAAATGTTAGTAATGACACCCTTGAGTCATTGGATGTCGAAAAGGGATTTCGACAAGCAATCGCGTTGTCATGTGATTGTCTTCAAATACGATCGAAAAAAACACAGAAGCTAGGTTTAGAAGTAAATAAGGGCAGAACAAAATATATGCTGCAACAACAAGCAACCATGACTTTGGTTTGATAAACAATTTTACTAACTGGCCCCCGATGTATATTCAAACAAACTCAAACGGAGAGCAAGCAAAGAATTGCTTTTGTATTTCTTTGGAATAAGCACCAAACTAGGATGTAAATCCCTTTCACGAACAACCGTGTGAACACTACATAATACTTATCTTATGCGGAAATATAGAATTCATCAATTCAATTTCATTTGTATAAACGGCATTTGCAGTAAAAGATATAACAACGAACTGTTTGGGGTAGCCAGTGACATTTGAGAATTTTTGAGAATTCACCTGTTTTGATGGCTAGAACATGTTGAAGGAATGAACAAAGTTCCGGCCCGTAGTATCTTTGAAGTGATATCCGAGGAACATCACGGTAAAAGAAGGACTCACTTTAGTTTTTCTATGTGTAAAGGCAGATGTCAATTAAGTTGATGTGCGCAATTAGCGAAATACCTCGCTAAATGCAGAGGTCTGTTGTATGAATCCACTCTGGTCTGTAGCACCACTTAAAGTCAATCCAATTAAGTACTGGGCAAAACCAATCAAATAAAACAACGTACTGTATCCATTTGTATGCTGGAAGTTCTATCGATCCTTTTTTTAAATGATCAATGGAGATGCATATCGAATCAATAATCCATGTATAGGTAGACTACAGTGATCCGAACGAGCACGTGCCGAGAGCAACCAATTCATAAATTTAAGGAATATCCAATTATGGGAATAATTCTGAGGGATTATCTTCTATCTAAGGATCGGGAATTTCAAACGACCATCAGGTGCCAACTAAGAACAATCTGATAAAGAGGAATATGCACTATTTTACTCGTAGCTATAGTGAACTAAGTAATAAAGAAAGTTCTAGAGTGGCTCGCAGAGGGTAAAACACAGACAAACAATATCGGATTAATGATCGGATTTAGTGCGTCACCAATAATTGAAGTGAACCGGGACATCAAACTTTGAAAATGAATGCTTCTACCAAGATAATGATACTCTTGCCCTACAACATCAATTTTTATTCGTGTAAGGTATTTAGAGTCTTGCAAACAAATGGTCAATGCATTTCATTTGTAATGCATTTTATTTTATTCATCTTAAATTTACTAAACTTACATGCTAACAGAAAAAAATGCTTAAATGCTAGCTTATCATAACTTAATTAACTTATTCTAACTTACTAGCCCTACAAACGGGCGCTCTAAGCTAAACTATAATGAATTTTTATTTTATGTCTAATTTATTATTTTAAATCTTAATTACTGTTCATTAACATCTATTATAACCTAAGAAAAAATAAAGTGTTTAAAAAAACTTAGTAAATGAGCATTTTTTTGTATTTACATCAAACTTATACTAGAGGTATAAATACTTAAACTACTTAAACTAACTACCTGTCCTAATTTATACTAAACCTTAAACTACTTAACCTAAATATACAATCTAATCTAACCTTATTGTTAGCAAACTTCAAGTTGCTAACCTAATAGCTAGCTAACTCAAGCTTGCCAACCCTCATACCTTAAAACTACCCCTAACCAACGAAGGGCGTTCAACATATTCTCGGTATCGGGGTGAAGCTGTGGTTGTATATATAAATTGACTTATTTATCGAGTAATACTATTATTTTAGTGCATTCATGTAAAATTTCATATAAATGTGATTATTAATTCGCGTTTTATCTCTCGTTAAACAGAATCATAATGGCAACTGAGACGATGATGGTGAAAATTGAGCATCGCGCTGTAATTAAATTTCTCACTAAGCAAGGAAAAAGTCAAAAAACTATTCATGAAGAGATGGTGGCTGTTTACCAGGGTTCCGCACCTTCATTATCAACTGTGCAAAAGTGGTCAAGTGAGTTCAAGAGAGGCAGAGAGAGCATTGAAGACGACCCCCGCTCCGGCGCCCCGGCTACTGCTTGTACGGGAGAAAACATCAAAGAAGTCGAAAAACTTGTTCTTGAGGATGCCCGAATAAAGGTGAAAATGATGGCAGAGATCACCAGCTTTCAATTGGTACCATTCACACCATTCTTCATGACCATCTTAACCTTTCAAAGGTCAGTGCAAGGTGGGTGCCACGAATGCTCACAGCGCCTCAGAAAAAAGTAAGAATCGCATGCTGTAGAGAGCTTTTGGAGATGTGTAGTGAGAACGCGGACGGTGTTATGGATGGAATTGTTACTGGGGACGAAACAAGGGTCCACCACTATGACCCTGAAAGCAAACAAGAGTCCATGCAGTGGCATAAAAAAGGAACAGACCCCCCGAAGAAGTTCAAAGTCACTTCGTCTGCCGGGAAGCTCATGGCCACAGTTTTTTGGGACTCAAAGGGAATCTTGCTCATTGAGTACAAAAAAAAACGTGAAACCATCAACACCACATCCTACGCTTCCACTTTGCATAATTTGCGGGAGGAAATTAAAAAGAAAAGACGGGGTAAACTCGCAGCGGGTGTGTTGCTTCTTCATGATAACGCTCCTGTTCACAC